>QEPC01007943.1:228520-293955 GCA_003113815.1 Sphenodon punctatus
CGAGACCATATCTCTTTGCGACCTGTGGCATACCCCTGCCGTGCAGCTGCTCCTGGCCGCCCCAGGAAGCCGTGTGGGTGCCTTTGAGAGCCTGAGCTCTGGACTCCGTTACTTTGGCTATGAGGCGAGCGCTCATGATTGCCGGATGCATACGGAGGCCCTGGGGCTGGTTCATTTCCCTTAGGGGCGCATCCCGGAGATGCTGTGCGCTCATGTGCCCTGGAGCAGTTTGGAGACCGTGTCTGCGCTGGTGGTGTGTGTGGTCTGAGTGCCTACATGGAGTGCCTTGCTGAGGGTGGCCCTGCCTTGGCCGTGACCTACTTTTCCTGTGTTCACGGGGCCCGTGGGTACCAGCGCACCTGTGGGGCGGTGTACCAATGCCTTCTGGAGCTGGGGCACCTTCCGTGGCCCCCTTCTGCTGCCTGCTGTGTGCCGGAGTCTTCTGCGGTGGAGATGTCATCCCTGTTGGTGGTGTGGGCCCGTGTGGACGTCCAGCTGGCTCTCACCATGCCTGATCCCTTTGAGGCCTACTACCTGATCGCCCACTACATGTCCTTGCTGCACTGCACTGGCCCCACCTGGTTCACTGGGCTGGGCACCTGGGCCCTGGGGCCTCTGGGGCCCCCAGCAGTGGCCTGTGATAGCTGCATCACCTACCTGCCCCCCCCCGGGTGTTCCACTGCCTGACTGCTAAAATAGTCAGAAAATGTTCCTTGAGGTTCTAACGCTGCCTTATTTCAGTTTGTACACATTATGTCTTGTCCAGCTTTTGTTAGCAAAGAAGTCTAACTGTTCTCCATCTCCTCCCTGCTCTCCTCCTCAAACACTTCCACTTGCCCCCTTGACACCCTCCCCTCCCGCCTCCTGACCTCCATTGCTTCCAGTGTTGCCCATTCCCTCCTGCACACATCATCAACCTCTCCCTCTCTACTGGCTCCTTCCCTTCCACCTTCAAACACGCCACTGTCTCTCCTGTCCTCAAGACGCCCACTCTTGACCCCTCTGACCCTTCTAGCTACCATCCTGTCTCACTCTTTCCTTTTACTTCCCAGATTCTTGAATGTGTTGTATACTCCTGCTGCCTTAACTTCCTCACTGCCAACTCCTCCCTTGACCCCCTCCATCTCACTTTCGTCCCCTTCACTCTACTGAAACTGCTCTCGCTAAGATCACCAATGAACTTCTTGTGGCTGAATCTAATCATCTCTATTCTTTTCCTCCTTGACCTCTCTGCTGCCTTCGATACTGTTGACCACCACTCTTGCTGGATTCACTTAACTTCCTTGGCTTCCGTGGCTCCATCCTCGACTAGTTCTCCTCCTACCTCTCTGACCGCTCCTTCAATGTGTCTCATGCCAACTCCACCTCCTCCTCTTTTCCTCTCTTGGCTGGTGTTCCCCAAGGCTCTGTCCTTGGCCCATTCCTCTTCTCTATCTACACCGTGTCCCTAGATAAACTCATTGTCTCCCATGGCTTCCAATATCACCTCTATGCTGATGACATTCAACTCTGTCTCTCTACTCCCTCACTCTCTCCATCTGTTCAAGCTCGCCTCACCAGCTGTCTCTTTGATATCTCTACCTGGATGTCTCAGCGTCAACTCAAACTCAACATGACTAAAACTGAACTCCTTATCTCTCCCCTCCCCCATCCTTCCTCTCCCTCCTTCCTGTCGATCCCTATCAATGGGGTCACCATTCTTCCCATCCCCCAAGCCATACGCTTAGGCTTCATCTTTGACTCACCCCTTTCTTTTAAACCCTACTTTGACTCTGTTGCCAAATCCTGTTGTTTCTCCCTCAGTAAAATTGGGTATTTTCAGACGTTACGAGATCACAGTCAACCACAGTTAACCACACTCAATCCCGTGGCGGGGCCAAAGCACCCCGAACATCTGTTTCATGGATGCCAGATGTTCACCACAGTCAATCCCCACCAGGGGTCAAAAATAACCACACTTCCGGAGCTCTGGCCCGGGCCATCTCCAAAAGCATGGTCAAAGCGATTCCCACCAGGAAACAAAAAAAAGTAACGACTGAACGGCAACCACCAGCCGGAATCAAGCAACATGATTCCCAACCGGGGACAAAGCACACAGCGTCACTGCCAGGCAACGAGCAACAACACAGGCTGGGGAGGGAGATTTAAAGGGCACACCGCAGCAGGGGGACAGGGCGGGATGGAGTGAGGCAAAAGGGAGAGGAGAGCAGAGGGCAAAAGAGCAAGGCAGGAGGAGGAGGGGGATGAGGAGGAGGAGGAGGCAACACAGGCGGAGGACGCAGTGGTCGTGCTGCACATGGAGGCGGTGGAGGGACAGCAGCAGCAGCAGCAGCCAGGACAAGGCACCCAGGCGCCTTCCGGGAGCTTTGACCACAGCCCGGGATCGGCATAATGTCTGTTGCACTGCCCCAGTCCATGGTTTGCTGGTCCGATTCTCTGCCATGGTCCAGCTCCCGTCACATCTGTTTGGGGCCTCTCTTTCCCACGGGGGGTGGTTAGTGGGTTCACCACCACTGGGAATCCACTGTGGTGAATCGGGCGCTCGTAACGTCTGAAATCACCCATTGCTAAGATTCACCCTTTTCTCTCTGTCTCCTCTGCCAAAACTCCTCTGCCAAAACCCCTCCTGTCTTCTCTTCACTGGCTCCCATTTCCTGAACTAATTCTACATGAGCTCCTAGTCTTCACCTATAAAACTCTTCACAACCTTGCTCCCCCCTACCTCTATGTGCTACTCCAGTCCGTTAACTTCACTCCCTTTGTGTTCCCTCTCTTGCCCTCCCACACCTCCCCAGCTCCCCTAACCACCTTTGTTCCTTCTCCCTAGCTGCCCCCCATGCCTGGAACTCCCTCCCTGCCCACATCAGTCTCACCCCCACCCTTTGTACCTTCAAATCCCTCCTCAATACCCACCGCTTCCACTCTTCCCTTCCTGACTCCTCACTCCCCTCTCCTAACACCTGCTGATACCTACCATCCAGTACAATCTGTTACCTGAGGTCTGTGTACTCAAATCCTCACCACATTGACCAGCCAGCCATCATTCTCAATGTAACCAAGCCAAGCACGTGCACCTGAGACATCACATCTTCTTGAATGTTTATTTATTTATTTATTTATGTATTAAATTTATACCCCGCCCCTCCTGAATACAGCTCGGGGCGGCTTCCAACAGTAAAAAACAGTATAAAACAGTTTAAAACATATAAAAATACAATATCAAATATTAAAATATTAAGAATAGGGTCTGGGATGCAAAAATCAATAGAGGAGGGGAGACAAAACCCACTAAACCCTCCCCACCTCCCCAAAGGCCTGGGCGAACATCCAGGTTTTACACTTTCATTGGAATATCAAGAGACTTGGGGAGAGGTGAGCTTCCTCTCGTAGGGAGTTCCAAAGATGTGGCCTGGCCACCGAGAATGCCCTCTCCATTGTGGCCCCCCGCTTAATGCGGGGGACCTCCAAGAAGGCACCCCCAGCAGACCGAAGGGTCCTCTCCGGGGCATGGAGGGCGAGGCGGTCCCTGAGGTATGAAGGGCCGAGACCGTGAAGGGCTTTATAAATCAATACCAACACCTTGAACCTGGCTCGGCATGCTATTGGAAACCAGTGCAGAGCCCGGAACACAGGTGTTATGTGCTCCCGATGACCCGTTCCCGAAAAGAGACGGGCCGCCGCATTCTGCACTAGCTGCAGCCTCCAAACCAGGCACAAGGGAAGCCCCACGTAGAGCGCGTTGCAGTAGTCCAGTCTCGAGGTGACGAAGGCATGGTTGAGGAAGGCCAGGTCCGGGCCGGAGATGAACGGACGCAGCCTCCGCACCAGATGCAACTGGCAAAAGGCAGCCTTACACCCCTTGTCTCTCCCTCTGTTCCCCTTCCCCCCCATACCACCCCCACCTCAATCTCTCAGAGTGTAAGCCCTAGGGCAGGAACCGTGTCTATTCCATTACTTTGTAAAGCACTAGGTACATTGCTGGTGCATAAATTCTTGCTAATAATAATAATAATAATAATAATAATAATAATCTTTTTGAAATATTCAGTGGTGATATCCAAACAGGGCAGGACAAATATTTGATCTATAAAATTCATCTTAGAATGGCAAAATCTGATGGATAATATTTGTTTCATCTCTACATATGGCTTTATTAAATTTAATGTTATTTGTCCAGTTATCCAACCTGATGATTGTTTTGATTTTTTATTCTATGTTGCAGTGTCTGCACTCCCTCCCAATTTTGTGTAATGAGCAAATTTCATAAAAAAACTCCATTTTTTCTTTCAAGCAATTAATAAAAAATGTTGTGCTCAGCAGTGGACCAAGAACAGTTCTCTATGGAATCGTGCATGAGACAGTCTCTCAATCTGACATCCATATATTAATTATTACTCTTTGCTTCTGGACATTCTACTAGTTACTTATTCACCTTGTGATAGTTCCATCTAAAATAATTCCTCCAGCTTCCTTATGAGGATTTCATGTGGAACTGTGTTAAAAAGAATTACTAAAATCTATGTAAATTATATTGCATTCCACTTTCACCAAACCAGCTATCCTGTCAAAGAAGAAGATTAAGCTCATGAGACATGATTTGTTCTTGATAAACCCATGCTGTTAATATAAAAGATGACATAGTTAGAATGTAAAGTCAGGCTGTTACCATTTTAACCATATATATAACCGAGTCAAGCGTCACTGATGGGGGGGGGGGAGTTTCTCCACCTGATGCTGTAGAACTCACAAAATGAGACAAAAGGTATGGGGAAAGCATGAGAGGACTGTCCATATTTGTCCCTTCCACAAAGTTGCACAATTAATTTTTCTGATGTCAAGAGAAACACAGAAACTTATCTCTGTTAACATTGCTTGGAAGGTGTTCAGAGCTGTAATCAGACTCTGATAAAAGGTGCGGAGAAGGGCTTGAATGGGTATTTAATAGAGATGAATGAGAAGATAATTTTTTTCTCATGAGAAAAGTTGTGACTTTGAGAACCAGGACCAAGATCTCACAAGATCTCGATCCCGGATCACTTCTTGGGCAATAAACTAAACTAAACTAAACTAAAGTGCTGCACATTTGCAAAATGGCCACTAAACTGTTTTGTGCATGTGCAAATGGCTGCTGCCCTTAACCAAAATGGCAGCAACAGTAGACTGCCAAAACAGTCCAATGGCCATTTGCGTATGTACAATGATTTTTTTTTAAATGTTCACACTGAGAACCCCACAAAAAGGGTCCTGATTCTCAATTTGTCGTGAATGAGTTGAGAACTAGGATTTTGGTGAGATTTTTGCTTTTTGTGAGATCTTGTTTCAGCCCTAGTATTTAATTTAGTATCTGCAGGTAATACGCATATCTTCAGGTACTGCATGAGGTACCCAACAGGCTAACCAGGTATCAATTGGGTACCCGGATACCAGAAAAATCAGTATTTTTTACCAATGACTATGGCCCTTTTTACTCAGACACTCTAACACTGATAAAATGGGTGTTGCATTTTATTATACATGGTTAAAATTGCTAACTGGCTAAACATGGCTAAAACTGAACTCCTTATCTGCCCCCGCCCCATCCTTCCTCTCCCTCCTCACTGTCAATAATTATTGATGGGGTCACCATCCTGCCTGCCCCCAAGTCCGTAGCCTAGGCTTCATCTTTGAAGCACCCCTTTCTTTTATACCCTACATTGACTCTGTTGCTAAATCATGTCGCTTCTCCATTCATAGCATTGCTAAGATTCGCCTTTTTCTCTTTGTGTCATCTGCCAAAACTCTTGTTCATGCTCTGGTTATCTCATCTCTCACCTTGATTACTGTAATCTCCTTCCCTCTGGCCTTCCCCGGTCTCACCTCATCTCCGTCCAAAACTCTGCTGCCAGGGTCATCCACCTCGCCCGTCGCTTCGACCATGTGCAGCCCCTCCTATCTTCGCTTCACTGGCTTCCCCTTCCTGAATGAATCCTGCACAAGCTCCTAGTCTTCACCTATAAAGCTCTTCATAACCTTGCTCCCCCTTACCTCTCTGCACTTATCTCCCTCCATACTCCAGTCCATGCACTTCGCTCCTCCTCTGTCCCTTCTCTCACCCTTCCATGCCTTCCCTGCTCCCCTAACCACCTTCGTCCCTTCTCCCTTGCTGCTCCCCATGCCTGGAACTCCCTCCCTGTCCACATCCACCTTGCTCCCTCCCTTCATACCTTCAAATCTCTCCTTAAATCTTACCTCTTTTGCTCTGCTCTGTCTGACCCTTTATCCTGCTGATCCACTATATCCTATAGCAATGGTCTGTTTACCCTTATCCTTGCCACATGGACCTGCCTGCTGTTATTCTCAACCTAACCAAGCCCAGTATGTGCACCTGAGACATCGCATGTTCATGAATGTTAGACCCCTTGTCTCTCCCTCTGTTCCCCTTCCTATGTCTCTCCCCAGCTCCCGTCTCTCAAATAGTAAGCCCTAGGGCAGGGACCATGTCTATTTTGTTACTTTGTAAAGTGCCAGGTACACTGCTTGCACTATATAAATGTTTGTTAATAATAATAATAATAGTAATAATAATAATAATAAATAATAATAATAATAATAATGGTACAGGGCAACACTGCAGCCCTGAAACATGGACCCTTTCCACATGAGACGCCTCCACTCAGTTTCCCTGGGTGGAGATGGGTGGAGGCATCTGTCTAAACACCACTTGCGGTGGGTGTAGGTGCATGCATGCTCCTGCACAACACCCATCTCCACCCACCACCCACTGCGCTACGGGCTCCACTGACGTTTGCTCCATGGGTGGGTGGTTGATGGAGATGGGTGTTATGGGAGAGCATGCACGCACCTACACCCACCACAAGTGGTGTTTACACAGACATCTCCACCCAGCTCCACCCAGTGAAACTGGGTGGAGGCATCTTGTGTGAAAAGGGCCCATGTTGCAGGGCTGCAGTGTTGCCCTGTACCATGTATAAAAAAATGTAACACCCATTTTATCCATGTTAGTGTGTCTGTGTAAAAAGGGCCTATTACTGATTTTCTGATTTTTCAAATTACTGATCAGTATACCAGATCAGAAAACTGAAAAATCAGGATAAACATTTTTTTAAAAAAAATTGAGACTGGAAGCTGATTTTCCAGGGCCAGAAGTTGATTTTGTGGAACAAAAAAAACAACAATAAAAGGTGTCAGAAGTTGCTAAATAGACAAAAAGGTTTTTAAAAAATCAGTACTAGTAGTCGACATTCTGGGACCACAAGTCAACATTATGGGGTATAGGGCACCAAATCATGTCACTATCAGGTCCCAATTGATACCTGATGTTGTCAGGTCTATCTGTGTATCGGTAAATCAATGGGTATACACTTTTTTCAGCTTGAGGCCAAGGGAAAATGTGCATTAGAAGTGTGCATTTGTTTTAGTTATTTTGAATAACTAAAATTAAAAACCTCATTTTTGTTTTCATTATTGCAATAATGAAAATGGGGGGTGGGGGTGGGAAATCCCCAAAATTGAAAATTAAAATGGGGGGGGGGGGAAGCAATCCTTTTGGGACATATATTTCAGTCAGTAACTTCTTTGTTGTCCATAAAATATGGAAACAATGCAACTCTCACCCAAGGAATTATCCCTGCCAAATTAAAGTTTTATTTAATTGTATTTATTTATTCATTTCAATATTCCTGTATCCCACACCCTCCTGCCCACATGGCAGCTTGGGGCAGCTTATAACCTAAAATATAAAAATATACAATATAAAACATAGATATATAAACACTTAGTAAAAGCACAGAAATAAGAAAACCCCAACCCTCCCTCCCACCCGTACCCATCTCCCTCACCAAAGGTCTGGTGAAACATAAAGGGTCTTGATTATATAAGCAATTGACCTTTTGTGATTTTAACAGAAGTTAAAGAAGTTGAGCATGCATATCTTGCTGTAACATCTTTGGCAGTGTTTACATGGCGCCGCTGGGTGGGGAGCGTGTGTGGGCATGCTGGTGAATGTGCAGTGGTGGGGTGGGGCATGCACATGACCACACATGCATCCCCACTCACCCCCATGCAGGGAGAAACCTCCATTTCCCCCAGTTGCTTCATGCTTGGGGATGAGTGGGGGATGTGTGTAAGACAGGAGCATGCACGCACCCCCACTTACCACCTGTGCCCATGCCGCATCCTTCAAAAGGTCCGTGCCCACTCATGAACATGTAGATTTTTGCATGTTCATGAGTGGTTGCATCTCATGTAAAAAGGCCTTTGTTTCTGAGCCAATTCTGTTGAAATTTGGACATATCATGCCCCTTACCTAAGGAACCATCCCTGTTAAATGATTGGATAAAAGGTCCAGATTTTATAAGTATTATGTTTTTTGTCTGCATCTCTGGATGTAAATTCTTTACTTCCCATCTCATTTGGATGAATTATGGGCAGATTGTACCCCTCTTGCTAGGGATCACACCTGAAAAAGTTCAGAAAGATTGGATAAAGGGTTCCAATTTTATAAGTAATTGGACTTCTGTGATTTTAACAGAAGTTGTGCAAATACTAGTTTTGGAAAATTTGCGACAAAAATGAAAATTTCAGGACATACCCAAAAGAAGCAAGGCAGAGGGGAGGGGACAGCAGCCCAGAAATCATGGGACATGATTGACATCCAGGCTGGCCAACTGGCATTCCAAACACATCCTATAGCACTATAACAGAAGACATGAGATAATCTTTTGTTGGCTTTTTCCTAAGCAGTTGCTTCAAACTTCCCAGCAGGGGCGTAGCAAGGTTGAGAAGGGCCCGGGCTCAAGTCTCAGTTATGGGCCCCCTCCAAAACCCCAAAGTGGGCGGGGCTTAAGGGATGGGGCAGGGCTTAAGGGATGGGGTGGGGCCTGCTGACAGCTTCTAAATAAACAAAATCCAGCAGCTAGGAGTTATAACTGTGGAGGACCCAGGATCAGCCCATAATTATGATCCCCCCACCTGCAAGGCACACCCCCGCCCAAAAGAAGCCCCAAAAGAGAATCCAGCCGGCCCCTCCCAAGCAGGCCCCAGCCCCCCCGGCAGGCCCCACCTGCTGCCCCGCAAGTCGCCTGTGACGGTGTCTGCCGCTGCTCTGCTGCGCTCTCCACGAGAGTCCAGTGGAGTGAGTCGTGACTGGCTCCTGCGCGCACAACCCAGTTGTGAGAATGTTGGGAGCCATCTCGAAGAACCTTCTTTACAAGGTAGCAACCTTCTGATCAGCACATGGGCAGGAGCTGTTTGTAAACAAACAGCCTTATCTCCCAGCCCGATCGCTGTCCCCGCTGCTGCTTCAGCGCTACTAAGAGGGAGAGTCAGGTAAGCCCTCCCCCTCCCCTCCAACACAACCCAACCCTACAGGGGTCAGGACCAACAATTTTTTGGGTTTGTTTGTTAAGAATAATTTTTAAAAAGACAGCATGACCGGCCCCCAGCCCGGCCCCGGCCCCACCGGGAATCCTCCCGGTGCATTCAATGGCCAATCCGCCCCTGGTTGCACTTAGCCTCTTACCCAGCACATGGCTCGTCGTGGCTGAGAGCCAGCGTGACCCCCCTTACAAGCTGAGCTCTCCTCCGCCAGCCAGAGACCCTCTCCTCCTAACCTATCCAAGACAAGTTGTTGCGTTGCAGCCTCTTAGCTGCGTGGCGGCTCTCACTCACCGTCGGCGTCCCCCGCTCAAGTTTATAAAAAAAATTCTCCGCTGCTGCTGCTAGCCTGCTCCGCTCGCCGCCTCGCCTTTGGAAGACACTGACAGTGACTAGTCTCAACTAGTCTGATGATCAACTCGCCGTGGCCGTGCTGCTGACCTCGCCTCGGACTGGAGCCTCAAAAACGAACAGCCTCCCCGAGAGCCAGCCAGCGCCTGCCTGCCTGCCTGCCTCGTGGTGGGCTGAAGCAAACACGCCGACGCCGGGGGAACGCAGACTGTATCACGCAGACGCATGCAACGTCTGACGTTGGGCCAGGCGACGGCGTGCGTGTGTGTGGAGGCGGGGCTAGGGGCTCCGACGGGTAGCTGAGCGGCAGGAGAACTGGGTTGGGTTGGGTGGGTGTTGCTGGCCACCCGGGGGGGCCATAATGCACACAGCTGTGAGGTTTTTTGGCCGGGGATCCAGTGCCACCTGCCCCCGCAGGGCCCCCCTGTCAGGGTGGGGGGGGCCCAGGTGGCAGAGCCGCGGCAAAAAAAAACAAAAAAAACCTCAGGCGGATTCTCCTTTCGGGCCCCACATGGCTTTTGCGGGCCCCCCGGAGAGCAGGGCCCGGGCTCAAATGCGCCCCCCCGCGCCACGGTAGCTATGCCCCTGCTTCCCAGTAACAAATAAGGAGGTTTGGGTGGGTACAGAACAGAATGAGAGTCTTGTCATTTTTGCACATGGACCATTTTTCCATTACACAAGTCTGTGTGCAGATACACACAAGATGCACGTGCGCTGTTTGGGATAGAGCCCAGTGGCAGGAAGTGGGCACTGGGTGCTGAAACAGCAGGAACTGGCAAAGGAGAGGAGAGGACTTAGTATCCTAACTAGCTAGCATGTCATGGGTTCAAGAGTTTCTGAGAGCATGCCGGGGGGGGTGGGGAGGGAGCAGGAGACATGAGGGAGAAAGACCATCAACACAGAATGGAGTGACAGCAGTTCAACATGTGGTAGGGCATCATTAGCTTGCTGCAGCAATTGCCCCAGGGGGGTAGCGCATATATGAGAGAGAGAGAGAGAGAGAGAGAGAGAGAGAGAGAGAGAGAGCACATGATTTGGGCAGAAGCAGCAGGAGGCAGGCAGACAGGAAGTTGGGCAGTGGCACAGGCTTTGTTTGTCATTGCGGGCACCCAGAGTTATGATGCCATTGGGCATTTTTACACACACTATAAAGTTCCGGATTTTTCAATCTTCTGGGTTTACAGGTCCACAAATAAGTTCTGGATTCATTTTTCACACATACGCACTTCCCTGAAGCAGTTCCTGGATGCATTCTTCACACAAACACTGCCCTGAGGCAGCCTAAAGTAGCTGTAGATGTGACAGGCTGGCATGGAAACCAAGTGACCACAGCTGCCTGGAGCAAAGTAATTTACCAGGAGAACTTTTTACACACAAAAGTTCTGGGAGAAGTTTCACGCAGAAGTTCAATGATCCGGATGTTTAAGATCTGGGTGACTGATTTAGACACACATAAAGTTCAAGATGTAAGAGCAAACATCCAGGAGAAATGTGTGTGTAAAAACACCGATTGTCAGCTTGCAGGAACACACAGGATTAGGAAAGTGTAACTGGAGGGGACTGGGGGTATGAGCATGGGAAGAGGGAGGGGTCTATTTTTGTACCAAAGACTGTGGCTGGAAAGCAGCAGGAGGCACACTGAACAGCTCTCACACAGAAGCACAAGAGTCCAACATGTGAAACACTGGATGTGCACAGAGCAACAACCAGCTAGACACAGGTGGAGAGCTCTGTGTGCACTCAGCTTTTGTAAGCTCCAATTGACCTAAGGTCCCCTGATTGGTACAAGCAAGTTGCAAGCAAAGACCAATCTCTTATGTCTATTGCAGGGGTCTGTGATATGTCTGTGGTGTCAATTGGCCAACAGAGATGTCAGTCTTAGGCAGCCATTTTTGGCTATCACTCCCCCTTCCCCTTGCACCTGTCATGTGCAGCCTGCTCCATGTGCCAGACTGCCCAGAAAAAAACATCAAAAATGAACACACACACAAACACACACACACGCACACACATATGTATATATATATATAAAGAGAGAGAGAGAGAGAGAGAGAGAGATGTGGTAAGCAACAAAGCAGTGATACACTCAAAGAAGTAGGGGTGTGCACCAGGCCCCAATGTCATTTTCATTATTCAAAAATGTCATTTTCATTATCGTTATTAATGACAATGTCATTTTCGTTTTCGTTGTCGTTATCGTTTTTGTTATCATTTTTAGTATTGTTTTTGTTATCATTTTGGTATCATTTTTGATATCGTTTTCATTATTGGTATCGATATTCGTTATCGTTATTTCTATCGTTATTTATATCGGTACCATTTCAAACAAAGATTATATTTTTGGTAACAGTATCATTGAATCCTGTGCATAACTAATATTTATCTAAATCTAAGGGAGACAGGGGAAGAGGAAAGTAAAACTATTATCTAATTAATTATCTATATAGCTATTCTAATCTAATCTATATGTCTATAATATATATCTATATCTAATCTATACTACCTATCTCTATATAATGTACAGGGTGGAGAAGGGCAAGGAAAAGAAATAGGTAAAATGTAGGGTATGAGGAAGGAAAGGATTTGGTGGGAATACCAAATAAATAAATAAATAAATGATACAATGAGAGTTAGGGAGGATTTTTTATGTGCAAGCACCACAGTTTTGTAAATGCAACCTGACAAGCAGAGTTCTCACACAACAGAGAGAAAAAACTTGTCCCTCCCATTATAAAGAGTTGCAGTGCCCTCCCCCAGAGACTCCCTGATTGGTTGTGGCAGGCAGCAGGTATTGAGCAATCACAGAGTCCCACGAGACTGCTGGGACCTGCTTGTGCTGCTCATTGGCCAGGGATACATCCATCAGATACTGCTGAGCTGCTCACCCCTCCCAACACAGGCACAGTTCAAGAGTTCAACCCTGTTAAAACTCCAAGATGTCTGCTCCCTCCTCCCCTTTCTACATTTCCCCTCAAAAACACAACTGCCACAGCACTAATAATAATGACAATAATAAAGAACTTGTCGTTTTTGTTGCTTTCGTTATTGTTTTTGGTATCATTTTTGATATTGATATTGGTATCAGTATCGTTAACATTAGCGATATCATTATTGGTATACTCGGTAGTTAGTTTTGGTATTCTCGGCTGTCTTTTTCGTTATTGTTGTCACTATTCTTGGTTGTCATTTTCGTTATTGCAATAACGAAAATGAAAATGACAATTTTCGTTATCGTTATTGTAATAATGAAAACAACATGAACACCCCTACAAGGAAACTCCAGATCCTAGTAGGATGTTGCCAGTCATAAACAATATATAGGAATTATACAGAGAAAATGACTGTAAACAGAGATTTTTTTTATTAGCTGAACGTTTCAGCTTCCCCCCTCATCAACAGCTCAGTTAATTTTTGAAATAAAGTGTATTGTGAGCACAGTTGACAGTTCTTAGAAATCTGAGGGTGGAGAGAGTTCTAAGGTGAGCCAAGGAATGCAGTAGCACATAGAAGAAAAGATAGGGGTTCACGTGTTATCTTCTAAGTTGAGGCCATTGGGCGCGAGGGTGTCACGTCTGTAGATCCAGAAGTTTTCCCTGGTGTCCAGTAGTTTGGGGTTAGAAGGTTTTTCTATAGGGAAGATTTCTAGGTCAGCAAGTGTGTGATCTTCTGAATTAAAATGTCTAGCAACAGGCTGTTTCACTTTCTTAGTGAAGATGGCTGACTTGTGATTTCTAAACCGGGTATGGAGGTCCATGGTGGTTTACATATTGCATGCGACATCCATTATGTATACATTGTATCACATAAATTATATTGCTCGATGTGCAGGTGGTGTTTTGCTTGACATTATAGGTCCTGCTTGTAGTGCTGCTTTTGAAAGTGGTAGTTTCTTTGAGATGGGTGCACGTAATGCAATGTTTCGATTCACAGCGACGTGATCCAGGGTTGTTGACCGGTGATTTTAATTCAGATCTCACAAGTAATTGATGTAGATTAGGAGGCTGGCGAAAAGCCACAAAGGGAGGAAGGTTGATGACTTTTTCAAGACATGGTGAATTGACTACTAGGGGGTAGATTTCTTTAATCGCCAGGTTTCATCCTGCATCTCCGAAGTATCACCTATATATGTGGAGGAAGTAGAATTTTCTTTTTTGTTTGTTTGTTTCCCTTTTGAGCAAATGCATACAAAACCACCAAACGTGGAATAGGAAGATTAAAAAATGCTCTCTGAATCTTAATGTGTGATGTGTGGTGGTGGATACCCATGAGTACAGGTAATTAATATAAGATAAACTAGTGGTGGGTAGCAGTTATTATAATATCTCTACAATGCTAGTACAGTTTAGCTGAATTGGGCTAAGATCTCTGCATCTCTAACATGCAATATTGGGTGTTTTTAGACATAACATCAATGGGTTTCTGAATGTGTGTTTTGACTTTGATATGAACACTGATTTGGCCCCGTGTTCACCATGTGGCGCTGCTTTGACACACAGCCCATCTTGGGGCAATCTCAGCACACAAGCACTGCGCCTCGTTCCCTGTGTTGGACCTGCTAATACGCCATGCAATATCATTAGACAGAACATTGGACGTGTGTTCAGCTGGAGCATACAAATTATTCTTGTGATGCAATGGTGTTCACATTGTGGTTTCAACAGATGTTCAATGGGTAAAAAAACTGATGTTGAGATTGTTATGGTGCTTACACACAATGGCCAAACACGTGCTTAGGGATTTCAACACCCAATCTTTGTTATGTCTAAAGATGCCCAATATTTCCTAGCCCCACTCATGGTTTGAATTGCTAGGAATCATGTTATTAGGAAAAAAATAATAATAATCATTATTGACACCAGTTTTGATGGCATAAATAAAACTAAATTGTAAGATTTTTGCCTCACACTCACATGCTGAAGAGGACATAGTAGTTAAAGGGCTGTTCATTTGGAGAGCTTTCGTTGAAGTGATGATGCTGTTCAGAAAAGAAAAAGAAAAAAACCACACAATTCACTGTAAAAATGTATTCTTCATTCTTGTGTCCACCGCAGCTCTGGCTCCACAGTGGTCCCAGCCAGGGCTTCTAAGTTTCAAAGGCGTAACCCCTCCCCCATCTTTCACCACAGCAATCTCAGCTGGGGCTATCACATTCAAAGGCTGGTTGCTGCTTCTCCCCTCACAGTGCCTCTCAGGTGGGAAGTGATGTGGGGGGGATGTGGCCTTTGAAAATTAGAGGCCCTGGTTGGGAACACTGTAGAGTTGGGCTCTGTAGCCCCCCTGATCTGGGCTTTCAATTTCAAAGGCCAGCTGGCACATTCAAGCAGCTCATTGGGTATTAATTTTAGTACCTGATGCAGCTCAGTCAGGATGACACTTGTGACTGTTGAGGCTGGGAGTGAATTTCAGGAAATGGATTACAGTTATGACCTTATTTGCAGTTCTTTGAAGAAAGCAAAGCTGGCCACTATCAGGGATGGACTAGAAATGTTAGGATAGATGGACCTGATCCAGTATGGCAGTTCACTTGTACTCCAACTTGTACATAACTTCAAACCTTAGCTTGAAGTTAGTGGGAATATGTACATATATTAATGCTTTTTGTTGCTGTTGTTTGCTGATGTTTGGGGTGGCACAGAAAGGAACTAGAGCTGAAATGGGTACTTAATTTAGTACCCACAGGTACTATTGGCATGTTTGGGTACTACATCAGGTACCTGAAGATTTATTCAAGTACTGATCAGGTAGCTGAATATCAGAAAAATCGAGAACTTCCAATAGCAATTTTATGATTTACTGATTCCCAATTGGTATACCAATTGGTATTTGAGTTGGAAAACTGAAAAAAAAAATGGCACAAACATATTTTAAAAAGTGATTAAAAGTCATTTCCTGGGACCAGACATTGACTTCCCAGGACAGGAAAGTTCATTTTCTGGGATGGAAAACCCATAAATAAGTATTTTTAAAAGAAAAATTGAAAAAAGGAAAAAAGGAAAAATTGGAACTGGAAGTAGTTTTTTAGGACTGGAAGTTACTGATAAATAGATGGAACTTCACAGAAACCTGATAAATGAATGTTGGAAGTTGGTACATCAACACAAATGTCCAAAAATTGGTACCAGAAGTTGACATTCCAGAAAGCATTACATTATTTCTATCCCCAGGGTCACTAACTCTTTGTAATTTTTTTGCAATTTATACAGATCCCTTTATGCTTCAATCATATTTCTGGTCCTTACTTTCATATCAGTGCCAAAGCAATGCTAATGTCCCATTATGACACATGTTCAGGACTGGAGCTCACCAGATACACAAAACAAGACAGGCAGAATCCAATGGAATTAGAGTTGGTTGGAAGTAGTATCACCCCTTGGGCAGTCAGTGCGGACTCGACCATTCCCAAAGTGGGTCACCCTTCCTACAATCACTTACCTCCTCCACTTGGGTGTGTGTGTGTGTGCATTTGTCCCTGCTCCCTTAGAGGAGGAGAAAAGACTCCCTAGGGTAGTCACAGAAGCAGGAGCGTGGGCTGACCAAGCAACCCAACTTTAGCACAATTTTAGTCACTGGGTATTCTCCCCTCGGTCTGCTGCCTGTGTGGCTTAGCCTGGGCAATGGCTGCATTGGACATTCCAGCAGCCAACCCTGGCCCTGCACTGCTCCCAGCACCCTGCCCTCCCACCATGGTGGGTAGCAATGACAGCCTGGCCATGGCAGACCCAATCCAGGGTGGTCATGGTGGGTCAGTACACACATTCTAACTTGCTGTGGCCCATTTTTCCCCGGTATGGTGGGCCCTAGTCTGGGCTTTTATCTCTGCTATATGCAGAGGTGATAACCCAAACTAGCTGCCAATACAACCTGGGATATCTCAGGTCAACATCTGGTGGCCCTAAACCACACAGGCCAGGACACTGCAGGTCTAAGAGGGCCACAGCAGGTCTAAGCAGCCACTGTCACATCTGATTTTACCATCTGGCTTAGAAAATCAGGTTTATGCTGGGAGTGGTCCCTCCCTGGTACTGAAAGGAAAGGCCAAGAGAAATTGCCTCAGTGTGAGGAAGGAACTAAATCTCCTGTAATCAACAAGGTGTCACCGTTACATACTCATGTTTTTCTCCAGATCCAAAGCAACTGAAGGGCAGTGTCATTCAGGGTATTTTCACACGAGATGCCTCCACCCAACTCCATGAAGGTTTGCTTCATGGAGGTGGGTTGAAGGCACCCATGGGGATGCTGCAGTGGATGGGTGGAGTTGTGTGCACGTGCCCGTGCTCCAGCCATCTCCACTCATTACTCATGCACAGAGGCACTGGGAGAAATGGAGGTGCCTCCGTGCATGGAGATGGGTGGAGCATGGGCACGTGCACACAACTTCCTCCATCCACTGCAGCATCCCCATGTGCACTCATGGGAAGAGCTTCACACCCATCTTCATCCACCATGCTGCACACACACACACCCGCGGCTCCTGGTTCATTTGAAAAGCCCTCAGTGGTACAAGCATAATGGTTAAATAGCATACACCCAATAGACAAATCTCAGTCACAAATTGAGGGTGAGAATTATTTTATCACTTCTGCTAGCTATAACTGTAACCCTTCTAAAAACATTCAGGGGTAAAATCTATTTATTTTCTTTCTTAACATTTTTACCCCGCCCTTTCCCGAAGGCTCAGAGCAGTTAAAGATCTAGTCATAAGGGTTTTATAAAGTCAACACTGCGGGCCGTTGAAGAATTCCTCCTGTGGGAACAATGTAGGGTCATCCCACATAACAATTATAACTCTAACTTTCAAAAAGGAGAAATCTTTGCCTATCACAGGTATGGTAAGGAGGAGAAATGGCAAGACCACAAAAATGAAATATGAAAGCCTGCTGAAACTCTTCCTCCATGAAGAAATAGGAGATCAAAAAAGATGCCCAATCAGCCACAGAACTTTCTAAAGTACAATCAAGTACTTTCTTCTATTTCAACTCCATATCTAACCACAAGCTGACAGGAATCTGCCTTCTGAAAGAGAAGAAATATGAATACCCCCTCACAGCCAAATTGTGTTAACTGTTGGATTGGAAAAGGAAGGAACAGCATCAAATTAACAGCAAGGGTAAGAATGACAAAAGCACAGGTCTAACTCAGAATCATGCAGGCTGAGGTTTGCTTGCTATGTTCCAGTCCCTGCTATCTCACTAGCTTATAATGTAATTTTCAGAAGTACAAAATTTGTAAGTAAGTAGCTTGAGTTGCTTCATTTCCAGCAAATCAGTTTTACTTTCTGGTACTCCATCTTCATAATCTCTGCAAGAAACGTCTCTCAGAGTAAATGACTGCATTGTAACATGGTGTGGAACCAGAACATAATGTCATGGCCATAGATAACGAAATATCCTACCTTACCTATTCTGTTGCCCAGTGGGAACTACCATAGTCAGAGCAGGGGTATTGTACATTAATCTTCACAGGGTTATACAGGATGTCTCTAACTCAATTCCCCTGCATTCTCCGGATCTAATATGTCCAATTGCAGAAAGATAAGAAACAAGTCTGATATTGTTAATCAAACAGGCACATATTCTGACATATTTCACATTGGGAGCCAGGTTCAGACCATATATTACAACAGGGAGGAGAAAATAAGAATGCAGGCTCTAGCTAGTGATGTATTAGGGGGGAAAGTCTTTCTACAAGTGAGGAATTATTGAGGAAAAGAAATAAAGAATGATTCCTGTCAGGTTCCCTGAGGCTTCGGAACCTTTGAAAGGAATTAAGGAAGTAGGGTAAGTCAGAGATGATAAATAATTTACTCACGCTGCAGTTCCACAAAGCATTTATATGTGTGCCCTGCTCAGGATCACCAAACTGTGTGGTTTTGGCTAGGGGCTTTAGGTGATGCTGAAATAGTTAGAATCTCAAGCTTCCATTTTAAAAGTTTCTAGCCTGCGGGGTTTGAAAATATGGATTAAATCTGTCCAAAAGGCTCATAAAATAAATAATCCTCCCAGTGTATATAAACCACAGGTGAAGTGTGAAATGCAGGAAATGTATACAATACACAGGCACTCTATAGAATGCCTGCAGCTCTTCAGCCTTCAGGGAGCTGGAGGACTAATGATTTTGGAAGACTTGGCATCGACAACCCTGCATCGTAATCTGAATAACCATGGGGGCACATGCACAAGCGCATCTAGACTCTCAGCTCATAAAAGTAGCCCCATTGACCTCATTAGGGTTATTTGCAAGTTCAAAGCAAAGCTATAGGTCAGAGGCTCCTTTTGCCTGTGTGATCCCACTTTCAAATTTAAACATAATTTATGGCCCCACACATTGAGAAAGATATAAAAATATCTGAACTATCAATGCACTGGTCACTGACCCAGTTTGCAGGTGGTGTAGCCCACCACCACAGTTACTCACACTGCTTTCATTGCTGCTTTCATTCCTTGCTGAGAGGAATTTCTGCTTCCATTCCATGTTGACATGGGGTAGACAAATGTTTGCAATACAGCTTTTCCAACTTCTAACATTATATGAGCCAAATCCCTGGAATAATGAGAATAGTTTTTAATTAATGAAATTTTAAAAGTATTAACTTCTCTTTAATTATATTTTTGTTTCAAAAATGTAGGGTACATCATAGCCTTTTCTTCAGATCCAGAACAATTAATCTGGGGAACTCATTGCTATGGGATTTTGAGAAAGCAAATAGTTTAACTGAGCTCCAAAAGCCATGCAATGAGTTCATGGAAAATAGGAACACCCATGGCAATTATCCAAGATGGGCTGTCTCTGACTGCTAGAAGCTGGAAATGAATGATCATTCTATAGTATATATTCCTTATACTAATGCACTTCCATTGAAGCTTCTGGTACTGGTCACAGATGGAGAAAAGGTGCTGGGCTAGATTGGTCTGATGCATCATTGCAGTACTTATATTCTTAAGTACATGTCTCTTAATGCACAGACTTGTGGCCTCAGTCACACTAGCCACAAGTGGCCACCAACACATTCATCCTTTGGCACCATCCTTCAGCCAATGCACAAAGGCCAATGCCTCTGTTACGCTGGGATTGAGATCACTTATAAATCAAGGATACCATGTATACAAGTACAACTCTATTTTATTTGGAATCAACACTCCAGAAAACCAGACTTTATTTATTTATTTATTTATTTAATCATATTTCTATGCTGCTCCTCTCGCCTCTGGCGACCAGGAGCGGCGTACAACATTAAAATCACATAGTAAAATAAACACATATGCAAAATATATAAAAATACCCAAATCAGATAAAATAATAAGTTATCAAGTCAGGACAACACCTCTTACCCTTCATCCCCCCTCCCTCCCACCTGGCAAAAGCCTGACGGAAGAGCCAGGTCTTACAATTTTGGTGGAAGGCCAGAAGATCTGGACTGAGAAAGACCTCCACTGGGAGGGCATTCCACAGCAATGGCGCAGCCACCAAGAATGTCCTCCTGTCTGTCTGGACCAGTCAATAACATGGGACCTCCAAAAAGGCATTTCCAGATGACTGCAAAGGCCACCCCATGATCCGGAGTGGTGAGGCATGCCTTGCTTTCAGATAAGCTGAGCCTAGACAGTGTAGGACTTTGTAGGTCAAAATGAGCACTCTGAATCGGGTCTGGAAGATAATCGGTAGCCAGTGCAGTACATGGAGCACTGGTGTTATGTGCTCCCTGTGGTTCATCCCCGTAAGGAGATGAGCCACTGCATTCTGCACCAGCCGCAACTTCCTAACTATCACCAATGGCAGCCCCACATAGAGAGCATTACAGTAGTCTAGCCTCGAGGTGACAAATGCATGGATGATTGTGGTGAGATGAGAGTCGGAGACATATGGGCGGAGCTGTCTTACCAGATGTAACTTGTGAAAGGTACTCCTGGCCATAGCTGACACCTGGAAATCCAGGTGCAGCTGCTGATCCAGGAGCACCTCCAGACTCAGCACAGATGGAACTAATGGAGGGCGGATACACCCAATAATGGTGGCAGCCACCTCCCTCAGATCATCACACACACACCAGCATCACCTCCATCTTATCAGGATTGAGCTTCAACCAACTTCATCTCATCCAGTCCTCCACAGCTGCCAGACACCGTGACAGCAGGGAGATAGCAGGACCTGGGTCCAATGAAAAGGAAAAATATGGCCTGGTGTCATCCACATATTGATGACAACGGACCTCCCCAGCTGCCTATGATCTCCCCTAGCGACTTCATATATACATTAAACAAGAGAGGGGACAAAATGGAATCCTGCAGCACCCCACATGGGAGGCCCCCCTGGGCAGATGTATAATCTCCGAGTACCACCTGCCGGGATCTACCTGTAAGGTAAGAGCGGAACCACTGCAAAATGACTTCATCTACCTCAGCCAAGTCTCTGTCAAGTCAACAACATCTCATGGTTCACATATCAAAGGCCGCTGACAGATCTAGTAGAACCAGAAGGGTCATAGAATCACTATCCAGTTCTACAAGGAGCTCATCCACCAAGGCCACCAGTGCCATCTCTGTGCCATACCCCGGACAAAAGCTGGACTGTGTGGGATGCAGAAAACCGATGCAATCCAGATGCACCTGTAGCTGATGGGCCACCACCCATTCAATAACCTTCCCTAAAAAGGGACGGTTAGAGACAGATCAGTAACTCGCAGGGACATCAACATCAGGAGATGGTTTCTTGTGAAGAGGATGAACCACAGCCCCTTTCAGGCACCCCGGCACTCTCCCCTCCCAAAGGGAGTTGTTGATAATCTCCACCAGCACCATCCCCAAAATCTCTCTGTCAGGTTGTACCAGTCAGAACGGGCATGGATCTAACTCACAAGTTGTGGCCCGAACAGACCCCAGAGCATCAACCGCATCAGTAGGCATCACCAGCTGAAAATCCTACCATAAACACTGACTAGACAGGGCATTCCCCACCTCTGGCTTTGCCACTGTATCCAAAAAGGTGGCGTCAAAGTCATGTTCAATGCGAGAGATTTTATCCTCAAAGAACGCCAAAAACATGTCACAGTGGGCTGTGGAAGAATCCACATCCAGATGGAGAGAGTCTGGACTGACCCATCCTCTCACCACCAGGAACAGCTCCACCAGATGCGACTGAGTGGACTGGCTGCTATAAGCAAAGCAAAGAACCCCTTCTTTGCTGCCTGTATAACCACAGTATAGGCTTTCAACCATGTTCTATACTGCAACCGATCGACCTGGCCATGAATACGATGCCACCAGTGCTCCAACCGCCAACCCTCTTCAGCCACCACAGGTACTCTGTAAACCATGGATCCCTGGGGTGCTGAAGTGTCACAAGTGGACACCTAGGAGCCACCTGATCGATGACCTCAGCCAACCATCTGTTCCAAAAAGCCACAAGGTCATTGATGGAGCGACCATCAAGCTCTCCAGGTATCTTCCCCAGAGCATTCCGGAAAATTATTGGATCCATAAGTCTCTGGGGGAGAGCCATCTGAACTGGCCCTGCACCCCTATGCTCAGGTAAATGCTCCAGGACAGAGGTGCACAGGAGGTAATGGTCCAACCATGGCAAGGGTGTGTACTTCACCCCCTCTACCACAGGACCCCCTGCCTCATGGTCAATACAAAATATCAAGTCCAGGGTTTACCCCTGCTTGTATGTCAGTCCCACCACCACCTGGGAGAGTTCCGTGGTTTCCATAATGACCATGAATTCCTGCTCCGCTCCATGCAATCTGACTTCAGTGTGGATATTGAGATCCCACAGGACAATATGCCTGGGTGAACTCAAGACCATATCCGAGACCAGAGCTGCTACAGCAGACAGGGATGATGCTGAGCAGACTTGGCAGTTTACAAACTACACACATACTGATCCTATACTATAGTCCCATAAAAGATATCTTACGCATCCGAGGTACCTTCAGAGTTGTGTTGGCTGGTTCAGAAGATGCAGAGAGGGGGCCCATGTTGGTGCGGGATAGCTGGCACTAGTCCTTGAGAGCAATGAGAATGATGGGACCAAGACCAAGGTGCTCACTGTGAGTGGCACCAAGCTCTAGGCCAAAGTATGCTGGTTTTGGCAGTGCTTATATACAGTTCTTTGGGAAATGTAAGCAAATGGGAACTGCCTAGTCATGGTTACCACCTTCCTTGGTGGTATGGAGCTATGGTGTTGCTCAAGGGAAAGAGGTGAGGTCACTCTTCTTTAACAGAGTGAGGGGTCTTTCCCATTGATTATTGATTGTTGTGAGCTCATCATCACCTTATTGTAACACCTTGTCCATTCTGGCTTGGGGGATCAGTTCCTATTGGAGTCACCCACTCTGGGTGTATCAGGTTGTCCACCAGGTGTTGATGGTTTCAGGGCAGCAGGATTATCTTGTCAACCCACCCTTGATGGTTTATTTATAGTTTTGGTCAGAGACAGTAATACCTGGTTGCTTCTTCTTAAATCCATTAGCCAGCAGTTCCAGGCATCTGGGGTTGTCATGTAGGTTTTCTCTGGGCCTCTTAGCTCTAATGTATCCATGGGGGTCTCCTCATGTATCTACAGCTCTTATTTAGTTTTTGATGACTGTTTACTGTAACTTCTCTTTGTCTTTGGGTGTTGGTTGTAGAGACAGTTTAATCCTTCTGTTTGGCTTAATTCAAACTTCATACCATGAGCTTCCTCTTCCTTCGAGAGATTTTTCTAAGTCCTCTGGTCAGCTTATTTTCTCATATTCTATAATGGCATGTTTGGCCTTGGAGAGTCCTATGCCCTAACTGTGACTACTGTTATTAATATCTAAAATTCCTATTCCTAACACCTCCAGGTTCCCAAGGCTTCTGAAATGCCTGATATGGGAGGACGCTCATCGGTGTAGGCAATGTTTCAATAAAGTTGCTTCCAAGCCCCTGCCAACAACCCCCTGCACAATACCCCCTTCAGCCACACACGTCCAGGCACCCAAGGCTTCCAAAATACAATAACATAGTGACATCTCCTTCAAGAGAGTGACACTTCATGGCCAGGCCCACAAATGACCCAAAAATGACCAGTGCAATTTTATTTGTATTCTTAAGAATGAGGGATAAACATATTTTAAAGAAGAGGTTTTCATATTTGGGGGTTAATTTATTTATTTTTAATTGTGATACTTATAATAAAATTGCAAGAGTAACCCTGAGAATACCAATATTGTCCTAAAATCAAAATCAATCATCGGACCTGTTTGTGTTACTGTAGAGTTGTGATGTACTCTCTGCCACACAGGAGCCTCATCTAGGCTTTTGAGGGACTACATTCCCCAGTAGCAGAATGCCTTTCTTGCCACACGTGTCTGGCTTCCAGCCCACAACTTCTTGTTTCTCCTTCACTGTCCTCCACCTGCGCCACCCAACTAGGCTTTCTGACTCTAAGCTAGTTGGGTGCCTAGCTATAAAGCCCCAGTTCCTATCAGGGAAATGACATTTTGTCCCACCAAATGGGAAGCAAGCTGGAAGCATAAATTAAAACGTGAAGCTTTGGCCCCAGTAGCCTGTGTCCTCTTATACCCCAGGTCAATCCACCATGGGGAATGGGGCCTCATTCTTTATTGTTATATGTGCATCAGTGATGACAGCTCTTTGGTAATGATAACAATTTTTTCTCCATTCAATAAACCACTTTTAAATTAAAAAAATATTTTAATTCTGTAGTATTATTTACTACATGAACTATAATGTTTCAAGCAAGCTAGAATACAGATATATTATAAACCAACAAATTTCCCTCTATTACATTCCATTATCAGCAGCACAGTATCCTCCTTGAAACCGTTACTGTCTCATTGGGTACTTTCACATGGGTGCAGGAATGCACAGCTCTTGAGCAAGTATGGGGATGCACACCTGTGTCTACCTGCTTGCAGCCACACCTATGTTAAATAGACCCAGCAGCTGCTAGTGGCCACAGCCCACCCACAAGGCACACCTTCTCCACACCATAGAATTGTGGGCGGTTCGATCGTAATGCTATGGTGTTGCCGGGTCAACCTTGGCAAAGAGCACAGCTTCAGTGGCTGTCCACCAAACAGATGGATGTCAGTCCCACATCCAGATGATGCCCCAGGGTTGAGCTGACTGCTCTGCTGGCACTGCTCTGGGATGTTCTGGAGCACTGTCGGCAGGGCAGCCCCAGAGCTCTGTTCTGCCTCTACAACTGGCGGGCTGCTTTTAAACAGATGGTCCACCTGGGGGTGAGGTGGGGCAGAGGTGGGGCAGGTGTCCGTGTGAAGACACCCATTATGGAAAAGGAAGCAGTCCTCTGAACTTGAGTAGAAATATCTTTCCCAAGCCCGGATTATGAAGGGCTTAAGTCTGGGTCTGAAGGTGGAAAGCCATTATTGTTCTCCTAAAGTAGTGCTGACAGAGAGACCCAAAACAGAAGGCTGGCCACTAATCAGATGTGTAGTAAAGAAAAAATCTATAATCCAAGGAATTTACAATGCAAATACTCAAGACAAATGGTGGGAATAAAGGGCCCAATAGAATAGAGAAGATTGAGACTTGATCTCAGACAAATCCTGTAGAGCAGAGGTCGAGAAACTTTTCAGGCCTGGGGGCCGCATTTTCTGTCCCCAAATCTACTGGGGGGGATGTTAAAAATCAATTGTACATCAATTATAATTAAATATAATTAATTATAATTAATTAAGACTAGTGCATTAGGGAAACACACATTCTCTCTCTCTCTCTCTCTCTCTCTCTCTCTCTCTCACACACACACACACACACACTCAAACTCAGTTCTCACATACACACATTCAAAGACACATTCACACTCACATACAGGTTCTCTCTCTCTCTCTCTCTCTCACACACACACACACACACACATTGAGACAAACTCACATTGACTCTGTCACGGAATAACATAGGGTCACACACGTGTGATACTCATACCTCAGGAATCGCCTCGCCCTCCGCACCCCAGAGCGGCTCCTGCGGTCGGCCGGGGGTGCCTTCCTGGAGGTCCCCCACATAAAGCGGGGGACCACAATGGAGAGGGCATTCTCGGTGGCCGGGCCACACCTTTGGAACTCCCTTCCGGAGAAAGCACGTCTGGCCCCAAGCCTGTTGTCATTCCGGCGGTGTTGTAAAACCTGGCTGTTCACCCAGGTCTTTGGTGGGGGAGGGGGGTATAGGGTTTTGTTTATCACCCCTACCCTACTTTGTATATTGTTTTAATGTTTTCCAGTTGTATTCCCGGGGCCCTGTTTTAAAGTATTTAAATTGTTGATGTTTTAAAATTGTTTTATATTTTATAATTGTTTTTATTGTGTTGGAAGCCGCCCCGAGCTGTTCTCAGGAGGGGCGGGATATAAATGTCAAAAATAAATAAAATAAATAAAAATAAATATACTGGCCTACATGTAGCCTACAAGTCTGGTAAATATGTAACGCAAAAGGTTCCACATGTATGTAATGTTACAACTGAAAACTGTAAAACCCAAATCAGAGCTGTGACATGTGACAAAGATCCAGGAAATGCAAAGAGATACAAAGAATGTGTATTTGGGAGCTCTAGCCAGACAGAACCCTGTGGAGATGTAAATGGACCTTCATGTTTGCCTGGGTTGCCTACATGACACACTTCAAGTAACACATTTCCCTTAGGCGGGAAACCCAAGACAAAGGGACGAGGCAGGATACTTAAGCAAGGGCCATTAAGTCAGCTGGGCTATCGCTTGCCCAGAGCTCTCTCCCTGAGCAATCTCGAGCAGTTACATCTGCATACGAAAGCCTGCCAGCAAGTCAGGCTGGAGATCATGAACTGAGAGAGATGATTTTGCTTTCTACTCTAAGTCTGGAGACCCAGTCGCTTACACCAAAGGACTGAGAGAAACTTATGGACCTTTGTAGGGTAAGATGCTTATTTAGAAACTCAACCAGTAAAGATCAGGAATACATTATATTTACCTTTGATTTCTAGTAACCACTCTGTATCAACTATCTTGCTTATGTAATCAATAAACTTACTTCTTATCTTTATGAAGAAGTGTTTGTGTCTAACATTGGAACACAAGTGAGCAACAAGAGTTCTCAAGCTCTTGCGAACCCAGAGATTAAAGAGTCTGTAAATGGGAAGGATCAGGCCCTTGAGTGACAAAGAGGTTGTCCCTGCAGCAGGCTTGAACTGGCCAGAGAGAAAACTGGTTCAAGTGGGCTGTGCGCGAGGGAAGCTGAGTCACTCAAACCTGGTAAAGTGGGGGTGCGGACCCTTCAACCCGTGACAGACTCATTCAAACAAAAAAACTCTTCCACTCAGACACACACACACAGAGAATCATTCAAACTTACACACATACGAGGGGGGCGGGGGCTGCTGCTACTGCTGCTGCCCAACCTCAGACTGTTCAGAGGTTCCTCTCAGTGTTTGCTTTTCCGGGGATGTGCGCACGCCAGGACCAGCCATTCTCTGAATCTGGTATGCTGGGACTATGTTTCCCAGCATTCCAGATTAAGGAAATGGCTGGTCCCAGCATGTACACATGCCCAGAGAGGCACACAGTGGGATATCTGCAATTGCCATGCCGCTAATGAGTCTGAGGGAAGGGTGTGCGGCCTGCAAAAGCCCACACGGGCCACAGAGAGGCGGGTACTGGGCCGCACATAATTGAGTAAGGGTGGCAGGCTGGCAGGCCAAAGAAAATCACTGTATGGGCTGGAAGTGGCCTGCGGTCAGGGGGTTCCCCACCCCTACAAGCTACAAATTAAATCTATATCTCTTGAAACCCAATTCTTTGCCTCAATCACAAAACTGCTCTTGTCACTTGAATCACCTCCCTTCTTAAATCAACAAGATGAAAAGTTGAGGTGCAATTAATATTTTCCCAATGAATGTTTTGTCAAATTCTCCTTATTGTTTTTGTTGTCCAAAAATGTGAATAATATTCATAAATAGAAAATTTATTATTGTTTCCATCCTTATAAGAAGTTTCCAACTTAATGGGGGAAAGATTTGCCATGCAAAGCCGTTTTACTGTATTAGGCAGTGTTTGTGCTCCATCATTACATTAGGCTAAGTATGCTCCACAGAAAACATACTAGGGATGTGCGAATGCAGTTCGGATGTTCGGTGTTTGGACCAAACTCGGCCTGTTCGGTAGGGATGTGCAAACACCCGAGGGGTTCGAGGTTCAGCCCCCTGAAACCGTTCGGGTTCTGGCTGTTCAGCCCGAACCTGTTTGGGGGGGCTGAACCCGTTCGAGTGAGGGACAGGGGGTAACCCAGTTTCCCCTCCCCCTCCTCCCTCCAGGCTTCATGGGTGGAAGGGACACCAGGGCTCACCTCCCCCCCCCCACTGTGCCTAGCCTCGTAAACAGTTTTTTGTAAAAAAAACCACCCCAGGGATCGCCCTACCTGGTGGTGCCGGGGCTCCGGCCCCGGGTCTAGCAGTGGCAGCGGCAGCAGCAGCAGTGGTGGCAGTGAGTCTGGCAGGTAGGGTGATCCCTGGTGTGTGTGTGTGTGTGTTTTTTTAAAAAAATTACAAGGCTGGGCGGGGGGGGGCGGTGAGCCCCAGTGCCCCATCCACCTGTGCAGCCTGGAGGGAGGAGGGAAAACTGGGTTCCCCCCTGTCCCCCACAAAAACAGTTTCAGAACCAGAACTTTGTTCAGCCAGTTTGGGCGGGGGGCAGTTGGGATTTGCCTGCTCGTGAACAGGCCGAACACCCCGAGTTCGGAACAGAACTCAGAACTTCCAAACCATGTTCTCACATCCCTACAGTTCGGATGGCTAAACCGAATGGAGAAACTAAACGGTCGAACCCCCGGACAGTTCGGTATCGTTTGGATGAATTTGGCAGAGTTCGGGCAGGAAAATGGGGTAAACAATCCCAGGGAGGAGGGGGGGCACCTGAGGAGCAGACATCCTGGCACCAGGGGTGGAGAGAGGCTTGGAATAGCAGCTAGCCTGCCCAATCACCATCCCTCTTTTCCTCGAACCACTGGCTTCACAGTCTGTGATTGGCATGGGGCTAGGCTGCACAGAGTCAATGGGGCTTGTGGTAAGGCAGGCACAACAAGTAACAAAAGTCATTGCCCTCCCCCCTTCCAATTCCTCCTGAGCTGGCCACTGATCCTGTCAGTAGGCATTTTCAGAGGTCTCCCTCTCACAGCAGTTTGTGTTCCTAATCCATTGCCATCCTCCTCCTATTTCAACCATTTCCACACATTTACCTCATAATTTCATTATTTAGATTAGATTAGATAGATTAAGGTGTTATTTTTAATTTTTAATCCTTCCTGTATTCTTTCTCCCTACCCTCCATTGAATCCTTCCCTCCTCCCTAATTATAATATATAGCAGTTAGAGTTAGTGCAGTATATATTATATTACAAATTTGAATAAATAAATTTATTTTTTAAAAAAAATCTGCTCCTGCTGCCAATTCTGCCTGTGGGCAATACAATGTCTTCTCCTGCTGCCAATGCTGCCAATGGTGCCTCTGCTGTCCATGCCACAGGTTCTGTGCCTGGACAATTCAATGTCTGCTCCTGCTATGCCAGTGCTGCCTCTGGGCAATTCAACGTCTGCTCCTGCTGTGCCAATGTTGCCAATTCTGCCTCTGGGCAATCCAATGTCTGCTCCTGCTGTGCCAATGCTGCCAATGCTGCCCCTGGGCAATCTAATGTCTGTTCCTGCTGTGCCAATGTTGCCAATGCTGTCTCTGGGCAATCCAATGTCTACTCCTGCTCTGCTAATGTTGCCAATACAGCTGCTGGGCAATCCAATGTTTGCTTCTGCTGTGCCAGTGCTGCCTCTGGACAATCCAAAGTCTGCTCCAGCTGTGCTAATGCTGCCTCTGGGCAATCCAGTGTCTGCTCCTGCTGTGCCAATGTGGCCAATGCTGCCGCTGGGCAATCGAAAGTGTGCTCCTGCTGTGCCAATGCTGCCTCTGGGCTATCCAATGTCTGCTCCTGCTCTGCCAATGCTGCCTCTGGGCAATCCAAAGTCTGCTCCTGCTCTGCCAATGTTGCTTCTGGGCAATCCAAAGTTTGCTCCTGCTCTGCCAATGTTGCCAATGCTGTCTCTGGGAAATCCAAAGTCTGCTCCTGCTGCGCCAATGTTGCCAATGCTGCCTCTGGGCAAACCAATTAAGCTCCTGCTGTGCCAATGCTGCCTCTGGACAATCCAATGTCTGCTCCTGCTAAATGCTGCCTCTGGGCAACCCAATGTCTGTTGCTGCTATGCCAGTGCTGCCTCTGGGCAATCCAATGTCTGCTCCAGCTGAGAAAATGTTGCTTATGCTGCCTCTGGGCAAGCCAATGTCTGCTCCTGCTGTGCCAATGCTGCCTATGGGCAATTCAATGTCTGCTCCTGCTGTGCCAATTCTGCCTCTGGGCAATCCAATGTCTGCTCCTGCTGTGCCAATGTTGCCAATGCTGCCTCTGGGCAATCTAGTTTATGCTCCTGCTGTGCCAATGCTGCCTCTGGGCAATCCACTGTCTGATCCTGATATGCCAATGCTGCCAATGCTGCCTCTGGGAAATCCAATGTCTACTCCTGCTGTGCCAATGCTGCCAATGCTGTGCCACTGCATCCAGAAGCTGCCACTCTAGTGCCAGGACCCAGTGTCAGGGTTCTGGGACTGTCATTCTGCTCACAGGGAGCTGTCATTCCAGCACATCAAGAAACACAGCCACTCCAGCCCCAGGACTCACCATCAGGGTTCTGGGGCCTACATTACATGCAGGGAGGGCTGTTGTTTCACTTCACTGTCTGCCAATGCTCCACCAATGCCAACCAGCCTACTTTCCATGCAGGGAAGACTGTCGTTCAACTTCAGGTAGATAAGCCGGTCGAGCCCATATAGTCAGAGAGAGAGAGAGAGGCAGGGTGGGAACCGGGCATTGGGCGGGAGGGACAGCAACTCAGCAGTGGCACAAATTGAAGAGGAGCCCTGTCCCAAGACTGCCTCTGGCATGGGATGGCTTGTGCCACTGCACCATCAATCCATGTCCAGGGGCAGTTCGGGGAATCCCAGCAGCGGAAGGTTCACCTTGATAAAAAGCAACTTCTCCACCAACTTGGCCCCCAGTCTCAGATGGTGTGGTGAGCAAATGTTCCCCACCATAGAGAACACCCCCTCACTGGGGACACTCTTTGGTGGACAGGACAATGTACCCTTGGCCACTTTGGACAGGGCTGGCCACACATTGTTCTTGCCGTCCCAGTAGAACAAGGGATCACTGCCGGGATCGATGCACAGCTCATCCTCCGGGTAACTCTCCACTGCTGCGGAGGTGCTGTCATACTCCTTCACATAACTGTCCTTTGGCACCACCTGCACCAGTGCCCACAGCCATGCTGCCTTCCCTGCTGTGCATGAGCCCATGCTCACCAGAGTGCCCTGCACATACGAGCTGCTGCTGGCAATAGGGGTACTGCTGCTGCTCAGCCTGGTGCTGGTGCTGGTGTTGCTAGGGCTGGGGGCAGGGATAGACCCCGCCAGTTCAAAGGGGTGGCTGCTCCCACTCCCACCATCCCCAGGGGCATCCTGCTGCTGCCATGCACTCTCCAGAGTCCTGTCTGTCTGCCAGACCCTCTTCAGAAGCTCACCCTTCCATTGGCCATAGAGCGGTGTCTGGCGTGTCACGTTGCCCTTGACCCTGGGGTCCAGCATGGTTACCAACACATATTCCTCCCTCTGCAGAAGCTCATCAAACCATGCCTTCAGCCTTGCCTTCAGCTGCCACACCAGTGCAACCGCCTCAGCTGCCAGCATCTTGCCCTTAGGGCCACAATCCTGCCCCTGGAGAATCTCATTCAGCTTCCTGACGAGACTCTGGACCAGAGGGGTCACTTGACTGATGGTGGCCGTGGAGGAGATGATGGTCTCCGACCGCCACAGCCAGGAACAGTCTGAGAACAAAGACCATGTGAGTAGGATCTCCCATTCTGCCCCATTTTACTCTGAAGGTGCCCCAGCTATCTGTCACCAGTTGAACCTGATGCAAGGCTCGAGAAGCCACTCGAGCACCACATCCTGCACCAGCTGGTGCACTGGGGAGCCTTACTATGCCTGCTTCACCCAGAGGAGGTTGCTTCCCTTCATGCTCTGGTTAAAAAAACAGGCCATCTTCCTCCCCCACTTGATCAGGGAGGTACGGGTGCCTGCCCTGACCCCCTTCTCCCCCAAGCCCAGAGCATCCCTGACCACCAGGTTAAGGGTGTGTGCAGCACAAGGGATGCTAGTGAAGCCCCCTCATGGACTTCCCTCAATATGTTGGCTGCGTTGTCAGTCACCATGCACCCCTTGGTGAAGGGTGCACCTGGCGTGACCCACTCGTTCACCATGGTGATCAGGGCTGCCTTGATATTCCAAGTGGTGTGGGTGCTGTCCATGACTTCTGTCTGAATCAGGGCCCACCTATACCCTGCTTTGGGACCCCTCCTGCCACTGCCAAACTCTGCCTCTGGGTCCTGCCACCAGTGCACCGTCACTGCCAGATAGGTGTGCTGCGCGTTCCTACTCAACCACAGCTCTGTGGTGAAGTAGATGGTGGAAGCCACAGCCCTTGCCAGCTGCTCCCTCACCCGCTCCTTTAAAACCTGGTATGAGGCTGTCACCACCTGCTGACTCAGAGTGATGCGCAAGGGCAGTTTAAACTTGGAGGCCAGGAAGTCAATCAGGCACCTAACCCCCATGTTTTCTGTAGGAATTGTAAGACCTGGCTGTTTCCTCAGGTGTTTAGTGAGGGTGGATGGGGTGGTGTGTTGGGTGCTTTATTCTCCTCATTTTTATTGTTACTATTGTAACTGAATATGTTATATGTTTTATTGTATTTTTATTGACTTTGTTAGCCACCCCGGGCTGCCTGTGGCAGGAGGGGCGGGGTATAAATGTTATAAATAATGAAATAACTAAATACATAAATAAATGTCCCCAACCACTGAGAAGGGCTGCCCATCCAGCATGATCATTTCCCCCAAAATCATTTTGCCCTCCACGTCCTACAGCTGCCAATGGACTTGGCAGCTGCCCCTACCCCAGCTCCTCCATGGTGCACTGGTGCTGCTCCTGCTGCTCCCCCCTAGCAGAAATACTGGCTGCTAAAGGTAACTGTTAGGGCAGGATGCTTGCCCGCTGATGGAGGCGGGCATGACTGGCCGCTGCAGTCAGGAATCCGCTGGCATCCATTGCCCTGCCTACCCACTTAGCAGTACAGCACTGTGGCATCCCTTCAGGTGCCTCACCATGGCAGTTGTGCCAAGGTTGGTGAGCACCTGCCCCCCCTTCACCACTTTCTGGCACAAACTGCACTGCACCTCCCTGGGATCATCCGCCTGCACAAACTTAAAATGCGCCCAGATGGAGGATTTTTTGCCCCCTCCTGCCTTCTGGCCCACACCGGCTGATACACCACTGACAGCGCTGCTGGGAGGGGCATAACATGGTGGCAACACAGCTCTTGGAGGGACAGCCATCGCCTCAGCACCAGACATCTCCTCCATGAGACAGGTGTCTGCCTTGCTGTCCCCAATCTGAGATACGTTCTGTTAATTTTAACAAAATTATTATTATTTTTATTTCTTTACATTTTTTAGTCTCTCCCTCATGCCATGGCATCTCGGGGTGACTTACAAAAACAAAATATCAACAATAAAATTTTAAAACAGAAACTAATATATCATTTTAAAATTCTGTAAAACACATTCCCCCCACTACCCCATCCTCCCATTATCCCCTCCGAAGGTCTGGACAAACAGGCAGGTCTTACAGGCTCGGCGAAAAGCCAACAGACCTGGGGCCAAGCGGCCTTCCTCCAGAAGGGATTTCAAGAGTCGCGGCATGGCCACCGAGAACGCCCTCTCCATTGTGGACCCCCGTTTTATACGGTGGACCTCCAGGAAGGCACCCCTGGCAGACCGAAGGGGTTATCCTGGGGTGCAGAGGGTGAGGCGGTCCCTAAGATGGGGGAATACTGGGACCCTGAGGCTGATCGACTGCCCATGCTGATGCCACTCTCCTAATGCCTCCTATAGCTGCGGCTGCTGCTACTGCTGCTCCTCTCCCTGCTGACATTGCTTGGGGATTGGGCCCTGACTCTAGCAGCTGGGGTGGGATCCACCAGCCCTCGACTGCTGGGGATCACATCAATAATGGGGGACAATGGTGGCCATGATGAACATCCGACCTGGAAGCATCTGCTCCTGCAGCCGCAGCAGAGACAGCCGCAGCCTCCTGGACTGCAGGCCTTCCAGTGCCTTGTGTGGCAGTGGGGGATGCTGGCAGGAGGTGACACCGAACCACACCCCTTGTGCCACTGCTGGGAGCTTCTGAAGCCTGTCTCCCAAAATCAGGCCTGTGCAGTTTGGGGTGCGGTGATGGGCTCGGGATGCTGCTGCTGATGCCTCCCAGTTGGCAGGCACGACCCCTGCCACCTCTGTCACTTGTCGCATTGCCTGCCTTATGGACAGCAGACCAGCCTCTGCTGCTTCTCTTCTCCATTTCTGCTGCTGCTGCACCACTAACAGCGCTGATGGGAGTGGCAGAACATGGTGGCCACACAGCTCTTGGAGGGACGTGTGGCCAGATCTGTCCAAAGTGGCCAAGGGTCTGTTGTCCTGCTCACTAACAACTGTCCCCAGTGAGCGGGTGTTCTCTATGGTGGGGGACATTTGCTCGCTGCACCACCTGAGACTGGGGGCCAAGTTGGTGGAGCAGTTTCTTTTCAGCAAGGTGTCTGTCTGCTGCTATGGGTCCTGCTACCTGGCAATCCAATGTCTGCTGCTGCCGTCAATGCCGCCTCTGTTGTCTGTGCCACGGGTTCTGTGTCTGGGCTATCCAATGTCTGCTGCTGTTGCCTCTGCTGTGCCATGGGTACTGTGCCCTGGCAATCCAACATCTGCTACTGGGTGGCCACATGATTCACCACTGGGCAAGGCTTGCCCAATTGGCAGAATAGCTTGTTCAGATTCTGAGAGTAGGATGCAAGCCTGAAATGCCTGGCCAAGCAGGGGTGCCAGCCACCAAGCCCTGGCCAGGCCTCTGCCACTGCTCCACTGATGCTGGCCAGCCTTCAACGCCTGGCCAAGCAGGAGTGGCAGCCACTCCAGTCCCAGGAGCCACCATCAGGGTTCTGGGGCCTTGATTCCGCAACTCACAGGGACCCATCATTCCACCTGTCTGCAAGTGTCTCTGACCCCCACCCATGCTTGCCAGCCTGCAACACCCATCCAAGAAGGGTTGCCCGGCACAGAGCCCTGGCCGCCGGCTGCTCCCCCACCCATGCCAGACAGCCTGCAAGCAAACTCCTCTTGACTGTTTCCTCACCTGACTCCATGATGATGCTGGATACCTCTTCTAAAATAGCTGTCTGTGTCCAATAGGAGCAGAGCCGAATGTCCCTGGGCCATGCTGTGAATAAGGACCCTCCACATGGGAGCTGGGGCTCTGCCCCTCCCCCACCCATTCCAGCCAGTCTGCAATGCCTGGCCAAGCAGGGGTGCCTGGCATCAAGCCCTGGCTGGGCCTTTGCCACTCCCCCTCCCATGCCAGACAGCATTCAATGCCTGGCCAAGCAGGGGTGCCTGGCACCCAGCCCTGGCCAGGCCTCTGTTGCTGCTGCTGGTACTGCACATCAGCCATTTGCTCCTCACTTTTGTAGACAGTCAGATGAGTGCACCGGTGGGCAGGGGCTGGATGTCCATGAGATTCATTGATTACAACCCTGGACGGGCCTCTGCTACTTCTCCACCGATGCCAGCCAACCTGCAATGCCAGGCCAAGGATGGGTGCCAGCCAGCCACCAAGCCCTAAACTTCCCAGCTTCTGCTGCTGCTGCTGCCACTGGGTCTCAGATAGCCAGCCAGCCATTGTGCCATGGGCACCCCCAGCTATCAACCACCAAGTCTGCCTGCCTGCCTGCCTGCCTGCCCGGGGTGCCAAGTGCCAAGCCTTTCCAGTCTCTGCTGTTGCTGCTGTGTCTGAGAGGGCCTGCCATGCTGCCACGGGCACCCCTGGGGGTCCCTGGAGTGCCCCAAGCCCCACGGTGGCTCTGAACTCCACTGAACCGAACTCGGTTTCCAAACGGAATGACCAAGTCCGAACTCGTTTTTCGAACCAAACGACCAAACTGCCGAACATCTGAACCCCATTCTGTTCGCACATCCCTAAAATGTACCAAGGCTGTTTTTAGTTTGGAGACAACCCAATTGTCAATGTTGGTTGGAGTGTGGACACTTGAATGAAACTACAACAGGATCTAATACAGTCAAAGGAGCTTCATGAGTTAACCACAGACATGCAAATGTCCAGTATTACAATGAAACACCAGTGTAGACCATTGTTGAGAAACCTCTTCCTTCCTGTAGGTCACTTTAAAAGTGACTACAAGCTCCAGGGGCCACATGGGAGTTGGGGATGTGAGTATGAAGAGATGTGCTCAGGCTGGGGAAAGAAAATGGAGAATGCAGATCAACGCCTGCCCTCATCTCAATGCCCTTCCCTTTATTATCAATCTATTAGGGCCAGAGCTTAGAGTTTGGAACCACAGACCACATCCAGGAACTGGAAAGAGGCCAAATAAAAAACTGCCACAGAATAGATAAGGCCCACGAACTGACATTTTGCCACCCCTGCTCTAGATTATAAAAAATGGCAAAATATATATTCTTAAAATCTAATGTACAAATTAGTTCAGCATGGTGCAAACCTTACGAGCCACTGTTTGGATATTTTATAGATATATTGTGTGAAGTGTCCATATTTATGAAACTTGACTGTGTAATTTAATTTGTTAATACTATCAGGTGATTTTTCTCAACACTGGCCTGTGTAATTTCCTTTCCCTGGTTTACTTAATTGCAGAAGTTTCTGAATGGTTTCTAGTTCCTTTCATTTCCTCCAAGAAGCTATCAAAGATATTTTCTTCAACAAACACATTAAAATGAGCTGTCTTGTCAAAGGCACCCATTCTCTCCACCTCCCATGCATATGTGATCACACTTTTCTCTGCTGTCTTTTCAGTCTTACTGATTACATTCCTCTCACTTCTGTCATCAGTTTTGCTTCATGAGCATTAGACTGTGTCATTAGTTATGACTCATCAGCTGAAGCATAATCATATCAATTCCTGCCCAATGTCTTCTGTCCTCATTTAAATACAAATCCTTCTGCTGCTGCTGAGCTATCAAATATGTTTTATTCACTGAATATTCTAATGAAAGGTGAAGTGAGGCTTCCTTGCAGAAGGGAACAAAGTAGTTGGTTATTTCCCTATGAAGTCAATGTAAATTCCAATTGTCTTACTTTCCTTCACTTTCCTTTACTTAGCCTCCCGCAAAAGGCTTAATGTGTGTGGCCTTCAGACAGACGTCAGAGTGCAGTACAATAATTGGTAGGGATGGTCGAATGCGGTTCAGAAGTTTGGTGTTTGGGCCAAACTCAGCCTGTTCGGACTACCGAATAGGAACACGAACATGAACACAAACATACCGAACAGAACCGAACACCAAATGACGAAATGGCCAAACTGTTCGGTCAGTTCGAATTGCGTTCAGGTGAGTTTGGGTGGCAAAAAAAGGTTCACTGTAAGGTGACAGGGAGGGGTAGTACTAGTCACTGAGGAGCAGACTTCCAGGCACCAGGGGTGGAGAGGCTTGCAAGAAATGAAACTATCTGCCTCCCCCCTTCCCAACACCTTCTGAGCTAGTCACTGTTCCTGAACAGCAGGCGTTGAGTATGATTATTAGATTGCTTTAAGTTTCATTTCAGTTTTGTACTGAAATGAAACTTAAACCTTAAACTGAAACCTTGTGTTGTTTGTGATTCCCCCCCATATCATATATATATGAAGAGAGAGAGATAAAAAGAGAGAGAGAGAGAGAGAGAGAGAGAGAGAGAGAGGTAGGGGACAGTAGAGAGTTGTAGGAGTTAGCTTAGTAATAGAGATAGTGTTAGTGATTTAGTTTTAGTGTTTGTAGGAGTAGGCCTGTATGCTTATTAGATAATCCATTTAGTTCATAACATTTAGAATAGTTAATAGCAGTTAGATTTAGTGTAGGTAGATATATATAATATTAGAAAAAATAAATAAATTTTAAAAACCCATATAAAAACCAAAAAAACAAATAAAAAACAAAAGAAAACCATATAAAACCCAATAAAAAACCAAAAAACCATATAAAAAAAACCCAAAACACCCAGATAACAAAACATTTCCTGAACAGCCGAACCCAAACCGAACAGTCGAACCGAACGGCTGAACCCAAACCCAGCGAACTAACCGAACGGCCGAACCGAACGGATGAACCGAACGCAGCCGAACAAAATGGACGAACCGAATGGATGAACCAAACGCAACCACACCGAACGGCCGAAGCTGAACCGCGATCTGTTTGCCCATCCCTAATAATTGGTTCATTTACCTTGTTTTAAACAGCATATGAGACGAAATGGAAAGTTATAGCATCAGAAGCGTTCTTCATGCAAATTGCTAGGGCTTTTTGGTTTCAAACTTCATTGAAATTTTTGTGATAACATAAACCAATTAGAATTTTGACTTTGCACATTTTATATCAGTATACATTGGTAATGCAGCTTAAATTGTTTCCTCTGTACATTTTTATAGGACAAACCTTTAGTATTCTTTTTTTTAACCTTCCTTAGCCATTAATCACTGGAACCAAGTCCTCATAAACATAGTGGTAGACATACAACAATCTTTTTATTTCAGGGAAAGGTCAATCAAAAATAGACTATGGTAGAAGAGTCTAGTCAATAAATAATCTCATAAGGCTAAACACTGCACTTATTCTTTTCAAGTCTCTCATTAGTCATCTCCTGCTCTTTCAATGACAATTTTTAAAGGGTTATTTCAAAGCCAGCTGTTATCCTCTGCTGAGAAGGGAAATATTTTTAGCTAATAAAGTTCCACCTTTAAGTAAGGTCCAAATCTCCATAAATGAGCAATTTCCCAATGGACAAGTAACTGCTGTGATAGAAATGTTATTAATCTCTGAGGATCTATCTATAGGCCTGCCGATCTGATTGAAAAGATTTATAGTAACAAGGAAGAAATAGTGTATGAAAACAACCAGCTATGTAGAACTGCTAGCTTGTTCACCGGCCAGAATTTTCAGAAATACATTTATTTATATATTTATTTATTTACAATATTTAATACGCTGTCCCATCTTTCCACTGGCAGCTCAGGGTGGCTTACAAAGATAAAAACATAAAACCACCAACAAAATTCCCAATAAAATCCATAATCAGACTAAAACATCCAAACAGTTTCAAAGGGAAAAACAACAACCCTGCCCTCCCTTCCCCTCCATCACAACAACACCCCTCCTAATACCCTTCTCCCTCACCAGACACCTGGTGGAACAGCCAGGTCTTACACTTTCTGCAAAAGGATGGAAGATCTGTGGACAGTCAGACTTCCACCGGGAGAGAGTTCCACAACCTTGGAACCTTTTACATGCCTAAAATTGTTCCTAAGATCATATGTCATTAATTCTTAATTTTCTCTCCTGTGTGACCCCATTTTGAGAATGAAATATAATCACATGATCCCAGTGTTATGGGGAAGGGGGTATTTGGGGTTGACAAAGAGGAAAGGGTTCTAGTTGCTCCCAAACACCCAGACTCTCTCCCCCAGGATGTAATGACCTAGCCCAGGTTTCTGGCTTCACTTACGAGGTTCAAAGTGCCCGTCAGGATAGTGTGTCGGCCCTTTAAATCCAGGAGGGATTAGGCCACTATCATCATTGGGCGCCGGAATGCTCCTCCTCTCCCACCACCCAACACACGTAACCCCCACTCACCCCAGGAGGTAGGGAAAATAGTGACAAAGGTGGGGTAAAGGAAGGTCCAGGTCCCAGGGTAGCAAGGGGGAAACCAGGGCTCACACAGGGTAGGAGGGGAGTATGACTACCAGGGAGGAAGGCAGACTCGCCCTACTACAATCACTAAGTTCAACTCTCTCGCAGGAAGGTAGGACAAGGGGGAATAGGGGACACTCACCCACTCACTCAGGCACCCGAGCCACTCCACAGTCATCCAACAGGGAAATGGGGGGGGGGGGGGAAGAACGGGAATCAAGCAAGTCCACTACTCCAGTCTCTTTCTTTCCTCTGAAAACGCGCAAGGGACCAGTCCAGAACGAATCACCGGTGTTGTGTGCCTCACAGCACCAGTTTTTATGGCTAAGGCCACACCCCCTCGATGTGGTTGGAGCCGCAAGGAGTGGCAAAGCATCACAGACTGCGCCCCCACGCTCCGTGCAGCGCCAGAAGGCGGCGCTTCGTTAGTCCCTTGTTGTGGTGGTTGCTGGGCAACTGCCGGGTCCGATGCTACGCTGGCAGGAGGGGTGGGCGACCCTGCCACAGGGCTTGATATCGGGGCTCGGTACCTCGGGCCTCGTTTCCCTTGAGGCCACAGATGTGGCCCCCGGAGGGGGGGGGCTGACACCAAGACAGCAACAAAGAGACAAGAAAAATTTTGATTGTGCAGCACTTACCTCTTTTATTTTCATTTTATGGGTTAAAAACCCATCCATTTGGGGGAGTTTCATAAAAACTCTGTTCATTTTTATTTATTTTTTCAGAATAATAACAAATAAAAACTAATTTAAAAAAATCATGTGCATGTGCAAATGGCCACTGAGACTGTTCTGTTTTCTAAAATGACACCAGCAGTATTACTGTCATTTTGCAAAAGGGTGTGCATGTGCAGAATGACCTAGTGGCCATTTTAATTGAAAATATTAAAAAAATTAGAAATCACTACACATGCACAAATGGTCGCCAGGCCATTCTACACATATCAACCCTTATACAAAATCCCCCCGCTAGGTGCCTCGTGCACTGCGGGGGAAGTTTGGGCCCGCCTCTACAAGGAATGAGGCATCAGGTGGTCTCTTTAGTTTCCCGCTGAATACGGGTCCAGGATAAAGCTGGCTGCAGCGGGGAAGCTGCAATCCTTCCGGATTGCAGTTTGAAAACAGCGGAGACGGGGGCGTGAAAAGGCGCCTGCCTGATTGGCCAGCGTAGGCCACGTGGTGCAGCGTGCCGTGCAGCCTGTCACTTGGTTAGCGGCGCACTGCAGAAGAGGACGGTTTGGTCGGCGCTCCAGGGATTAGTATAAGGATTCCCCTCCTACCTCTTGATGCCCCCCTCCTTTTCTATAAAGTTGAGCGGTTTGGGAGCAGGGAGGCGGAGTGGCAAGGGGGTGTTTTCTAACTGCGTCGGGGGTTTTTCTTGACGAGAGGGATTCCCCTCTCCCCCCCCCCCCCAATCGCTGTGGGATTTTGCTCAGGGAATTGTCGGGCGGCAGGGTGGGGACAGCAGTCAAGCGGGCGGTGCTTGCCTGAAAGGTGTTGAGTAGCGGGGCAGGATTGCCCCTAACCCCCCACTCCTCCTCTGTGAATGAAGGGCCCAAACCAAGGTTCAGTTGGGAAGTATCCGGACCTGGCCTGAAGGGTTTTGAAGGGTGTTGTCCCTCACCTGAAGGGACCTTGCCTGAAGTGTGAACTTGCCTGAAGGGTGTTGAGTAGCAGAGCAGGATTGTCCCTAACCCCACCCACCCCACTCCTCCGCTGTGAACGAAGGGGCCAAACCACTCTGCCCCTCCGCTGGGCAAGGTTCAGTTGGGAAGTATCAAGACCAGGGTGGAGTGCCCACCACCCGGATTGTGTGGAGTTGGGAGTGTAGCGCTGTGGGGGGGTTATTAGCTGGCCTAGCCAAATGGGTAGGAAGAAGGGGACAAAGGAGGCTAGTGTCCCCTCAGGTGCCAGGGTTGGTGATGGAAGTGGTGATTTGGGTAGAGTCAACACGGCTGTGCTGGGGTTTCCTCCAACTGGCCAGTTGGAAAGTTTAGCCCCTGCACAGGGCCAGATGGTGGATGGGAGTGGGGCCTGCACAGCAGGAGTAGGAGGGGGTGCAGGAGAGATGGCAGGGCCTTCTGCCATGTAGGAATTGTTGAGGCAGGCTGGTTCCGCCTTGCAAACAGGGGGCCCCGCACCACCTGCTGGGCAGTTAGCGGCAGCGGAATCCTGGCAGCCAGGCCAGGCTGCATCAAATGAGGGGTGCCAGGACAGTCAGGGGCAAGGGTTGTTACAGATGCTGGAGGCCAGGATGAATGCGTGGGATGGAGTCATGAGAAGGCTGATGGAGGCTGGCTTTTTGAATGCTGCTCCAGGGCAAAGGGTGGGTGCAGCAGCGACTGAGGTTGTCAGTAACCCTGGCTCTGTTTTGTCCCAGCCTAGTACAAGGGCAGCAGGTGGGCATGGTCAAGCAGCGTCTGACGGGGCCGCTGTGGCGAGCAGACAAGCTGTCGAGGAACTCGCAAGAATGGTGGACCGCATGGAGGAACAGATGACCTGGATTTCAGCCTTACTGGAGGCAAGGGGACGGGTGGCGACAGCGAGTATGCCTCACGTCACACCGGCCCAAGCTGGATTACCTGCACAGGTGGTCACAAATGTGGGGGATAGTGAGTATGTCAGGCAGAGTGGTGCAGTTATAGGGGGCGGTGCAGTGTCTCTGGAGTCCCAATTGCAGGGAGGAGGAACTGAGATGGCGTTAACACCCATTGCCCACCAGGTTTCACCCTCGCAAGTGGAGGGGACAGTGGGCCTGGTACCTGGGGCATTAGTGCAGCAGCAGGCACCGGGCGTGCCATCGGTTGGACAGGGTGGTTTGGGTCAACTGCGGGAGCAGCAGGACCCAAACAGGTTATTGTGGGTGGGCAATGTGTGGTGCCTGCAATCTGCGTTGGGCCTAGTTGGCCATGCTGAAGCGGCAGGAGGGGGGCTAGGTCCGGTGGGGCTAGGTCAAACGCCCCAAGATCAAACTCAGGTCGGAGCGGGAAGTACAGCAGGAACGTCAGCGGTGCCTGTAGTGCCAGCTGTTGAAGTACCCCTGTTGTGGGGTGGGTATGCGAGGGTCTCTGCTTCCATAGGTGTGCACCTATCTCAGTCCACGCGCGAAAAGATATGGAAAGGGGAGTACATCGATTTGTTTACCATTTTGTTTTGCGATCCGGTGCCGGATCCCAATGCGAAGCTCGAGTCCAGGGAATACGAAAGGGTGAAGAGAAGAAAGATAGATAGGAACTGGGCAAATTGGGAGTCGGCATTTATAATTTATGCCAGCGTGGTCATGCAGGCTTTTCCAGAAAGGGCTGTGGCCCTCTGGAAATATTTTGATATAGTCAGGCGGGCCTACCTGACTAAGGAGGGGTTCGGGTGGCTAAGATATGATGAGGCATTTAGGCAGAATGCCTCCATCATGCCAGAGGTCAGATGGGATGTAAAAGACCATGATCTCTGGATAGAGTGCATTCAAGAGAAAGATGTCGCCAGAGCAGATAGCGGCCACGTCATAGTGAAAGGTGGTAGACAGCCCACGGATAATTTTCACGGCGAGCTGCCCAAGAAAGGTAGTCCCAGGCTGGCATGCTGGGACTTCAATGAGGGATCTAGGTGTTTTCGTGCCACTTGCAGATTCAGGCATTCCCGCCTGCAGTGCGGTGGGTCCCACCCCTTTTCTAACTGCCCTAGACTCAAGAGTGGGGAACAGAGGGGTAAGCTCCCCTTTCCTGGGGGAGGAGCATGAGGTGGTGGTCCCCTCCAAGCAGGTGCTAACAAGGGCACCAACACCAGTTAAGTGGTGGGTGCTTGAGGAGTTGTTGGTTGATTACCCATTAGAGGGGGTCACATGTTATGTAGTTGAGGGGTTCTGTTACGGTTTTCAGATTCCATTTCACATGTTTGCGCCATTCCATTGCCATTTCACATGTTTGCGCGAAACTTGAAATCAGTGAGAGATTTAGAGGAAGTTGTGAGAAGAAAGATAAATAAAGAAGTTTTGGAGGGCAGAGTTGCTGGCCCGTTTCACAGTTTGCCATTGGGGAACTTGAGGATTTCACTGCTGGGTATTATTCCCAAGAAGGCACCCGGGGAGTACAGGCTTATTCACCATTTGTCTTACCCCAGAGGGTCTTCTGTGAACGATGCTATCCGCATGAAATATGCATGGTGCAGTATGCTTCATTCGATGTTGCAGTAGAACTGGTTCGTGAATGTGGAAGGGGGGCGCTGATGGCAAAGAGCGACATCAAATCTGCATTTTGTCTTTTGCCAGTCCACCCGAGGGATTTTGACCTACTTGGGTTTTCATTTGGGGGCCAGTTCTATTATGACAAGGCTATGCCCATGGGATGTTCCATCTCATGTGCGGCCTTTGAGAAATTTAGCACAGCGTTGGAGTGGATTGTAAAGTGAAGGGCGCGATCTGGCCACGTGACACATTATTTAGATGATTATTTGTTCGTAGGGGAGGCGGGAGCTACGACGTGTGGTGATTTGTTAGGTCTGTTTAGGAACATGGCTCAGTTAGTCGGGGTGCCTTTAGAAGAGGAAAAAAACCCGAGGGACCTGCATCTGTAATGACTTATTTAGGCATAGAATTAGACTCGGTTAGGGAGTTGTCGCAACTGCCTGAGGGTAAGCTTGCGGGGTTGCAGAAGGAAATAAAAGTTTGTAGAGTTGCCAGTAAGGTAACGTTGAGAGCGCTGCAGTCATTGCTTGGTAAGTTAAACTTCGCTTGCCGTTTTGTTGCTCCAGGTCAGGCTTTTCTATCGCAGTTATATTCCAAGACAACAATGGTGTCATTGCCTCACCATCACATCCGGGTTACAAAGGAAATGAGGGAGGATTTAGATGTTTGGCTGGAGTTTTTAAGGTCTCACAATGGGGTTAGCTTGTGGCACGACTTGTACTTGCTTGAGGCGGAATTGCGCCTCCACTCTGATGCAGCCGGTGCAGCTGGGTTGGAAATTTATTTTCAGGGTTGTTGGTGTGCTGAGAGATGGCCTGCGCAGTGGGAGGAATTTTGAGGGACTTGATCTTTTTGGAATTATTTCCTATCGTGGTTGCTGTCCATTTATGGGTGGACTGTTTCCAGGATAAGAGGGTTGTGTTCTGGTGTGACAATTTAGCTGTGGTTCATGTGGTTAATTCTTTGTCCTCCAAGTCTGAGAGAGTTATGCGCCTCGTTAGGGTGTTCGTGTTGTGGTGTTTGCAGCATAATATAGTTTTTACTACAAGACATGTTCCGGGAGTCCAGAATGAGATAGCTGATGCTCTCTCTCATTTTCAGATGCAGCGTTTTTGGGAACTTGCTCCCTTTGCGAGGAAAGAGCAGGACTTCGTCCCCAGACAGCTTTGGAGCCATGGCAGCTAGAGCTGATGGACAATGTGAAGGGTTCTGTGTCCCCTGCAACGTGGCTGGCATACGAGAGAGCGATCATGGAATTTTGGGGGTATGCCCGGTCCTGTGGGTGGGTGTGAGTGATCCCAGTGCCCCTGGACCAGAGGGTGCAGTTTGGGCTTGAATTGCACAGGAAGGGTTTAGTGGCAGGTACCATAGCCACCAGATGGTCCGCTTTGGTTTTTATGGCTAAGTTAGTGGGGGTACAGGATTGCAAGGTGTCCTCAGTTCTTAAGGCAATGGTTGTTTCATCAAAAAGGCAGGGCCCTGTTCGGGTTGATCGTAGGGTTCCCTTATCCCCCAAGAACTTGGCCGATGTGGTAAGCAAGTTGGGGGAGGTGTGCTGTGATCCCACGCAGGTATGTTTGTTTCAGGCAGCATTTGTGGTTGCCTTTTTGGGGGCTATGCGAATTGGTGAGTTGGTAGTTAAGTCTCGGAATGATAGGTCAGGAAGAGAGTTGCAAGTGGGTGATGTAACTATGATGCGGGTAGGTATGGAGATTAAGATTCGTTTTTCCAAAACTGATCAGTTGGGAAGGGGAGCTAAGGTGCCTCTAGCCCGGTCGATTGAACCGCTTATTTGCCCAGTGGTATGCACGGAAAATTATTTAAAGGTCAGATCAGGTTTGCCTGGCTCACTGTTCATACACCAGTCAGGTCTCCCTTTGATCCGCTATCAATTTGTGGCAGTATTAAAACTTTGCCTCAGGCTACTGGGGTTGTCGGGGGTGGTGTTCAGGTCTCATTCATTTAGGATCAGAGCAGCGTCAGCTGCGGCTGCAGCCGGTCTCCATCCCCCTGAGATCCAGAGGGTAGGTAGATGGCATTCTGGGGTTTTTAAGTCATATGTTCGCCCGTTTCCAGTATTACAGACTCTGGTTCGGGCAACGTGTAAGTGTAATTTGTTTTAATTCTTTTTTCATAGGAGGTGGCCGTAATCTCCAGGGAAAGGGAATCTGGATCATTGGCCACAGCTTTGTCAGGTGGGCAGCTAAATGGGTACAGGCAACTAGCTGGGGCACACAGCTTGGTTTGGCCTCAAAGGGTTACGTTGTGTGGAAAGGAAGGAGAGGGATGCTGTGGCCTCAGCTTATGCCCTTAATGTTAGGTTGGGCAGGTAGATCTCACCCGGATGTGATTTTAATCCATCTGGGTGCGAATGATTTTTCAAGGGGATCTGGGCTGGACCTGTCAATAATGATAAGACAGAATTGGGTCCGCTTGAGGGAGCTTTTCCTGCAGGCCATTCTTGTTTTTACAGAAATGTTGCAAAGGATCAAGTGGCCAGGATCCACTAATCCTAGAGCGGTGGATAGAGCTAGAAAAAAGGTTAATGGGGAGGTCAGGAAATGGATTACCCCCCTGGGTGGGATCTGGCTCTGTCATCCTGAAATTCAATGGAACAGGCCAGAGCTTTTTTGGCAAGACGGGTTGCATTTATCTGAAAAGGGATTGGATTTGTATATTGGGAACATAAAAAGGTTATTACAAAAGTTGGTGTAAATAGGGTGGTTGGGCAGATGTAATTCGCTTAGTTGATTTGGGTTGATTAAGGGGCGGTGTTCAAGCAAGCGCAGCTGCTGAACTTGTGGCGGTGTTCAGTACCATAGGGTTAAACTGGAAAGGGCTTTATAGCCTGAGTGTATGGGCAGATGATTGGGTTCATTCTGCAACGTGTACCTGGTGGGTAATTTAGGGGATGGGCACCCCAAATTATCATAGGACGGAAGGCCAGGCATTGTGTGCATATGGGTAGGATTTAAGCAGTCCCGAGGTTTGCAGCAGCAACATCTGTCCTTCGGAAAAATGGATCAGTTCCAGCCTGAAAATGACCAGGTATCTGCTGGAGGGCTTCACAAGCAGATGCATTGGCCAGGAGAGCTGGAAACCCTGGGGTCCTAGCTCTCCAGGCAAGAGCAGTCCCTTGCAAAGCTGGGCCAGTGTGCTCCTCCCTCACTAAATAGATTTGGGTGGGAGGATGGACAGGGGGACTTTGAAATCTCACCAAGAACTCAAACCAGGTGTTGAGATCCTAGCGATATCTTGAGCTTGGTTCTTGTTCTCACAAGATATTTTTCAAGTATTATTTTGATTCTTTATTCATCCCTAATCCTAAGTGTAATCATGTCACCAAGTTACAAGCACAATCCTATAAATTATGACAGTATAGTTGAAGAAGTCTGATTTCCTGGAAGCTTGCATGCAGGCAAGATTTTGTATCCATCTGATTATTGTAGCTAAGGGAGGATAGAGGCTGAGTAAACACAACCTGTACTATTCGGTAACCAAATAATGAACTGTGTAACAAGGAAATTGCCTTAGGGACACTCAGGGGACACAAGACACAAAGCAAGATGACTAGCTGCTCACAGTCTGCCGAAGAGGGCATCAGTTAATCTTCAAATCCTCAAGTTCAACTGCCAATGTGTAAGCAACTGAATAAGTGAGATTAGATAAAGAATGATGAAGCACATTCATTGATCTGAGCACATTGGGGATGGAACAGCCAAAAATGAAAATAATTGGACTCAAGATAAGAATGTCTCTTTCATTGTAACCAACCTTAATCCCAAAGGAGTCTTCACAACAGTTGGAAAGCAGAACATCATCTGTCTGTATTCCAGGCCATACTGCCAGCAAAATATCCTGAGATGTTGGTGCCCTGGCATCACCATATGAATGAAAATGACAGGGGATGAGGTGAGTCTCTGCTGAGAAAAATAAATCAGATTTTGGGCTTAGGGGAGAAGTGAGTTCCTTTGTGTTTCTGTTTGTTCTGTTGGATTTGAATTCACAGTTGCCCTTAGAAGTATAGAAACAATTCCCATTTGTTTCACACATCGAACAGTCAGGACTAGTGCTAAAAAGTGCACAAGGGTGGAAAGAAGAAAAAAGCCAAGGATGATAATGCATGGGAGTAGGGAGCCCAGCATCTCAAGGAGATGCTCAGTATCTGAGGGAACAGTCTATCCCATGGTATACATACTTTTTCTGTGTATTCAGCATTATAGATGTTGTTTTTATTAACTCACAGAAGTTTTTTCTGCTGTTTTGTCCTGTAAACACTGGAGAGAGCAGAGGTTCTTGAACTGCAGATCATGACCCCCAAGTGGGGCCATGCTATCTGTGGATGGGGTCATGATTTCTGACTCATATCTGATAATATTTGCTGATCTTTGTTGCTTTGTGGAGTCACAGAATTATATCTAGGGTCATTTTCACACGAGCACCTCCCACCTCACCATACACGTGTGTAGTGGGTTCCCATGCGAACGCCATTCATGGTGGGTTGGGGAAGGGTGGGCACCCATGGGAACACTGCAGGCGGTGGGTGGAGGTGCGCTTGTGCTCCTGCACTCCACCCAATTCCACCCACCTCCACCCATCACCCATGCATGGAACAACGGACTTCAATGCTGGTTGCTCCATGTGTGGAGATTGGTTGAGGTGGGTGTGCACCTGTGGGAATGGGCACACACCCACCTTCACACATCGTGGGCACACACCCATGCCCCCGCCCACCATAGTCTATTTGAAAAGGGCCTAAGACTAAAATGGGGTCATACAATCAAAAATTGGGAACTATTGATGTAGAATCAACACAACTGTAGAAAAATGCTGATTTGTATTATTGCTCAAAGATTTGCAACATAACTGCTAATTTCATTTTCTTTACAGATACATTATTGTTAGCAATTCATAAGCCAGAAAAAAATAGTTTGATTATCAGATTCCATGCTGAATTTGAAAATCTTCTTTTTAGTTAAAAGCTATGTTTTGAATTTAAATTGCACAGGTTTTCAGAATCATTAAGAGACAATGGACTTGATCCCAAGCCCCATGGACAAATGCACATGACACATGTGATGCATGCATTCAACCCCACGCACACCCCTGTTACGGTAATTGTGGTGTGTGCGCAAATTGCATGTAAATCACACAGAACTCGTGCACACATGCCTAAGCTTTGCACTCATGCGTTCTGAATCATGGCCAATGAACACAGATTCTTAAATTGCCATTCTTACAAAGGCAGTTTTCAGATTAAAAATACTTGCACTTTATGCAAAAATTGCTAATTTTAATCAGTTTTCTACTTTTCTAGGCATACAGAAAGGAAGATGCTTTTACAGTGCTGAAAATGAAATGATGCTAGAAGTATTAAATGAAACAGGATGAGTTAATAGTAAATTTAAGAGACCCATATAATATATGTGAGACTTAAGTTGCTCTACAACATATGGTCCCAAATAGTCAGAGACCTGTGTTCACAGCATTTTCCCCACTACTGCTAATGCGGAAAATTCTGTGAACTGAACACATGCCCCTGGAAAATAGCTGAACAACAAAGAGTGACTCTGAGTCATTGGGTGTTTTTACCCCTGACAGGCTGTCTCCACCACCATGGACTTCTCCGGGCAGTGGAGGTAACCCTTAAAGCAGGCTATCAAATGCAATAGTCTGCTTCACTCTAGTCCTGGAGGCTGGCTCCCGATCATGGTGGAGCTTAACCTGGGCTGTTACTTGGGGATTTCCCTCAGTGACAACCCAGGTTAAGCTCCACCATAGTCGGGAGGAAGATCATGATAACAGTCTGGCAGCCCTTTTTAAACGTGATGATGGGCATGGATTAATCCATGGCAAAGTACATTAATATTTGAAAACACCCTTAAAGTTAACAAGTTAACAATCTAAGGTCTGGATACTGCATGCAAAGTAACTTTTGACTGTGCAACTTTTGACTACTGCATGCAACTAGGAATATAGCTCAAGTTACATAAAATAGCAAGAAAACATGCACATTTACATCCAGACCTCTACAATATCTATGGGCAAATCCTTAAGTTATTTAAGAATGGGCACATCGTTCTTACAAACAACTACTTAAAATATTTAAGTATTTGCTTCTTTCCTCATCTGCTTTTTCTCCAAACTCCCACAAGAAAAGAAATGCACTTCAGTTTACACATTGGGTATTTTCACATGGACGCGGGGGTGCATAATCCCAGAGCAAGACTGTGGGTGCACCCTTGTTTCTGCCCTCTTGTAGCCACACCTGGGCCCATTTTAAATGGAATCAGTGACTGCCGGGGGTCCTGGTCCACCCCCCTCCACCATACCATAGCATTGCTGGGACAATGCTGTCCTCCATATCCACATCTGCCTTGCCCCCTCCCTTCATACCTTCAGATTTCTCCTTAAAACTCACCTCTTTCGCTCTGCTCTGTCTGACTCTTTATCCTGCTGAGCCACTATTTCCTATACCTATGGTCTGTTTACTCTTATCCTTGCCACATGGACCTGTCTGCTGTCATTCTCATCATAACCAAGCCAAGTACGTGCACTTGAGACCTCACATCTTCATGAATGTTAGACTCCTTGTCTCTCCCTCTGTTCCCCTTCCTATGTCTCTCCTCCAGCTCCTGTCTCTCAGGTTGTAAGCCCTAGGGGCAGGGACAGTGTCTATTTTATTACTTTGTAAAGTGCCAGGTACACTGCTGGTGCTATATAAATGTTTGTTAATAATAATAATATTAACCCCCAGCCAAGAGCAGGACTTCAGCGGCCATTCACCAAGCAGATGAATTACTTTCGTGTCTCCGGCCAGTGCCCCACAGTTGGGCTGCCCACCCTGCTGGCAGGCCTCTAGGATGTTCCCTGCCTCATCACCCCTGCTCTGCCTCCACATCTGGCAGGCCATCTTTCAATGGACTGCCCACCTGGGGCTGAGGTGGGGCAGAGGCAGGGCAGGTGTTCATGTGAAGAAGACACCCATTGACTCTAATCAAGTGACTGAATTATGCTGAATTGTTGAATTACAAGCCACTGAATTACTGAATAGCTTGAATTACAAGCCCTACTCTTGTCTCATTTGCTGCTATACAATTCTAAACACATGATAATCACCCCATGTACCACTGAAAACTGCACTACATAGGCTGTCTGTTAGATGCTGTGTTCATAGTGCATAGGAACAAGGATGTAGCATTACACAGAGCTAGTGTAATTTTTGATGGCATGTGGCTTGGTTGACACATGTCTGGAATTGTAGAGTTGTTAATGAAGATATTGGTATAGGATAATAATTGTTTAGGAAGTTTTTCACAGTAACTGTACAAACTATGGGCGCATTTAAAAAAAATAATCTTTGGGTTGGGGGAAAAAATATCTAAGGAGGGGAGAAAAGTCCTGGTTTTGTAGGTTATTGGAGAATAGATTAATCACAGTGGGCATTTTTACTAGGCATGTGCGAACGCGGCTTCAAAGTTCAGAGTTTGGACCGAACTCGAATAGTTTGGTCGACCAAACCAAACTTTCAAACTGAACTCGAATTCGACCAAACTGTTTGGTCAAATCTGAACCAGTTTGGAAGTAAAAAAATACGGGTTTTGAATGTACAAACTCGGCTCGGAAGTGCGAAAGTTCGGAATTCGACCGAACTCGAATAGTTCAGTTGACCGAACCGAACTTTCGAACCGAACTCAATTTTCGAACCGAACCGAACCAAATTTCTAAACTCAGTTCTGTTTGCACATCCATAATTTTTACACACACCTTAAAGTGTTAGTCTTTCAGTCTCCTGGGTTTCAGCGGTGGTGCACCCCCTAGGGACTCAGGGGCAATGCCCCTCCTGGTCCCAGGAGAACTCCCTCGATGATGTGCTTTAAAAAAAACAAAATTGCCTCCCCTCCGCGCACGCGGGCACACAAAGGTTATGTTTGGAGCCATCTCAAAGAACCTTGTTTTAGAGGCACTGACCTTCTTGACAAGAAGTTTCAGTGTCTCTAAACAAGGTTCTTCAAGATGGCTCCGAACATAATCTCACCATTTGTGTGCACGCGTGCACACAACCAGTGAGACTCCCCCCTCCCAAGGCTTTCTCTAAGGAAGCCTTCAGGGACAAAAGAGAGGTGTTCTTCCCTTTACGTGGAATGGGCAGTTAGAAGCGCCATCCATTCTGCATAAAGGGAACCCAGCAATGAAATAGTGCTACAGGGGGCACTATTTCATTGCAGGAGGTAGGCCAGCCTGAAAGTCCATACCCAGGCTTCACACAGTAGGTGACCGAGTAAGACTACTGTGGACTGTGCACCCCTCCCTCCTCCCTCCCAGTGAGTCAAACTTTGACTCAACTCTGGGAGGAGGAGCCTTAAGGTGCTGTGTGGCAGCTCCAAGACCCAAGAAGAACTGAACAGCAGCACGCGGATCCAGCCTGGATCATCCTGTGGTGCTACCTGAGGAACGAGCCAGCTGTTGTTGAGTAAATTGTGGGACCAGGGTGTGTGTGTGTGTAGAGACTGGGGGGAGGGGTACTTTGGACTTGGAGAGACTGGATAATGGGGGGAGGGGTGGATGAGGACAGACTGGGAGAGACTGGGAATAGGGGGAGGGGTGGATGGGGAGAGACTGGTGGGGAACATGGGGACATGGTGGGGGAGTGGGGGCACACAGGAACATGGTGGGGGGAGTGGGGGCACATGGGGACATGTGGGGGGAACACCAGGACATGGTGGTGGGAGTGGGAGCACACAGGGACATGTGGGGGCACATGGGGACATGGCAGGGGTCATGGGGGCACACAGGGACATGGTGGGGGGAGTGGGGGCACATGGGGACATGGTGGGGGTCTCTAGATGCCTTTGGGGGCTTGTGTGAATGGTTTGATTTATGTGTGGTTTTCTGGTTTTTATATGGATTGGTTTGGTTTATGTGTGGTTTTCTGGTTTTATATATCTGTGCATGATGATAGGACCCTAGGAATAAACCTGCACAGATTGGGGGAAAGCTTTGTGTCCTGTGGATCTTTGATAAAACTGCTTGTAAGTGAGGTTTAAGGTTGTGACTTGTCTGTCTGCTTTTAAACCAGGAGTTGAATAGCCTTCTTAAATGAAATTGCTGGAAATGCTGCACATGTTGTTCACAGGTGTGACAAGTGGGGACACATTTTAACTTGTGAATATATTCACATTTTAACCTGTGAATAGACCCTGCCTAAATTAAGGTGCCTCATTGTAGCTTGGTTTCTGGTTTGTGTGTGGTTTTGTGGGAAAGCTTTGTCTGTTCTGTGGATCTTTGCTAAAACTGCTTGTGAGGTTTAAGGTTGTGACTTGTCTGTCTGCTTTTAAATAGCCTGCCTAAATGAAATTGCTGGAAATGCAACACTTGTTGTTCACAGGTGTGACAACAAGTTTGTAAAGGTTCTTTGTTAATAAACAGGTCTGGAAAGAAAAGAGAGATTAGTGGCTAGTCTGTGGTGAGACTCCAAGGTTTGAATCAGACAGAGAATTGATCTGCTGAGAAAGATGCAATTCACTCAATTTTTGTCTATGTGGAAAAATGAACTTGAATTGACTAAGGGCAGGGACAGTGTTCACTGTATTTTCTTTATTAGCAGCAATGGGGAAACCACAGTGAACATGGGTCTCTGACTAAGGGGGTGAATTTAATTCCAATTAATCCCCTCTCTACACACTTTCACAAGACCGTGATCTCTTATACTTATCAGAATTTATACCCTGCCCTTCCCCAAAGGCTCAGGGCAGTTTGCAGAAACAAAAACACAAAGAAAAATAGTAAAAATATAAAATCATACAATAAAATCCCCTAAAATCCCCTACCCACACCCCCAAAACTTACCCAACCTCTATCGTCACCTGTTAAATGCTCTGCCAATAAGAGGGTTTTCTATCCCCTGGTGGCAGTGCTTCACACAACAGCTTCCCAGCATAAAGTAATGTAATGTCCATCCAATGTTAACCCTGGGAACTCCTTGCTGCTGGGTTATGTCATGCCACTGGCCTACCGTTGCCCTGGCTCAACCTACCATTACCTTGGCTCCGCACCTAGACTCACAGGCTGGCCTTACTGCCCCTCCAACCTCAAAACCCACCAGGCACCCCTGCTTCACACACACACTGCCCTGAGGCAGTTCCTGAATGCATTCTTCACAAAAACACTGCACTGAGGCAGCCTAAAGTAGCCACAGCTGTAGACGTGAGGGACTGCCATGGAAACCAAGTGACCACAGGTGCCTGGAGGAAAGCAGTTTACCAGAAGAACTTTTTACACACAAAAGTTCCGGGAGAAGTTCTATACAGAAGTTCAAAGAGTCAGATGTTTAAAATCTGGGTGAGTGATTTAGACACACAGGAATTTCAGGATGTAACAGCAAACATGTAGGAGAAATGTGTGTGTAAAAACACCCAGTCAGTTGCCAATGAGCATATGAAAATATTTATAGAGCCACTGTTAGGGATTTTAAATCTTCAGTTTATGTTGTATAAAGAGAAAACTTACAAAATATGAATTCACATTCCTAAACCTATGTAGGGCAGGATTTAATGTTGCTCCCCACCTTCTACCCTCCTGTTCCCTCAAATACAAACCCCTCCAAATTCCAACTCTGAATTCCCAAATCCCAGTACAGTAATCCTTGCCCTTAGCACAGAACCTACTTGCATGCCAGAAGCACAGAGTCCACTGCCAACTTTGTCCTCACTGTATTTAGTAGGCAGAGCACCCTCCTCTACTAAACACAAATCCCCTACCAGGCAACCGACAGAGCCACTGATCACCTTAATTTTCCATCAACTTAATGGGGACACTTCTATGGGAACCCGTAGGTCAAAGCCACATTTATCCTGCAACTTCTGAGGGGCTGAAGTCTGTCTCCTCAACATGCTCAGTCACTCTTTCCCTTCCCTTCTGCCCCCACAGAATCACAGATTTCAGGAGAGAACCCAACACACTCTCCTATAATTCAAAGTGAGCCACTCCCTTTAGGAGCTGAACATAACCTTTCTCTCTCTTCCACAGACAGTACACTGGGCCAGACTGAGTATGTGCATTCAGTCAGATCAATTAGACTGCAGGGAGGTTAGTCCCACTATTGCATATGAGGACTACCTTATTAGGAAGGGTTTTGCCCCTCCCAGAGATCAAACCTATAGGGAAAGTGATTTCCTGTGGAAAGCTGAGCCATTCATTAAATTGCTCTTTATATGCAAAATGTAAGCACAATAAAAGCAAGTTCCTGGTTTGGATTTAAATCTCATACGTATGTGTATGTAAATGCCCACTAATTTTATAGGTCAGTTGGGACTTGGGTAGACACAGGGTGGAATAGAATTTAGGACTCTAGCCATAACTGTCCTAAGGAAAAACAACTCAGCTATACCAGATGGGCCCTTTTGAGGCTCTAACTATAAGCTCTTTAGAGGACCAATACACAATGCCAATCTCCATGGTCAAAGTGATTCAGGCAGGCCCAACAATTGTTCAGGTAGCTCTGCTGGTAGGGTCCTGGAAAGAAAACCAGAAGTTTGGGGGTTCAAACCTGCTGCAGACAAAGGGTAAACATACGTGACCATTGCATGATGGCAACCTGGCACAGGGCAGGGCAGGAAGCTGTGGCGGACATGGACCGGGCCAGACAGGGCTGCAGAACAAATGTGCCCACATCCAGACACCAGGGAGGCTGGGAAGAAACAAGAAAATGGGGCTGGCTGTCCCTGGCCTGGACCATTTCTGCTAGCCTGAACAGATATGATAGCCACTTTGACCTGGACAGGCAGGCCTTAAGCCTGGGCTGTGACCTCAGAGATTTTCTGAGACCAGAGTCCAGGATGGCTGCTGACACTGCCCAGGGCAATCATGGGCCAACATCTGGTGGTGCCTTCACAGACATGAAGATGACGTGCGGGCCACAGCAGGCTGCTGTCACGTCTGTTTTAACCCCCTCACCCAAACTATGTAAACATCAGAGAATCCACCACATGGTTCCCTCCCTGCAATTTAAATCCAAAGCAGGTATGTGAGTACTCATTCCCCATTGTGAATATAGGTAAAGTACACACAGAGTTACAAAATACTCATGAGTAAAATGATTCACTACTTGTTTCAGCTCTATGTTCAATTAATAAGGCACAGGTCTTCTCAAATTTAGTAGACATGTAAAGTATCTGGAGGCTATTATAGCTTTCATGGCTACTGCAGAATCCACAGAATGCCTCTACATTCATTTAGATGTTTGGCATCATTCCTACCTTATTCTTACTGGCTTGGCTTTCACAAAATTCAAGCAGACTATTTTTGAAGGATTATGCCATTGCTGTGCGGGCAGCAAAGAAAAGGTTCTTTGCTGCCATCATAGCATCTGTTAAATTGTGTCCAGTGGAGATTTTCCGGTTGGTGAACAGTCTGGTCAGCCCAATCTGTCTCCACCTGGAACTGGAGTCATCCAGTGCCTGCTGTGACACGTTTATGGCATTTTTGCAGATAAGATTGTTCGTATTCACCATGAGTTTGACGCCACCATTTCTGAGGCAGTGGCAGAGTCAGGGGTTGTGAATGCCCCATCTTGTCATGTTTTCTGGGATCAGTTTCAGCTGATGTCACTGACTGATGCAGGTGATGAGTTTTGGTCTGTCAGATCCACTATGTGTGAATTAGATCTTTGCCCACAGGGAGACATTGGGGCCATTTCTGGCCCCATTTTTAAGGAAGGTTATTGAGTGGCCAGTGGCTCGGCAGCTTTGAGTGCATCTAGATTGCATTGTTTTGATGGACCCTTTGCAGTCTGGCTTTTGTTCGGGTTTTGGCACTGAGATTGCACTTGTGGCTTGACCTGCAAGTGGAGTTAGACAGGGGCAATTCAACCCTGCTAATTCTACTGGACTTGTCAGCAGCTTTTGACACAGTTGATCATGAGGTGTTGGTGACTCGCCTGTGGAGCCTAACTTGGGTGGATGGGACTGTTCTTCATTAGGTCTGTTCCTTCCTAACCAGAAGGTCTCAATGGGTGGTACTGAAGGACTGTTCATCATCCCCCAGGGGCCTCCCATTCGGGGACTGTTCATTGTCCCCCAGGGCCTCCTGTTTGGGGTCCCACAGGGTTCTATTCTGTCTCCCAACTTGTTCAACGTGTACATGCAGCTGCTGGGGGAGGTCATACACAGGTTTGAGGTGTGTGGTGTCATTAGTATGCTGAAGTCACCCAGCTTCACCTCTTTTTTTCAGCTGACCCAGGTCAGGCAGTCTCGGTGCTTTCCCAATGTCCGGCAGCTGTGAGGAACTGGATGGGGATGAGTCAACTGAAGCTGAATCCTTATAAGATGAAGGTGATGCTCCCTGGCAGGGTCAGTGATATGGGTGAAGGTGGGATCCCCACCGTTGATGGGATTTGCCCTCCTTTGGTCTCTCAGGTTTGGATCCTTGGGGTATTCCTGGATCCCCAGCTGTAACTGGATGTCCAGGTGGCAGCTCTGGCTGGGAGCGCCTTTCACCAAGTACATCTGATGAAACGGCTCTGGCCATATATTTTGGATCAGAGCCTTGCCACTAGGGATGTGTGTACAAAACGGGGTTCGGATGTTCAGCCATTCGGTCGGAAAACTTAGTTCAGGTTTATGGGTTTGGTCCCGCAGAATACAGACACACACACACACCCTTAACAGTCTGAAAGTTCAGCCATGGCAGAAGCTTGGGGCACTCCAGGGGTGCTCATGGTGGCATGACAGGCCATCGGAGACACAGGAGCAGCAGCAGCAGCAGGACCGGGAAGGATTGGTGCTTGGCACCCCAGCTTGCCCGGGCAGGCAGGCTCTGTACTTGGCCCCTGGGGGTGCCTGTGGGGGCATGGCTGGCCCTTTGAGACCCAGTGGCAGCAGGAGCAGCAGAGGCCGGGAAGGCTTGGGGCTTGGTGGCTGGCCTGGCACCCCTACTTGTCCAGTCATTGCAGGCTGCCAGGCATTGGTGGAGCAGCAGCAGACATTGGATTGCCTACTAGCAGAACCAGGGCACTCAGATAGGCTGGCAAAGACTGTGCCATCACAGCAGAGGCAGTAGCAGCACCAGCGGCAGACATTGGATTTCCCAGTAGCAGAACCCATGGCACGGCAGAGGCAGTAGCAGCACCAGCGGCAGACATTGGATTGCCCAGTAGCAGAACCCATGGCACAGTAGAAGTAGCAGCGGTGGCAGCAGCAGACATTGGAATGCCGGGGCACAGAACCCATGGCACAGCAAAGGCAGCAGAAGCAGATGTTGGATTGCTGGGGCCCAGAACACATGGCACAGCAGAGGAAGCAGCAGCACAAATTGGATTTCCCAGGCACAGAACCCATGGCAGAGACAGCAGAGACAGCAGCCACTCTGAGCTGTTTTCAGGAGGGGCAGGATATAAATTGATAAAATAAAAAAATAAAAAAATAAAAAGTGGACATTGGATTGCCAGGGCACTGAACCCATGGCACAGCAGAGGCAGCAGAAGCGGACATTGGATTGCCCAGTAGCAGAATCCGTGGCACAGGAGAGGCAGCATTGACAGCAGCAGGTATTGGATTGGCAGGGCACAGTACCTGTGGCACAGCAGAGGTGGCATCAGCATCAGCAGCATAGATTGGATGGCCAGGGTGCAGAGTCTGTGACTCTGCAGAGGTGGCATCATCATCAGCAGTAGACATTAGATTGCCAGGGCACAGAACCCATAGAATAGCAGAGATGGCAGCAGCAGGATTTGCCTGTGCGAAGCACCCATGGAGCCAGGATGGTATGATTTTCCAGGGAAGAGCTCCCATACAGCAGAAGATGGCAGCAGCAGGATTGAGTGGGCACATTTGGATTGGCCAGGGCAGAGCACCCATGGACCAGCAGACAGCAGCAGCGGAATTATCAGGTCACATCACCCAGGGTTTCAAGGGCAGGCAGACAGGTATGAGAGGCAGGAAGGCTGGGGCAGGGCTTCAGCTTTGCCCACAGGACAGGCAGACAGGCACTTTGGCATGAGCAGAAGGCAAGCAGACTGAAGCAGGCTTTGATCTTGGCAACCTGGGCGGGCAGACAGACAGCATAGCATGAGAATCTGAAGGCAAAATGAGGCAGGCTTTGATCTTGGCAACCAGGGCGGTCAGACAGGCAGTGTGGCATGTGCATCAGAAGGCAGACTGAGGCAGGGTTCAAGCTTGGCAACCAGGGTGGGTAGACAGGCAGCGTGGCATGAGCATGGGAAGGTAGACTGAGGGAGGGTTTGATCTTGGCAACCTCAGCAGGCGGACAGACAGGCAGTGTGGCATGAGCATCGGAAGGCAGGATGAGGCAGGCTTTGACCTTGGCAACCTGGGCGGGCGGGCAGACAGGCAGCATGGCATGAGAGGCAGTAGGAAAGTCAGGCTGGGACCTTTCCAGGGCACTCAGATAGGCTGGCAAAGACTGTGCAGCACAAGAGAGAGAGACAGTCACTCAGATAGGTGGGCTGAGATCATCTAGCTAGAGGCTGGCTTGCAGGCTTACAGCTTCCGAATGCCACCCTGCATCATGACGTCAGTCAGATAGGCTGGCCAAGGCCGTCTAGTCTGGGAGAGAGAGAGAGAGGCAGGGCAGGCACCAGGCTTTGGGAGGGAGGGACAGCATCTCAGCAGCAGCATCCCAGATTGAGGAGGAGCCCCGTCCCAAGACTACCCCTGGCATGGGATGGTGTATGACACTGCACCATCAATCCATGTCCAGGGGCAGCTCGGGGAATCCCAGCAACAGAAGGTTCACCTTAAGGAACAGCAACTGCTCCACCAACTTGGCCCCCAGTCTCCGGCGGTGCAGCAAGCAAATGTCCCCCACCATAGAGAACACCCGCTCACTGGAGACACTCCTTGGTGGGCAGGACAATGTACCCTTGGCCACTTTGGACAGGGCCGGCCACACGTCTGTCTTGCCAGCCCAGTAAGTCAAGGGATCGCTGCTTAGATTGATGCACGGCTCCTCCTCCAGGTATCTCTCCACTGCTGCTGAGGCGCTGTCGTACTCCCTCGCATAGCTCTGCTTTGACACCACCTCCACCACTGCCCTCAGCCACTCTGCCTGCCCTGTTGTGCATGGGCCCATGCTTGCCAGAGTGGCCTGCACACAGGAGCTCCTGCTGTTCTCAATAGGGGTGCTGCTGCTGTTCATCCTGCTGCTGGTGCTGCTACTGGTAGGGATGGGGGCAGGGATAGACCCCACTGTCTGAAAGGGGTGGCTTCTCCCACTCCCACCATCCCCAGGGGCATCCTTCTGCTGCTGCCATGCACTCTCAAGAGCCCTCTCTGCCTGCCAGACCCTCTTCACCAGCTCACCCTTCCAGTGCCCATAGAGCTGTTTCTGATGTGACATGCTGCCCTTGACCCTGGGGTCCAGCATGGTTGCAAAAAAAATTCCTCCCTCTGCAGGAGCTCATCCAACCACGCCTTCAGCCTTGCCTTCAGCTGCTGCACCAGGGCAACCACCTCATCCACCAGCGTCTTCCCCTGAGGGCCACAATCCTGCCCCTGGAGAATTTCCTCCAGCTTCCTGAATAGACTCTGGACCAGAGGGGTCACCTGGCTGATGGTGGCCATGGAGGAGCTGATGGTCTCTGTCATGGCAAGGAATGGTCTCAGCACGAATACCATGTGAGATAGGATCTCCCATTCAGCCCCATTGTACCCTGGAGCTTCCCCACTGTCCGTCACGAGCTGAACCTGATGCAAGGTGGCTTTCTGCTCAAGAAGCCACTCGAGCATCAGGAACGTGGAATTTCACTAGGTGGACACATCCTGCACCAGTTGGTGCACTGGGGAGCCTTGCTTGGCCTGCTTCGCCTGGAGGAGTTTGCTGTCCTTCATGCTCTAGTTAAAGAAACCGGCCAGCTTCCTCCCCTGCTCGATCAGGGAGCTAAGGGTTCCAGCCCCAATCCCCTTCCTCCTCAAGCCCAGAGCATCCCTGACCACCAGGTGAAGGGTGTGTGTGGCGCAAGGGATACTGGTGAAACCCCCTCATGGACTGCCCTCAATATGTTGACCGTGTTGTCGGTCACCACACACCCATTGGTGAAGGGTGCACCTGGCGTGACCCACTCTGTCACCATGGCGGTCAGGGCTGGCTTGATGTTCTGAGTGGTGTGGGGGCTGTCCATGACTTCCGCCTGAAGCTGGGCCCACTTATACCGTGTTTTGGGACCCCTCCTGCCACTGCCAAATGCTGCCTTCGGGTCCTGCCACAAATGCGCCGTCACTGCCAGGTAGGCATGCTGCATGTTCCTGCTCAATCACAGGTCTGTGGTGACGTGGACGGTGGCATCCCAAGCCCCTGCCAGCTGCTCCCACACCTACTCCTTTAAATCCCGGTACAAGGCTGGTACCACCTGCCACTCAGGGTGGTGCATGAGGGCAGCTTAAACTGGGGGGCCAAGAAGCCACTCAGGTGCTTAAACCCCATGTGCCCGACCTCTGAGAAGGGGTGCCCATCCAGCGTGATCATTTCCTCTAGGAATGGGCGAACAGAACAGAGTTCGGAAATTAGTTTTGTTTCGGTTTGGTTTGAAATTTGAGTTCAGAAATTCGGTTCGGTTTGAAATTCAAGTTCGATTCGGAAGTTCAGTTTGGTCGACCAAACAGACCAAGTTTGGTCGAATTCCAAACTTCCGAACCAAGTTCGGCCATTCAAAACCAGGGTTTTTGGTGTGCGTTGCCACCAGGGATGGACGAACAGAACTGAGTTCAGAAATTTGGTTGGGTTTGGTTTGAAATTTGAGTTCGGTTTGGAAGTTCGGTTCGGTCGACCGAACAGACTGAGTTCGGTCCAAACTCCGAACTTCCGAACCGCGTTCGCCCATCCCTAATTTCCTCCAACCTGCGTGTGACTTTCAGTTGAAAGCCATGTCACCCTCTACGTCCTGCAGTTGCCGATGGACTTGGCAGCTGCCCCCACCCAAGCTACTCCATGGTGCACTGACGCTGCTGCTGCTGCTGCTGCTGCTACTGTTCCCTCCTCGCAGCAATACTGCTCCTGCTGCTATAGGTAGCTGTTCGAGCAGGACGCCTGCCTGCTGATGGAGGCAGATGACTGGTGCTGCAGTTGGGAACCCGCTGGCGTCCACTGCCCCTGCCTGCCCACTTAGCAGCACAGCGCTGTGGCATCCCTTCAGGTGCCTCACCATGGCAGTTGTGGCAAGGTTGGTGAGCACCTGCGCATGCTTCACCACCTTCTGGCACAAACTGCACTGCACCTCCCTGGGATCATCTGTCTGCACCAACTTAAAATGCATCCATACTGAGGATTTTTTGCCCCCTCCTGCCTTCTGGCCCGCACCTGGTGATGCACCAGTGACAGCGCTGATGAGAGGGGTAGAACATGGTGGTGACACAGATCTTGGAGGAACAGCCATCGCCTCAGCAAAAGTCATCTCCTCCACAGGACTAGAATCTGCCTCGCTGTCCCCAATCTGACATATGTCCCATGAAGGAAAGTACTGGGCCCCTGAGGCTGATCGACTGTCCATGATGCTGCCACTCTCCCTGTGCCCCCATAGCCTCTGCTGCTACTGCTGCTGCTACTGCTGCTGCTACTGCTGCTCCTCTCCCTGCTGTCATTGCTCGGGGATCAGGCCCTGCCTCTAGCTCCACCAGCCCTGGAGTGCTGTGGGTCACATCAATAATGGGGGACATTGGTGGCCCTGGAGGAACATCCAACCCCAAAGCACCTGCACCTGCTCCTGCAGCTGCAGCAGAGACAGCTGCAGCCTCCTGGACTTCAGACCTTCCAGTGCCCTATGTGGCAGTGGACGACACTGGTAGGAGGCGACACCAAATCATACCCCTAGTGCCACTGCTGGGAGCCTCTGAAGCCTGTCTGCCAAAATCAGGCCTGTGCAGTTTGGGGTGTGGTGATTGGCTCTGGCTGCTGCTGATACCTGCTGCCACTCCGCTGGCACGCCCCCTGCCTCCTCTGCTACGTGCCCCATTGCCTGCCTTATGGGAAGCAGACTGGCTTTTCCTGCTTTCCTTCTCCAAAGAATTCACATGAAGTTTTTTTTTTTAATTTTTTTATTCAAATAGGTAATCTAATATTACATACATCTACAATAACTCTAACTGCTATTAACTATTCTAAAAACTATGGAACTAAAAGGAATATCATCTAATCGTTACAAAGGCCTAGTCCTACAAACACACTATACAATATTAAAACTAAATCACTACACACTATCTCTATAACTAAGCGAACTCCTACAACTATCTATCTATAGTATCTAATACACACACACACACACTCACACACACAGGGATGTTGGGAGGAAATACAGACAGCTCACAACAAACAACACAGGGAGGGGTACAAAACTGAAATGAAACCTAAATCAATCTAAACCTACTCTAAAGAAATCCAAAAACAGGGGAAGGGAATCAGGGATGGAATATATACAGGGAGGAGGGAAGGATTCCATGGAGGGGAGGGAGAAAGAACACAGGGAGGGGTAAAAAAAAAAAAATAACACTTAAATCTATCTAATCTAATGAAACTATGGAGGTAAATGTGTTGAAATTGGTGAAATAGGAGGAGGATGGCAATGGATTAGGAACACAAACTGCTGGGAGAGGGAGACTTCTGAAAATGCCTACTGACAGGATCAGTGGCTAGCTCAGAAGGAATTGGAAGGGGGGAGGGCAATTACTTTTGTTATTTGCTGCGCCTGCCTTACCACAAGCCCCAATGGCTCCATGCAGCCTAGCCCATGGCCAATCACAGACTACCAAGCCATTGGTTTGAGGAAAAGAGGGATGGTGTTGATTGGGTAGGCTGGCTGCTAGTAGGGCTGTAGTGGAATATCGCAGCGGTAGCTATTTCCGGCGGAAACAGTGTTTCCACAATTAGTGGAACGGCATGGCAGAGGCTTTCATTCCGCGGTTTCATTCTGCGGTTCCGCGGTTCCGCTTATTTAATTCCGCAACTTAGTGGAATCATGGAAACATAACATTTTAGCTATTTCCGCAATTCCGCCAGCGCCCCAAAATAGCGGAATAGCGGTTTTCCGCGATTTCCGCAATTTTCCCGCAATTCTGCAATTTGCAGAATTCCGGCGGAATTAGCGGAATATCCGCAGAAAAGTCGCGGTGTGGCGCGGGCAGTTCCGAAATGGCGGAACGGAATCGCGGTGCAGTAAAAGCTGCTGCCGCATCAGCCCTAGCTGCTAGTCCAAGCCTCAGTCTCCACCCCTCCTCAGCTGACACCCCCGCTCTCTGGGCCTGCCAGCCAAGTTTTTCTCATCCGAACGCTGCCCGAACTCATCTGAACGCAGTCAAACTGTTTGGGGCTTCAGGTGTTCAGTTCGGCCATCTGAACTGGCTGAGTTCGGGCCAAACTCCGAACGTCTGAACCGCGTTCGCACATCCGTGCTTGCCACCATTATGCATGCATTTGTTATCTCAAGACTGGACTACTGCAATATGGTATACATGTGGCTGCCCATCATGATGGCCCATAGGGATGGGTAAACAGATCGCGGTTTGGGTTCGGCTGTTCAGTTCGGTCCGGTTCGGTTCACCGTTTGGTTGAGCCGTTCAGTTCATTCACTGCGTTCGGGTTCGGCCGTTAGATTTGGTTCAGGCGTTCTGAAAAAGGCTCTCTGTGCGAGGAATGATGGCCGTAGATCCATGCTGGTGGGTCCTGGACCTAGAGTGGCAGCTTAAATATATTGGCCACAGCCCTCCCTGCTGGTAACTTGGCTCCAGAACCCTGATGGTGGGTCTTGGGGCTGGAGTGGTGTTTCTTGATGTGGTCGAATAACATCATCTCGATGCGAGGAATGATGGCCCCAGACCCATAATGGTGGGTCCTGGGGCTACTAGAGTGGCAGCTTCTAGGTATTGGCCACAGCTGTCCCTGTCTGTAACTTGGCCCCAGAACCCTGATGGCGGCTGGAGTGGCTGTTTCTTGGTGCGGTGGGAAAATATCACCTCCATGCAAGGAATTATGGCCCCAGATCTATGACGGTGGGTCCTGGGGCTAAAGTGGCAGCTTCTAGATACATATTGGGCACAGCCCTCCCTGCCAGTAACGTAGACCCCATAACCCTGACGGTGGGTCCTGGGGCTGGAGTGGCTGTTTCTTTTTTTATATATACCTATCTCTACACTAAATCTAACTGCTATTAACTATTCTAAAACCTATTGAACTAAATGGAATATCCTAATAATTAACTACAAAGGCCGTGTCCTACAAACACACTGTATATCTATCTATCTCTATAACTAAGCTAACTACTATGTATATCTATCTAGTAACTGTCTATCTAATAACTATCTATCTATATATGCAATATTACACAGGGGAAACATGAAGAACACAGGAAGGGCTACAAAACTGAAATGAAAATCAATCTACTAATATTCCTACTCTAAATAAATCCAAAACTTAAAACAGGGGAAGGGAATCAGGGTTGGAATAAGAGGGAGAGGGAAAAGGATTCAATGGAAGGGGGAGGGAGGAAGGAAGACTGAACACAGGGAACACAGGGAAGGGTAAAACAAAAAAATAACATCTAAATATATCTAATATAATCTAAATAAATGATAATATGGAGATAAATGGGTTGGATGGGTGAAATAGGAGAAGGATGGCAATGGATTAGGAATAGGAACGAACAAAAACTGCTGGGAGAGAGG
>QEPC01007943.1:295890-308920 GCA_003113815.1 Sphenodon punctatus
AATAATAATAATAATAATAATAATAATAATAATAACTCCTAGGCTAAGGCTTAGGATTTGCTTCTCAATATTACAGAGCCCTGTACAACCTCCTTGCTATGGCATGCATTTTAAGCTCAGTGCCTTCCAAACCAAACTTTGTCAACTTCACGACCCATCCAATAGGACGATATTATCCAAACAATTTTGTCTCCATTTCTTACATTTGGGACCAAAACAGCAACCACACTCTCTCCAGAAAACTAACAGCTGCTTTTCAAATCAGATTATTACTATATTTATATATAAACATAAAGAATATCTGAATGGCACTATAGCTTGCAGCATCATCCTCAGGGCATTTAATGTTGATGTCCACTCTTAGACCGCTTTCACACCACCTGCCCCGTGCAGATTTTGGTTCCATGAGAAACTGCAGGAGCCAGAATCTGCATGGGGTTCAAGCCAGTCTGAACCCCGCACCCCCCGGCATGGCTTTGCCGACAAACACATGTAGAGATACTTAGATGGATTTCCTTCTCTGTATCTCTGCATGTGTTCGTCATCAAAGCCACAGGGTGGGAGTGGGGGGCTCTCAGATTCTGATTCTGGCTCCCACAGTCTCTCATGGAGCCAAAATGTGCACAGGGGAGGTGGTGTGAAAGTGGTCTCAGTGTCAGCACAGTTCACATATACTTCATTTACACTAGTGTTTGTTCTAAATATCCCATGGATTGAGCTGCTTGATGCTGTTGCTTTTAATGTACTTATAAAGAGACCAATGATAAACAATCAAACTAGAACAACATAGAAGTAAGGATTTACAATTTGTTTTGTTTTCATCAGTTACAAAAATTGAGAGGTCATTTTGCGTATGGCCAGTTATTTTTTGTGAATTAATTAATTTATTATTATTATTATTATTATTATTATTATTTTAAATGGAAGAATAAACTAAACAAAGAGGGTTTTTATGAAACCCCTGAAAACAGATGGGTTTTTAACCCATTAAAAATAATTTAAAATTGGTTGGTTGGGATAGTGTGGGTTTTAAGAGGTTTTAAATGTATTCAACTGGATTTAATTTCATTTTTTAGTCCTGTAAGCCACTCTGAGTCCTTGGAGAAGGGTGGGGTAAAAATATAAATAAATAAATAAATACAATGAGAATGAAAAGAAAAGAGATAAGTGGTGCACGCCCCTACACAGAAGATAAGGATTGGAGAATCAGGTCCAACATTCATACAAAAAATATTGATACTCTTTTCGAGGCTCTCTACTTCCCATGAGGCTATTTAAATACACAAATGCCAGCATGATCATTCAAGTAGTACAGGCGAACTATACAAACAACTAGCACAGCAAGGTGTTTCACATCAGAAACAGTGGGTAGGCCTAGTTTCTAAGCTAGACCTTTTTGTGCCTCACAGCGGTAGAAGTTCAATTACTCCAGATTCCCAAATGGAAATATCAACCTTTAGATAAATCTTTTATACATTGTTTCAGCATCAGTACACAACTGAAATGATCAATGATTTCCCTCTACGGTACACTGCTGCCTTGATGAACATGCTTATAAATATTATAAAAAGGACATTCTAAATAACAGAAAACAAAGAAGTCAAGCTGATCTCAGAATACTTCTGTTTCTCATCTGAATGGAAGTCTGACACACAATGGGAGACACAGTCCCAAGATGTAAATAGCTAGGACAAAAAACAGAGATATCCGGCATTTTAGAATGAAGCTTACTAATGCTATTCTGTCAAATCACAAGTGCTGAATCCCAGAAACTCATTTTTGGGGATGTGGTACAATCCAAGGAGCATAATGATTTAGTGCATTTCAGCATAACTTCAGATAAATTGGGCGCTAAAGGGTGCAGCACTTAGGGGCACTTTGGGGCCGCAAGGGACGTGGGGGTGTGTGTGGTCTGTGGAACAGGTATTGGTTGTTCAGGGTTGGGGAGGAAGGGTGGGGAAGTGTAGGAGGGGTCGTTAGAGGATAGGGTGGGTTGGTGAGGGAAGGGGACATCCCAATGCTAAACCCCGGTGGCAGCAGGGGGAGGCGTGGGGAGGACACTTGGTGGTAGTGGGTGGGGTGCACCCAACTCCCTGTGAGAGAGGGAAGTCGGGGGGGTATGGCTTGTACCGGACCCTGGTGGCAGCAGGATGGCCGGGTGGATTGGGGAGTGGATTGGGGGGGTTGGTGAGGGGGGTGAGGGGCTGTTGGGAGAACAGCCAGGTTTAGGCGACCAGGACTGGGTGAACAGGGGGGGAGGAGAGGCCATAACGGTGGTTCTTTGGTGTGGATGGTATGGTCCACAGGGTTGGATGGCTCGCTCCCCTAGGGGACCTAGGTGCCTACAGGAGGTGCGGCGTGCCATCCCCCCTCTGGGGTGGAGAGAGGAGCTAGGTCCAAGGTCCACCTGTGTGGGGCTGTTGCTGCTAAATGCGAGGTCCATTGTCAACAAGGTCCCAATTGTCTGGGATTCAATCTCGGATGGGGCTGTGGACCTCGTGTGTATTATGGAGACATGGCTGGACGAGATGGCTGGACCAACATTAGCGGATCTCGTTCCGGCCAGGTATGCCGTGCAGCACCACCCCCACACAGGCGTAGTGATTATGTTTAGAGAAGACTGGCCTGTTAGGAGATACCCAGTTCAAGAGATGGCAGGTATTGAGGCCCTCCATGTGCTGTTTGATTTGACTGGGGGCAAACTAGGAGTGCTGCTGGTATACCGGACCTCTTCCTGTCCGGCAGCAACCCTTACTGCTCTATCAGAGTTGGCCTCAGAGGTGGCATTGGGCTTCTCCAGGACTTTGGACCTGGGGGACTTCAACGTCCATGCCAATGCCGGCCATGTAGGAGTGGAGCAAGAATTCATGGCCGCCATGGCAACCATGGATTTCTCCCAAGTGGTCAACTGCCCAACCCACATCGGGGGGGGGGGCACACCCTTGACCTGATCTTTAGTTCTGGCTTTGAGGTTAGTCGTCCGGTAGTGGGGGAGGTTAGGGCTATGCCCTTGTCATGGATGGACCATTATCTCTTCCAGGCCAGTCTCTCAGCATTCCACCTCCAGAAGTGGATGGGACTAGTTAGATTGGTCCACCCTCAGAGGTTGATGGAGCTTCAGTGGTTCCAAGAGGTCCTGACAATTAACCTTGGACCTGGATGGCCACTCTGTCGATGAGCTAGTCCAGCAGTGGAATAGCTGGCTGGGGGAGGCCATTGACAGGATGGCTCTGAGACACCCCCATCCTTGTTGTCTCATCACCGTAACACCCCTTGGTTTACTGAGGGACTGTGGTGTATGAAACAAGTAGACAGGAGGCTGGAGCGACGCTAGCATCGGATTCGCTCTGACGCCGACTGACTTCTCCATAGGGCCCATTTGCGGTCCTACGTTGAGGCTGTGAAAACAGCAAAGAAGGAATTCTTTGCTGCCCTCATAGCATCTGCAAAGTGACGTCCGGCGGAGCTGTTTAGGGTGGTGCGGGGGCTAGTTAGTTCGGCCTCCCTCCGCTTGGATGGGGACTTGTCCCAGGCCCGCTGTGAGGAGTTTGTCACCTACTTTGCAGACAAGATCACTCAAATTCAGAGTGACTTTGGTGCCGGGTTGGGGGCAGTAGGTGGAGAGTGCAAGGTCACGGAGGCCCTGCCTGGTCCAACTTTGTGGGGGGAGTTTCAGGAAGTGACGCCGGCCAATGAGATGGATGTTCTGGGGTCTGTGAGAGCCACCAGTTGTGAACTTGATCCTTCCCCATCCTGGTTGGTGAAAGCCTCCAGGGAAACATTGAGGATGGTGTTGGCGAGAGTGGTTAGCGTGTCCTTACAGCAGGGGAGGCTGTCACCCTCACACAAAGAGGCTGTGGTGCACCCTCTGCTGAAAAAAACCCCATCATTAGATGTGGATGCACTCACCAGCTACCAACCTGTCTCTAACCTTCCCTTTTTAGGGAAGGTTATTGAGCAGGCGGTGGTGATCCAGCTCCAGGCGCATCTGGACGACATCGGTTTCCTGGACCCATTTCAATCTGGGTTCTGTCCAGGCTATGGAACTGAGATGGCGTTGGTGGACTTGGGCAACGATCTCTGCCGGGAGATGGATGCAGGATGTTCTACATTTCTTATCCTGCTAGATCTCTCGGCCGCTTTTGATACCGTGCACCCTGGGCTGCTGTTGAGACAGCTGAGAGACCTGGGGGGTCTGGATGGGACTGTTCTTGAATGGTTCCGCTCATTCCTCTCAGGGAGAAGCCAACGGGTGGTGTTGGGAGCTGAAACATCTTGCCCCCGTGCCTTGGCCTGTGGCATTCCGCAGGGTTCCATCCTGTCTCCTTTGTTATTTAATGTATATATGCAGCCCTTGTGGGAGGTCATGAGAGGGTTTGGGGTGCGATGTCACCAATAGGTTGATGATACTCAACTGTACCTATCTTTTTCAGCTGACCCAGACCCTGCTGTCTCGTTGCTATCCCAGTGTCTGGAGACTGTGGCAGAGTGGATGTGGCAGAGCAGACTGAAGCTCAACCCTGATAAGATGGAGGTAATGGTGGTGGGGAGGGCGAGGGAGACGTTGGCCCACCTGATTGGGGGGGTTCACCCTCCTACAGCTCAGCAGGTCCGGAATCTGGGGGTGGTGTTGGACTTGGATCTCCACCTGGATTGACAGGTGGAGGTGGTGGTGAAGGCCACCTTCCGCCAGTTGTATCTAGTGCAGAGGCTACACCCATATATCTCCAAGCCCAACCTGGTCTCCCTTATCCATGCCTTCGTTACTTCGAGGCTGGACTACTGCAACGCGCTCTACGTGGGGCTAGCCTTGTTCCTGGTCCAGAGGCTGCAGCTAGTGCAGAATGNGGGGGGTGAGGGGCTGTTGGGAGAACAGCCAGGTTTAGGCGACCAGGACTGGGTGAACAGGGGGGGAGGAGAGGCCATAACGGTGGTTCTTTGGTGTGGATGGTATGGTCCACAGGGTTGGATGGCTCGCTCCCCTAGGGGACCTAGGTGCCTACAGGAGGTGCGGCGTGCCATCCCCCCTCTGGGGTGGAGAGAGGAGCTAGGTCCAAGGTCCACCTGTGTGGGGCTGTTGCTGCTAAATGCGAGGTCCATTGTCAACAAGGTCCCAATTGTCTGGGATTCAATCTCGGATGGGGCTGTGGACCTCGTGTGTATTATGGAGACATGGCTGGACGAGATGGCTGGACCAACATTAGCGGATCTCGTTCCGGCCAGGTATGCCGTGCAGCACCACCCCCACACAGGCGTAGTGATTATGTTTAGAGAAGACTGGCCTGTTAGGAGATACCCAGTTCAAGAGATGGCAGGTATTGAGGCCCTCCATGTGCTGTTTGATTTGACTGGGGGCAAACTAGGAGTGCTGCTGGTATACCGGACCTCTTCCTGTCCGGCAGCAACCCTTACTGCTCTATCAGAGTTGGCCTCAGAGGTGGCATTGGGCTTCTCCAGGACTTTGGACCTGGGGGACTTCAACGTCCATGCCAATGCCGGCCATGTAGGAGTGGAGCAAGAATTCATGGCCGCCATGGCAACCATGGATTTCTCCCAAGTGGTCAACTGCCCAACCCACATCGGGGGGGGGGGCACACCCTTGACCTGATCTTTAGTTCTGGCTTTGAGGTTAGTCGTCCGGTAGTGGGGGAGGTTAGGGCTATGCCCTTGTCATGGATGGACCATTATCTCTTCCAGGCCAGTCTCTCAGCATTCCACCTCCAGAAGTGGATGGGACTAGTTAGATTGGTCCACCCTCAGAGGTTGATGGAGCTTCAGTGGTTCCAAGAGGTCCTGACAATTAACCTTGGACCTGGATGGCCACTCTGTCGATGAGCTAGTCCAGCAGTGGAATAGCTGGCTGGGGGAGGCCATTGACAGGATGGCTCTGAGACACCCCCATCCTTGTTGTCTCATCACCGTAACACCCCTTGGTTTACTGAGGGACTGTGGTGTATGAAACAAGTAGACAGGAGGCTGGAGCGACGCTAGCATCGGATTCACTCTGACGCCGACTGACTTCTCCATAGGGCCCATTTGCGGTCCTACGTTGAGGCTGTGAAAACAGCAAAGAAGGAATTCTTTGCTGCCCTCATAGCATCTGCAAAGTGACGTCCGGCGGAGCTGTTTAGGGTGGTGCGGGGGCTAGTTAGTTCGGCCTCCCTCCGCTTGGATGGGGACTTGTCCCAGGCCCGCTGTGAGGAGTTTGTCACCTACTTTGCAGACAAGATCACTCAAATTCAGAGTGACTTTGGTGCCGGGTTGGGGGCAGTAGGTGGAGAGTGCAAGGTCACGGAGGCCCTGCCTGGTCCAACTTTGTGGGGGGAGTTTCAGGAAGTGACGCCGGCCAATGAGATGGATGTTCTGGGGTCTGTGAGAGCCACCAGTTGTGAACTTGATCCTTCCCCATCCTGGTTGGTGAAAGCCTCCAGGGAAACATTGAGGATGGTGTTGGCGAGAGTGGTTAGCGTGTCCTTACAGCAGGGGAGGCTGTCACCCTCACACAAAGAGGCTGTGGTGCACCCTCTGCTGAAAAAAACCCCATCATTAGATGTGGATGCACTCACCAGCTACCAACCTGTCTCTAACCTTCCCTTTTTAGGGAAGGTTATTGAGCAGGCGGTGGTGATCCAGCTCCAGGCGCATCTGGACGACATCGGTTTCCTGGACCCATTTCAATCTGGGTTCTGTCCAGGCTATGGAACTGAGATGGCGTTGGTGGACTTGGGCAACGATCTCTGCCGGGAGATGGATGCAGGATGTTCTACATTTCTTATCCTGCTAGATCTCTCGGCCGCTTTTGATACCGTGCACCCTGGGCTGCTGTTGAGACAGCTGAGAGACCTGGGGGGTCTGGATGGGACTGTTCTTGAATGGTTCCGCTCATTCCTCTCAGGGAGAAGCCAACGGGTGGTGTTGGGAGCTGAAACATCTTGCCCCCGTGCCTTGGCCTGTGGCATTCCGCAGGGTTCCATCCTGTCTCCTTTGTTATTTAATGTATATATGCAGCCCTTGTGGGAGGTCATGAGAGGGTTTGGGGTGCGATGTCACCAATAGGTTGATGATACTCAACTGTACCTATCTTTTTCAGCTGACCCAGACCCTGCTGTCTCGTTGCTATCCCAGTGTATGGAGACAGTGGCAGAATGGATGTGGCAGAGCAGACTGAAGCTCAACCCAGATAAGATGGAGGTAATGGTGGTGGGGAGGGCGAGGGAGACGTTGGCCCACCTGATTGGGGGGGTTCACCCTCCTACAGCTCAGCAGGTCCGGAATCTGGGGGTGGTGTTGGACTTGGATCTCCACCTGGATTGACAGGTGGAGGTGGTGGTGAAGGCCACCTTCCGCCAGTTGTATCTAGTGCAGAGGCTACACCCATATATCTCCAAGCCCAACCTGGTCTCCCTTATCCATGCCTTCGTTACTTCGAGGCTGGACTACTGCAACGCGCTCTACGTGGGGCTAGCCTTGTTCCTGGTCCAGAGGCTGCAGCTAGTGCAGAATGCAGCGGCCTGGCTACTGATGGGGAAAGGTCATTGGGAGCATATAACACCTGTGCTCCGGACTCTGCACTGGATGCCAATAGCGTGCCGAGCCAGGTTCAAGGTATTGGTGTTGATCTATAAGGCCCTTCACGGTCTGGGCCCCTCATACCTCAGGGACCGCCTCACCCTCCGTGCCCCAGAGTGGTTCCTTTGGTGAGCCAGAGGTGCCTTCTCAGAGGTCCCCCGAGTTAAGCGGGGGGTCACAATGGAGAGGGCATTCCCGGTGGCTGTGCCGTGTCTTTGGAATTCCCTCCCAGAGGAAGCTTGCCTGACCCCGAGCCTTTTGACATTCCCGTGGGATTTTAAAACCTGGCTGTTCTCCCAGGCCTTTGGGGAGGAGGGGGGGAGGGATGGGTTAGTGTTTTAATGCTTCCCTACCTTTTATTTTTATTTTATTTTTCCCAACCTTGTTTATATTGTTGTGTGTTTAAGGGTTTTTAAAAAAACAAAAATTGTTGTTTTTATGAATTGTTTTATTAAGTTGTACGCCACCCCGGGATGCCCTAGGCATGGGGGGCAACTAACAAATGTTTTAAATAAATAAATAAAAAATAAATACATTTTAATGAACTTTTACAAATTCTTGTAACTGACCAGATTTTTATTATCAATGTAGAGTGGCCAGAATTTGAGATATTGACTTGTGACCAAATATTTGACAATAACCTAGCAGAGAAGGTTCAAAAAACCAAATAATACAGTTTGAATACTTCCTTATTTAGAACAGGACTGTTCAGCTGGTGGCCCGCAGGCCAGATTCAGCATAGGAACTTCAGAAGGATGGCCAAGAAATTGGAAAGTTAGAGCATTTTGCTTAATGCAAGTTATAGTGCTTATGAAAAGGAATCATATCACTCCCTTTTGGGAACCCTTGCAGTGTGTTACCATGAAGAGTATGGCTTGCTGGGAAAGGTGTGATTTTGAGACCCCAGTTTGTGGTTACATAATATTGGAGAATGCACTCCATGCCCTTCACCTAATTTTTTAATTCTTTATTTGTTTTTTCCATGCCACTCTATATTTTTCCTTTTCTTGTGTAGTACAAAACATCCAATGGTTATTGGTTAATGGGCTATGGAGACATTTCCCCTACTGGCATCTAGCAATATTCTGCAAAACCAAAATATCCATCATACTGTTGACAGATTCTGTATTTACCTTTGCCAGGGTCTAAGATAACAGCATAACCTGGCATAAGCAAAGAGTATTCTGGGATACTACCATGAGTATGAAGTTATGACATGTAGAAGAATTTAAAAGGGCTTTTTAAGGATAGGCTGAAATTCACTGAGTCTTTGCCAGAGCAAGTACATTTAGGACTACAATTGATGTGTCTGATAACATTAAATTGTGCTCCAATACTTAAAGTGCTGCACAACACAATCCTTTGTCATTTCAATGGGGCTAGTAGTACTGATGCAGCAGTTTGAGGGTCAGAGCCTGAATGAGCCTATTTACTGTTAAGGACATCTATTACAGTTTCTTAAATTCTTCTAAATGTCATAACTTCATACTCCAAGGCAAAGACATAGTTGGCAGGGATCACGGGGCAAGAGATATACAGTTATGTATCATCAGCATATTGATGATACTCAACCCTGTGCTTGATCATGATAGGGTTGGGCGAACGCGGTTCGGATGTTCAGAGTTCAGACCGAACTCGGTCTGTTCGGACGTCCGAACTGAACATCCGAACCGAACTCTTGAACGCCCAAACAGTTCAGTCATGTTTGGACGAGTTCAGAAGCAGGAAAAACGTCTTCCCAGGGCCGAAAATCAGGTTCCGGTTTTGATTTCATTTCGGTTTCGGTTTCGTTTCAGTTTTGGTTTCAATTTCGTTATTTTTGAATGATCAGTCAAGTTCGGTCAAACCGAACTCGGCTGAACCGAACCATTGAACCCGAACTCGGGTTTCGAACTGAACGACCGAACATCCGAACTTCCGAACCGCGTTCTGTTCGCCCATCCCTAGATCATGACATTCCTAAAGGGCTGCATGTACACGTTGAACAACATGGGTGAAAGAATAGAACCTTGAGGGATGCTGAAATTCAGTCCCTTTGGTGAGGATTCACATCCATCAATTACCACTGATTGACTCCTCCATTCAGGTATGTAATGTTCAGCAGCTAAGCAGCAACCCATGGTCAATTGTATCAAATTCTGCTGCAAGATCCAGCATGACCAAAATGGCCAGCTGACCTTCATCTAAAATCATCAGCAGATCATTCATCACCCTGACAAGTGTGGTCTCTAACCCATGAGAAGGCCTGAACCCCAATTGGAATTTCCCCAAAGTATTGTTAAAGTCCAGGTGTCTCTGTAGCCACACAGACACAGCCTTCTCAATCACCTTGTCTAAGAAAGTCCGATTGGAGACCAGGCAATAATTGGAAAGCACTCAAACATCAAGAAATGGTTTCAAGGGGTGGACCTCAGCGTACTTGATGAGGGCCCACATCCTCCTCACCCTAAAGGAGGCCTGTCAATAAAGATACCAATGCCCCGGCACTCGCCTTGAACCACCAAGACAGGCACGGGCCAGAAGCACACGTGGTTGGTCTCAATGATCCCAAGAGCACACGGACCTCCTCGTCATCAACCACATTGAGGTCATCCAGGGTAATACAGTCCCTGGGGATGCCATGACTCTCCACATGAAAAGGCCCAATGAGCCCACCTGGAGTCCCTCTATCTTCTCTGCAAAGAACATAGAAAATTTATTACAGCACTCTGTTGAAGAAACTGTAGATAGATTGATACCCCCTGGATTCGCCAGGTTGCAGACAACCTGAAACAGTGGCACTGATCTGTTGCTTGCAGCATCTATACCCTAGGACAAGGACAAGTGCTTGGCCTTAGTAATAGCCCTTCTGTATGCCTGAATAAACTATTTGTACAGCTGAAGATCAACGTCCAAGTGGCTCCTCAAGCATCTCCTCTCCAATCTATGCCCCAGGCTCTTTAAGTCTGCCAGATTGCTGTCTTATCACAGTAGTTTATAGACTGTTGAGAAAACCAGGGTCCGGCGAGGAACCAGGAAATTGAGGACCCCCTCTAATAGTGAGTCTATAACCCCCTGGTTGGAAGGGGCAGGCACATTAAGTCCAGTGCTGAAATCCACCAGATTCAGCAATCTCCGTTGCTGTGCAACAATTGATTCATTATGGTGCTGTTGGTCAGATAGGGCAGCACACACACACGATAATGGTCAGACCACCCAACAGGGGTGATGCAAACATACAAAATCAGAAAGCCCAGCCTGAAAATGAGGTCAAAAACCCAGCCGGCACTGTGGGTATTTTCTTGAATGCTCTAGGTAAATGAACGCCAGAGATGATATTGCATCCAGGAACTCATAATCCAGACCCCCAGAGCTGCCACTGCTGTTGCTGTTTATATGGCCTTTTCTACCCCTTCCCCTTGTTTGTTTGCAGCCTTCTTACAGCAATCAAGCTCTTTCTATGCAATCAACGTGTGTGTGTGTGTGTGTGTGTGTGTGATGTCTGTGTGTGTGTGTGTGTGAGAGAGAGAGAGAGAGAGATATTTATTCAACTACATTTGCTAGAGAGGCATAAAGACTCCACAATTTCATAATAAAAAGTGCACCAGAGATATGGCTTTTTCATAGCAGAAAAATCCCACTGGTTTACATTGAGCATTGTTTTACCTTGGAAAACCAAGCTTGATTAGTTTGGGTGCTTGCAACATGGAACTACTTATTATTTGCATAATGTTTTTTTCTTATTTTAATATTGATGAAAAAATAACCTTATGGGCTGAACGTCTGTCGTATTTGGTGCTGAATATTCATCTTCTTTCCATAGCCTTCATGGGAGTCTATGGATCTTCAGATAAGGACTTTAATTATTTTAAAAATAATGAAACAATTTAAACATTCAAATGGTTTTAAATGAACTCATTTCAGATAATTAAATAATTTAGACTAATTTCTGGAGTCATAGCACAAAGTAATAATTTTCTTGGGGGAAAAAAAAACCTAGCAGATCACACTCTGACTACCAGATTAAGAAAAACTATATTCAAAGTCTGTTATCTCAAAAATGGTACTTTCAGTGTACTACTATAGTGGCAGTGCGTTGTTTATCTGAAGTCCTCTATTTTTCCACTTGAATAAATTGGACTTATATCCCTTATTTTCTCTTCATTATGGACTAATATTGTTCTATTATGTGCAGACATATTTTGGATGTTTTGACATGCATAAATTTGGTAATCAGCAAAGTGAAAGCCACATAAACAAATATTACCCAGAACCAGTGTTCAACTAACCACAGCAGCTTATTTTCCAATCTCAGAGAACTCATAGGTACTTCAAGATTTTGTTCAGATTTTTCTTTTGGTCTTAGTTGTATGTTGTCATCATCAGTAGCATGAATTTTTAGCTTTAGCTTTTGTTGAACACAGTCTTCAGAAATGATAAGAATTTAGAAGGTCAAAACCCCTCAAAATTAATATAAAATATTTTACATGAACACACATTATGAAAGTATTCATTTGTCAGAGTCTCTGAAGAAGTTCTCCGTCGGTGGGTTCACATTCTACCGAGCCACTTGCTTTTCCCACGAGATTCAGATTCACCATCTGATTAAGGCACTCCCAGTGGCTCTCCAGGTATCCTCTCGCCGACGCTGTCATTAGGGCAGTGATGATGAAGAAAAATGGCAGGGAAGATCCAGTCTCCATCCACAACTTTCTTGCTTCTAGAAGTGCACAAACATCAAGAAAAGCCATGGTCTTGATCTCATCCCAGTCTTGCAACTCGTTTGGTGCTCCTGCTCTTCCATGCTGCTGAACTTTGAACTGCAGCAGGGTTGCACGGTGTCTGCTCTCTGTCATGCATACGTGGAACTCCACTCTGTGCATGTGCCACTCTATAAGCCCATAGCCACACTCACAGGATGGGTTTGATGGTTCTCTCTGAGTAAGGATGGGAGAACGAGGTTCAGAAGTTCGGTGTTTGGCCTGAACTCGGCCTGTTTGGCTGACCGAACCCCAACCCGAACCCCAACCCAAACATACCAAACCGAACCCCTAACGGCAAAATGGCCTAACACTTCGGTCAGTTCGGATCGCGTTGTTGAGTTTGGGGGGCTAAAACGAACGTGGTCTACTGTCACTCTGTCAGGTCACTGGAAGTCCAAATATAGCAGGGAGGGGGAAGTCATCTGACTCAGCTAGGAGCAGACTTCCAGGCACCAGGGGTGGAGGGTGGAGAGTGACTTGGAGTAGCAGCCAGCCTGCCAAATCACCATCCCTTTTCACCTCAGACCACTGGCTTGGCAGTCTGCGATTGGCCATGGGCTAGGCTGCACATAGCCAATGGGGCTTGCAGTGAGGCGGGCGCAGCAAGAAACAAAACTGTCTGCCTCCCCCCTTCCCAATACCTTCTGAGCTAGTCACTGTTCCTGAGAAGAAGGCGTTTCAGAAGGCTCCTTCACCCAGCATTTTCCAGCTCCCCAATC
>QEPC01007943.1:335844-346649 GCA_003113815.1 Sphenodon punctatus
GGGGGGGGTGATTTTTAATCCCCCACCTATGTATTTATTTTTTATTGTACTCTGCCCTGTTTTATTGATATATTTTATATTTGTATTTTAATTGTTTTTAAAACTGTTTTTATTGTTGTTAACCGCCCCGAGCTGCATTGCAGGATGGGGCGGGATAAAAATCTATGAAATAAATAAAATAAAATAAATAAATAAACATCCCCAGTACCTACACTCTACCCTTGGCAGCCAAATGACTCTCTAAAGAAAGAGGCCTTTTAAAAAAGTTTGGACAGTTGCAGGCCTGGCCCTCCCCCCATTCCCCAGTGTCTCCCTGTCCCCACACTCCCCCTCAGGCCAATTCCCCAGTGTCTCCCTGTCCACCCCTCCCCTCCATTCCCCAGTGTCTCCCAGTCCACCCCTCACCCCAGCCCCATTCCCCAGTGTCTCCTCATCCCCCATTCCCCAGTGTCTCCCAGTCCACCTCCTCCTCCCAGCCCAATTCCCCAGTGTCTCCTCATCCCCCATTCCCCAGTGTCTCCCAATATACCCCCTCCCCCAGCCCCATTCACAAGTCAGCCTCTCCAAGTCCCCCCACTCTTCCTCAGAGTCTCACATCCCCCCAGAGCAATTTAGTCCTCACCATTGCACCACACAGTCAGGTTGGCTGCTGGCAGCAGAATGCACCACTTGGGGAGTAGGGGGGGGTCCATTTAGCAAGCAACCAGCACTTCTGTGAGCTCACTCAGTGCGAGTCAAACACAAACAGTCTCTTCCAGGTTTCAACCATGCATTTGAACACTCCAGAAAATGGTGCAGAGAGCTCAATGGCAGAGCAAAACAGTCCGTGCTCTCACTGAGTAAGCATGCACGCCACTTGTCTACCACAAAAACCTTTCCTCCAAGCTTTTTTGAAGCTGGCACAACTGCACATCTCACCTGGGTGCCTACAATTGGCACCCAGGTGCCCATAGGGCTCTATGAAAGCCTGCCCCCCAATGGAAAGTATGAGGAATTCAATTTCTCATACAGCCCGTTTGGAGAAGCCTCCCAAAGCACATTGTTTCTTTTTTGTCCCTTATGGGACTCTGACTCTCCTGCTGCTGCCTCCTCACTCCAGCCAGGTCCCGCCCCCAGTTGTATCTAAGTTGTGCTGGGCAGCTGGCTCCAGAGTGGCCCCTTCAACTCGTGTATGCACAGAGTCTTATCAAGACTCATGCATGCACAGTTTTCCAGTGCGGGCCCCCCCCCCCCAAAGTTTCAATTGGCTGCTGCTGCCAGGGCCCAACAACAGTTCTGTGATCTGAGGTGGGTTGGAAATTGGAGGATCATCAGATGGGCGACGGGTTGCCAGGCATGTGCCACTGAGGCGAATTGAAATTGACAGACTAGACCCGGGGCAGTGTACCTGATACCCTTGGGTGTGCACCGTGCTTGAGAGAGGAGAGAGGGGCAGGAAACAGTTACTCCTTGAAATGCTCTAGGGTCGTCACCCACGACTCTACGGTGCTGGAAGACCTGTATGCATGTATCTGAATGCAACCTAATTGACAGGATGTGAACACCTGAGCACACATTAGCCCACACGGCATACTCCTCATGTTCCAAGACCCTGCCATGAGTGGGGCTGCATGCCCTGTGGGTGGCAGCCCTGTGTCCAGTGAGGGTGAACACCTAATAAACGGACAGGTGGCTACCCACCTGGTGTGACATAATGTCTAATTTCTTAGCGCCTATTGGGACTGATCCAGTACTTGTGCATGAACTGTGAACAAGTTCACGCGAATGTTTCACAGATGTGGTTCAACTGTCATGCACCATGCTTGCAATGTGCTCAGGGCTGCATGCATGTTGTACACATGGTGTGCATGCTCTCTGTGTGGTGTGCAATAGTTATGCAGCCTGCATAACATTTGTGTGTGCACACCTTGTCCACAATGCATGCAAAAGTACTGGATTGGCCTCGCTGACTATTACTTTGGTCAAGTTCTCCTGGTGCAGCAGGTACTGCATCATTCAATTTCTCATCTGGGAAGCTGGAAGACACTCCTGATCTGCAAAATTACTAATTTCTGGGCCAAAGTCCTATTCAAATGGTTAAAAGCCATAAGTCCTATCAGATTTCTCTCTCTCTTTCTTAGGGAAATATACAGCAGTCACTGAGCTGGCATATTACAAAAAATATGGGAAATTGTCATTAAGTGTTGTTTTGAGAGATTGATTCCACTTTAATGAAGAAAAGATAAGTGAAATCTGAACAGCTGAATGCTTTTTTATTTTCAGAATGCTTTTAGCCTAATTCTTACTCATTAGAAATACAATTTAAAAGTTTTCTAAACCAACGAGTGTTTATTTATTATCTAATCTTCCAATACGTTAAAAAATAATTTAAAAAATCTGATTGTGATTCCTGGGTGCAGTGTTTAAACTGAAGTGAAGTAATATTTAAGTATTTTGATGGATCATGCTCAGTTATCAGCATTTTGCAGGATGGAGCCTTCTGTCTTTTAGTTTTGTTGTGTCTCATAACAAAACCTGCCACCCACTCAAATACCGCCCCCCGCTCTCTCTCTCTCTCTCTCTCTCTCTCTCTCTCTCTCTCTCACACACACACACACACATCCCATGAATCTAAATCTCTGCTTCTTACTTTCTATGGATTAAAAAAAACAACCATCTGAGCAGCGTAGCGGCTCTTCAACCTGACCTGGGGCGGGAAACAGCAGTGGCCACTCTCCACTCCAGGTCGACATGCAGCACTGAAAAAATGTGCCTGCTGCCAGGACAGCCATCTCACCACCTGGATGGCCCAGGTTGCGGGGCCCGCAACAGATGTGCAGCCACCCGCCCCTGTCCCCCCACCCATGTTGGGAAGCCATGGCAACCAGCCACGGCAACCAGCCATGACAGGGCCAAACAGATGCATTGGCCTGCTTTGACCCATGCTGGCCCCTGTAGGTGGTCTTTGTCCCAGAATGGGTGCTTGCTGCTTGGGATCTTCGGTAGGTCTTATTCCTGGCTAGCTGCCTACCTGCCTGGGGCCATCCCAGGCCAGTATTTGGCAGCAAGGGACCACACATGCAGTGAGTCCTGGGCCAAAGAGTGCCAGAGTGGACCATAGTGGGCCCATATAATGTCTGTTGTTACACTTTGCATAAGAATTTGGGTTCTGTTTTACTGCAGTGAAGAGTATACAACCATATTTCAAACAAAACAGACAATTATTTCAAACACTTGTTCATCACTTCTGATACTAGTTCTATTCCTTAAAAAAGAAAACAGATCCAACCCAATTATTATAAAATTCACAAAGTAATAATGCGTAATCATATTTTTCTCCAAAAAGACATTTTCCCATTAGAATAAAATATGCTGTTCTCTCTTTGCTTCCTTGGTTAATTCTGTTATAGTTAGCTTAAATTATACAAGCATATTATATCACACATTTCTGTAGCTTGTGCTAACAAAGATAAATGAAAGCAGGAATTTCAATAAAACTTTGCAAACAATTCCATTATAGCTTGTCAAATGTGCACCCAATCTCGGCTGTAAGTCCTTTCATTTATGTGTCAGTTTTCTCAACATTGCTGACTGCAAGTACGGACGTATGCATACAATCTGTACACAAAGGACTCAAATGACAATTCTAGCCTGAAGCCTTTAACTATGTCTTTAGCACTGACATTTTTTGTTCTCCTGGAAGCTTTTGTCCTGAAATAGATCTGGAGGAAAACAAAACAGAAATTCTAAGAAACATTTGAATGTGAACAAACTTCGTTGGCTTAAGTAGTCATACAGATTAACTTGAATATTTAAGAATGTTAAAATAAATTTCTGGTAAGGAAAAAAATTAATCTTCCTTCCTTGTAGAGGTGAAGTGGATAGTAGAATAGGTTCTCACAGGTCATTTTAAAAAATTTTGAGCAGGTTGTAGTTGACTCAAAATGACCTACATAAAAATGTTGAAGCAACTAGTTTTTCACAATTTCAGTTTGTTTGGTTTGTTCATTTTGTGAGATTCATTTATTAAATCCATTTCTGGTTTTCTGTTCATTTTCACCAAGCACAATGAAAATGGGGAGTAGAATATGAGTAGTCAAAACTGGAAATGACTGAAATGAATGAACTGAAAGAAACAAAAATACAAAAAAACTATTTAAACAAACATCAGACAGATTGATGATGATGATGATGATGATGATGATATTTATTTATTTATTTATTTATTTAAACAATTTGTATCCCGCCTCTCCTGAAACCAGCTCAGGGCAGCTAACAATCTCAAAATATAAAATACAATCATAAAAAATATTATAAAATACTCATAAAACCAGAACAATTAAAACACAGCTGGGGAACAGTAAAACAAATAATACAATAAATAAGGGTGGAGGGAGTTAAAAAACCCTACCCCCCCCTCCCCTCTCCCGAAAGGCCTGGGCAAACAGCCAGGTTTTGTACATTCGCCTAAATGTTAAAAGGCTTGGGGCCAGACGAGCTTCTTCCAGGAGGGAATTCCAAAGGCGCAACCTGGCCACCAAGAATGCCCTCTCCATTGTGGCCTCCCGCTTGACACAGGGGACCTCCAAGAAGGAACCCCGGCAGACTGAAATGATGATGATGATGATGATGATGATGATGGATTAGTATTATTAGTATTAATATTTTAGATTTATATCCAATTTACCAAAGGACTCAGAATGGCTACCACAGAAAAAATTCATCACAAAGAAATACAAAATAAATTTAGCGGTGACGGAGCGGAGACAGTGACTCGGCGGCTGGGCTGTGGAACACACCGGTGATGGGTTGGAGGAAGAGTTACCCAGGACCTCCCCCTGGCCAGCACATTAAAGCAAGCTAGTGTCGGAGGCAGTGCTGGAGGCATGTGCCAGGGCCACATGCTTAGGGGCTGCACGCACAAGGGCACAACTTTGTGTGCATGGCCTTAGGCACCGGCAGTAGGCATAGGAGGCACCCCCGTGTTTGCAGTGGCATTGGAATTATTGTAGCAAAATTAAGGAGGAGACTGCTGAGACTGCAGAACAGTATGCTCCCCCTCCCCCCAAACAATGGAAGCGCGAAACTTTCTTTCCTTGCTCTAGGATTACAGAGGATGTGATGGCTGAGTCCCCCATGTTACCCCCGGAAGTTAAACTCATGAATCGCTATGCGCCGCTGGGGGTCTTGGAGGACGAAGGGGGTACTGAGACAGTTGGGAAGGGTGCCTGTTTTCCGGAGATGGAGGGTGGGAAGTCGCAGAAGAGGAATGTTCCGCCGCATAGTGACCCTTCCCCCCCGTAACTCCAGCACCCAATGACTCAACTGTGAACCCTGGCAACTGCTTTTCAATATACAGTGGACTTTTGGACAAGAATTGGGTCCAGTTAATGGCAGAGCAAACTTCTTTAATTAGCAAAACAGTTCAGCATATTTTTGCCCAGCTTTGCATCCTTACCAGGATGCTTGAGGAACACAGGGGTGTGTGTGTGTGTCTGAAGTGGAATTTTGGGGGGACGGCAGGGCCCGTTGTAGTACGACTTCAGGGACTCTGCCTTGTGGCCAGATGGCATCCCGGGGGATAGGTCTTAGTGGTGGTTGTGGTGACACACTTCCTGATATTCCCCCTTTGTGAACCACGTCCTTACCAGGAGGGCCGGGGGATGGCTACAGTTTCTGTAGGCACACCATCGCTTTTACTATTTTGCCATTCCCGTCAGGTCAGCTTCCTTTGTGGTTTACTCCCCGGTTGGCGGCGGGGCATATTGAAGCTTTGTTACACTTTCCTTGCCACCCCCGAGAGATCAAGGATATAAGGATTTTGTACAGCACTCGGGAAATTTGTAAATGTGTGATTTCATTTAGGAACCGTTCTTTGCCCAATGCTATTTAGAAAGCTGGTGAAGATTTGTATCAAAAGGGGGTGTGTTTGGCAAAAAATTATGTTAATAACAATTTTAGGGCTGCCCAGGGCTCGCGGGGGGATGGAGGGGGCAAGGTGCATTACAGGTCCAGTAGCCCTCAGTCGAGTCTGTCTGCTCGTAGAAGTCAGGGTAGGGTTAAAATTCGTGGCCCCCAGCCCAGCTCTAGGCTGGTACCCCAGCCTTCCAGTATTAAGTCACCTGATGGTGCCCAGGAGAGGGTTTAAAATTGTAGTTTACTAACTGACTTGGAGGAAGATATAGAAACAGGTGGCCCGGTTACGTGTGATCCATCGGGAGGACGGGTACCAGTATCTAGCCAGGTCGGGGTGGGTGGGGAAAAGGATGCCAACTTTATCGTGGTTGCGGTGGGTGATGTAGGGGGTTTGGTCAAGGTCAAGGTGAATTCCCCCATTTTTAAACCAAGGAATCCCCTACCCCTCAAGTGAGAGTTAATGTTGACCAGAGTACCATTGATCATTTACAAGTCCGTAACCATCTTGTGGGGAGCCTTGAGCCGGGGCTGGAATATGTTGTGAATCCTGGCCTCAGTGTACCTGAAGTAACCAGTAATAACTGGGACAAATTCCATGTCTTGGAGGACAAGGAGGTGGGGGGATTAACCCCTCCCCCAGGTAAGATGGATTCGGGGTTGGGTGTCATCACGGGTGGGGTGGGTGTACAGCCGGGGGGGTCTATGGTGCTCCCCCGGGGGCAGGAGGTGAGTTTCTCTGACCAGGTACATGAGTTCAGGGATCCCCATGATACACCTTGTGATATAGAGGGCATGGCTGACACCAGTTTACTGAAGGAGAGTTCTGGAACTTTTAATCGAGGCAAGGAGAAATGGGGAAAACCGAAGGTAGACTGACTGACGAGTCAGAGTGAGTTGATTGATCTTAAAATTTTATCTTGGAATGTGGCTGGTTGGCCCACTAGGTGCTGGGAGCCAGCTACTAAGGCCTTTCTCCTCAATGTTGATATAATTCTGGCCCAAGAAACTTGGCCAACTGTCAAACTGGGGTTAGATAACTATAGTGTGGTTTGGCAGGAGGCGGTCCTACCTCAGTTGAGAGGTAGGCCCAGTGGAGGCACAGCGTGCTTTGTTAAAAATCTTCCTGGGATAGAGGTAGTTCCCTTAGCTTAGGCTCCTCCCAGTGATTGTGTGTGCCTTGTGTTAGCTCCTGGCTGGTCGTTGTTGATCCTGTGTATATATATTCCTCCTATATATCTGGCCATTACGACGATTCAGTATGGGCCAGTTTGACTTCCTTCTTGGACCAGATTTGAACCAAGTTCCTCGAGGCTGAGTTGGTATTGTCCGGGGACTTTAATGTCCATATGGGCCAATCTGACTAGAGTCTTTGTCATTATGGAGGTGTAGGGTTCATTGAGGATGAATTACCACTTGAGATTAGGCGGTTGAAGGATGATGGTTTGAATAGAAGTGGGGTAGCCCTGGCTGAGTTAATTCTCCAGTCGGATTTGTGTATCCTAAACAGTTGTTTTTGGGTCGACAACCCAGGGGAATTTACTTTCCTGTCCCCTGGGGGTTGTAGTACCATCGACTACATGGTTATTTCTCCTAATATTATTTTTTGAATTAGCAATTTTTGTGCCAGTTCGCATATCGCTAGTGACCACCTCCCTCTAGCCCTTGTACTCGGTGGGTTTTCACCCCCTGAACAGCCTATTCCCTCCGTCCATTCTCCTGGTGCCCTAGGTGAACTGGGATGGGTGAGAAAGTTGTGGAACATGCAATTGGAACAGGAGTTGATAACTGGGCTCCATAGCTTGGAGGGTTTATGGCATGCCCAAAACATTAGGGCAGCTGCATCTCCCCGGGAGCAGTTGGCGGCCTACCAAGGGCTTGTCGCATGACTTCAGCCTTTTCTGTCAGCCAGGGGTAAGGCACACAGGCCTGCTAGTCGACCCGGTGTGTCAACCTCAGGCTAACATGATACAGAATGTCGCTTAGCACAGGTTGAGTTACGCTGGCTGTACAGAAGACTAAGGAAGCATTATGGAATGACCTCTTGAAGGAGTTCTTAGTAAGGAGAAGAGTGTATAGGACCCTTCTCTTTGATAAAAGAAATAATTTTAACCATACGGCCTGGGAAGCCCTGGATAGGGCCACCAGGGACCCCAGCCCACTGGCCTTCTGGAAGATGGTCAGAGGTGTGGAGCTGGATCGGATGTCTTTGAATACCATTTTAGTTCCTAGGAAGGTGGGGAAGATCATTTTGCCAAACTGTATAAGGCTCCATTGGTCGAGTCAGTAGCCCTGACCCCTGCTCGTGTTGGCCCAGAGTGGGAGCCAGTGTCTATTGAGGTATTGGAAGATCTGTTGGGTAGTCTAAAGGTGGGCAAAGCCCCAAGGGCCAATTTTATACGTGGGGAGCTCCTTAAAGTGGACCTTGACTGGTGGGCTCCAGTTCTGGCAGCTCTTTTTACCAGAATCAATTCATCTGGGGGGATTCCCGACGATTGGGGGTGGGCGATTGTGGTCCCTATCTATAAGAAGGGCTTCCCATAGAAGTACACAAGAGAGAAACCCATATTTTTCAGGAGAAGTGCTAGCTATCTAACCCAGGAGTAAGCCCCAACCCCCCCATACTCCAATTTCTCCATTAAACACTGGGTGGGCAATGCATTTTCAGCTCGGGAAAGCAGTCTGAGGCAATACCTGATGAAGGCCATCTTACCGAGGGACTCCACAGATAAAGATCTGTTTCGGCTCGAATGACTGCTCCTGGTATATTGTTCCCAGCCCTGAGTAAACGTCGGAGGAATCGGTTTTGTACCCTTTCCAACTCAGCAACATTGGGAAATGGGATAAAATCTAATCCAAAGGACGGTGAAGGATGCACCTTAAGTTGGAAAATTTGTATAAATGTGGACAAAGAGACATTTTGTGACAGATTCACGGCCTTCTGAATACCACATGATGCCTTACTGACTCTGTGGTTAATATGCTTACACCACGTGCCTCTATCCCAGTATACAACTCCCAGATACTAGAAGGACTTGACTACCGCCATGGTCTTGCCATTAATCGTCCAACTTGGCTTATGGTGTTTCCTACCCAAGGCCATAATATTGGACTTCCCCATGTAAATCTCCAGCCCATTAGTCTCACAGAAAGCCATCAGATTTTCTACAAGCCCTCTCAATCCCTTTTCGGTTTGGAAGAGCAGGACTACGTCATCCGCATATTGTAAAGCATAGATTGGGTAAGACCGAATCCTTGGGGGATTAGAATCTTCCTTTTTGATGGAATCCACAAGATTTAAAACATACAGATTAAATAGTAGGGGGGCAGGACGCACCCCTGGTGGACTCCTCTTGAAATGGGTATTGGGGCACTCAGATTATTTGCTCTACGAGATCTAACCCTAGTTGTGTTGTTGGAGTACAACTGTACCAGTGTTACCAGGAGCTTTTCATCAATACCCATGGATTTCAATTTCATCCATAGGTTCCCACGTGGCACAGAGTAAAAAGCCTTTGTGAAGTCCACAAAAGCCAAAAACAGTCTCCCCTTCCTGATCTTTTTGTATTTGTAAATTACATGTTGGAGAATGTAACAAAAATCCATTGTTGAACATCCACTTCTGAAGCCAAATTGCTCCCTATGGATTAACTCCTTCTCATCCGCCCATTTCTGTATTGGTTGAAGGAGCAACTTGGCATAAAGTTTACCAACAATGGAGAGGAGACTGATTGGCCTATAACAGGCCAGGTTCATACTGTCCTCTTTCTTAAAAATTGGGACCAACCAGCTCATTCACCAAGATTCTGGCACCTCACAGACGACATTGATTACACTGAACAGTTTATGCAAGATGGAGGACCACCAGCTGGGGGTAGCCTGAAGAACTTCAGCGGTAATATGGTCTGGACCTGGCACTTTATTTGGTTTCAGAGCAGTTATTTGCTCCTCTATTTCTCTTACAGAGAATTCCAGCTCTACTTTGGTTAAAGTTCCCTGCCTGCCAATCACCAAAACTGCTTCTGGCCCCTCTGACAGGGAGTCTTTGTATAACAGTCCAAAGAATTCTTCCCAAGCAGAATTCAGGATCAAAGCTTTTACACCACTTAGGGTTGGTCTTATAATACAATTCAGGAGCCTCCAAAAATGACTCTCATTCTCTGTCTTTAGGGCCACACTCATGTTTACCCAGAATAAGTTATAATAGGAAGATCTTTTAGTTACCAACAGCGACTTATAGTGCTTCCTCAAGGCCAGATATTGCTCCTGTTGAGGATGAGTTTGATCCTTTGCCCAAGCATTTTTTAATCTAACTAGCTGTCCCTTAACTTATCTGCATTCACGGTCAAACCAATTCTTCTGTCCTCCTGACTGCGACTGCTCCGGGGACCTAAGGAGATTTTCTTGGAAATAAAGTGTAATTTCTACATTTTTCCGGAAAACTATATCCGTAGTTTGGCCCTCTAATAAAGATGTACTCAAATTTTTAGCAATTTGAGTATTACACAGTGTCAGGGTCTCACGGCGATGGGCCCCAAAATGGCGGAGAGTAGGGGCGCGGGGACGCCCTAGACGCCAGGCGGCGGTGCCGCGGCGTTCCCCGCAACCACAGGAAGCCACGCCCCCATGTAGCGGCAGGGACGAGGTGGGGGAAACGTTGCCACGCTCAGGTAGCGTGGAGAGTAGGCCACCACAGTGCGCAGAAGCAGCAAGCTCCAAGGAAACCCTGCAGGGATCAGGCACAGCTGAGAGAGGAGGGGCGGAGCCAGGACCAGCGCGAAGACGCTCAGAGAGGCTGCGTCAGAGGGCGGGGCCTTCATAGAGTATTTAAGGAGGGCCAGTCTCACCAAAGCGCTGCCGGTGAACAGCATTGCTGCGAGACTGGCCCCAGCGTTGAACTACTTAGAGCATTG
>QEPC01007943.1:347774-361864 GCA_003113815.1 Sphenodon punctatus
CGGTCCATTTGACCACGCTTCCCGGGACCTTCCCCCGGCTAGCCCGGGAAGCGTGGTTCAAATTGACCCCATCTGCAGATTCAGCGTGGCCAACATCTGGCGCACGCTGTGCAGACGTGCAGGGGCCTTTCGCCCCGCTGCGGGGTTCACCGTGGTTCAGTGTGGTTCAGCGTGATCTCGTCACGTCTGAAATCACCCACAGTACACAACTGGAGAGTAGCCCCATGGCTAAGGGTGATCAAGAACACCATTGCTTTATAACCGTATTTGGATCAGCTGTTAAATAGGGTCTTATGTAGGGCCTATACTTTATTAAGTTTCCAGCTTATTCAAACGGCAGTAGTTGAAGAAAGATATGCTCGTATTGAGTCGCTGCACTTGCAGCTTGGACAAAATTGAAACAACAGAACATTTTGTACTGAGTTGCCCATATTTTCAGAGTTTGAGGGCCACTTGGGTCCATCCACTTTTTGGGAAACAGACAAATCTTGGATATTCGGATGCCTTCAGACTGTTATTGACCCTGACATTTAGGGAAGAAATGTTTGCAATGGCTACGTTAGTTTGGCTTGCAGGTAAGAGGAGGCAAAAAATAAGAGCAGGCCTGCGCGAGTTTGCTAATGTAGAAAGTTCTGAGGCTCCCTTGATTGTCGATTGTTGATGGAGGCACTTTAGAGCCTGTTCTTTGTTTGGGTTGATTTTATTCTGTTATATTTAATTCAATTTTGTTCACTTTATTTACTTATTCTTTATTCTTGTTTATTGTTCATGTGCTTGGCTAAGATGAGAGCTAGCCTATTATATAATAAGAATTACAATTAGACTGTAGTTAACGGCTATAAGGTTTGGCTGCTCTCTATAAGTGCCTTGAGCATCTGGAAAGACTGTTAATAATTTTGATTTACAAATTGTTTAACTCTCTTTGATTGAAATTTAACTTAAATGTTTGTTTATCAAGATATATGATACCAGGGGGTGAGGCGCTCTGTTGGAGAGGTTGCGGAGAGAGGGGGGACTACATACACTGCTGGTGGGGGTGCAGCAAGTTGCAGGTCTTCTGGGGAAAGGTATGGAGAGTGCTAAACCAACTGGCTGGGACTCTAGTTCCCTTTAGACCAGAGGTGGCCCTTCTGGGGTTATATCCGAACGGGGAAAATCTAAAGGTAAAAAGTCAATCTTGCAAAATGTTATTTTTAGCTGCCATAAATATAATTCTAAGACACTGGAAAGACCAGAATGAGCTCCAGATGGAAGAATGGCTGCAGAGGCTTGTTTTTATGTTTTAGATGGAAAAACTTCATGCAGGTCTTCATGGGAAGCTTAATAACTTCAAAGAGACCTGGATCCCCATTGTGCAGGCATTGGACAAAGAAATGGCATGGAAGAAAGATTTCCAGATGCTTTTTGATGCTCAGTTCTAAACTTTCAACAAGGAAAAACTCATAATTTCAAGAAGAGTGTCTGGCCAGGCTTAGCAACACCTCTGAGCACAAAGTGCCATCACAGTACACTTTAGTAACACACGCACTAAGTTTTTGGTATAGGTTATAATTTCTTCCTTTTCTTTATGTTTTTGTAGTGATGTCATTTTAATGTTTTCATTGAAAAGAGTTGTAACGTGAATATGTTTATAATCAGATGATGTTATCTTGAAAATTTCAATAAAAATACATTAAAAAAATAAAAAATAAATAAAAATGTTTGTTTATCTGCTGATTTATTATGTATTATTTGTTTACTTAGACCATGGCGAAAGCTAGAGTCACGGTAAATAATAATAATACTATAAGAAGGACAACCCAGTGCTACCGGGTAACTACCAGCCCATTAGCCTGCTGTGTATCATAGGCAAACTCTATGCAAAGTATTTGTTTTTGAGACTGAACATCTGGCTCAAGACTGAGGATATTCTCTCAGATGCACAAGCGGGGTTTTGGAAAGGTCAGTCCATCTGTGATCACTGCTTCCTTCTCATGTACCTCATTCAAAAGTATGCACAGCATCCCTTGACCTTGTATGTTGCCTTCATTGATCTGAAGGCAGTCTTTGATACAGTCCCAAGGGATCATCTCTGGGTGAAGTTGGAGGCACTTGGGGTAGATCAGAGGCTACTGCACCTGATGCGTAGCCTGTATAGGAACAGCTCGATGTCAGTGAGCTTGACAAGCAAGGGAGGCTGTCGGATAAGATTCCTGTCCAGAGGGGTGTAAAGCAGGGGTGCATCCTGGCCCTTACTTTGTTCAATTTATATCTTAACGATCTCCATGAGGAACATCTGGCTATAAGAGGTTGTTCCATGTATGTTGTATGGAGATGATACGGTTCTTCTATCCTGCACACAGGTAGGCCTGAGGTGCTTACTGGAGACGTTTGGGCAGTACTGTAGTAAAAACTTAGTGGAAATCAACTATGAAAAAATGAAGGTGATGGTGTTCTCCAGAAGGAAAACAGTACACAGATGGTTGTTGGATGGCAGGGATATTTCCCAGATTCGTGTTTATAGGTACCTGGGCCTCCTGTTCCAATCCAATGGTGCATGGACGGCCCAGGCAACTCTGGCGAAAGTCAAACGGCTGCATAACTTACTGCTGAACTTTTTTAGATCTAGGGGTGGGCAACTGATTGCCCTGGCAATTAAAATTTATGTGCACAAATTACTACCCCAATTGCTGTATGGGGTCAAGTTTTGGACATTGGATAAACTTCGTGGTCTAGAACATGTCCAAACCAGTTACATAGGGGCGTTGCTTGCCACCACCACCCCCGGAACTCAAAATATGGTGCTGTGTTCAGAAAGTGGTCTTTTCCCACTTAGAGGGAAGAGTCTGGCTTAGGGCCTTTTCATACTGGCTCCAACTCTACCTCAATGGGGCTGCCCCATGGCCTCAATTAGTGCTGCGTGATAAGACTCCAAATAATTGGGTGATCAAGGTGGAAAATGAAATCAAACGCTTGGGCCTCGATCCGTCCTTCTTAGTCCCATTAGGCTATAAGGGTGCAAGGAAACTTGTGGCCCAAAGACTTCTAGATATAACATGTCAGGAGATGACTGCTGGAACTGGTTCAAGTAGAGCCTTGGGGTTTTATAGTCAGCTGGTAAATGAATCTTGGTCTCCCATGCTCTTTCTGGGGGGCAACTTATCTCCTAGAGAAAGAAGGCAGTTTCTGCTAGCCAGACTCAACTCCATATATATGGAGGGTAGATATCATGGGATCCCGCTTGTTGAGCTCCTTTGCTCTTGCCCTTTGAACCAGATTGATTCATTGGAGCACATACTACTAGATTGCCCCTTGTACGATAAGGTTAGGGAAAGATTTTTGGCCCCCTTATAACCCCGTTTCCGGGTTGATCAACCAAATTTTATGTCATGTTTATGTTGAAGGACTGCTCCACGGCTACTACAGGAAAGGTGGGCTCCTTTTTGGGCTGCGTTGTTTCTATTAAAAATAAAAGTAGGGCCCAGATCAACCACCTGGATGATGTGCTTGTTTATCAGTCACTTGAATCTGCTTCCTAGTTCTGTCGCCTTACCTGCTACAATTTCATTGATTTTTTTTTATGATTATTGTTATTACCTGATTTTTGCCCAAGGGGCAGTTCATTTGAGATTTTAGTTTAGTTGTTAGTTATTGTTGTGGCTGTAAATTTGTGTGGAGATTGAGCTGCCAAGACCCAGTTATTTTAAATATTTTAGATTTATCTTTGTACGGTTGATTGTCCCCTATGAGTAGATAACCTGGGGCAATTTTAGGAAGATCACATTGGATTATGTTAGTTATTATAGTGGGTGATTTCAGGCGTTATGTTTGTGGCATTCACCACAGTCAACCTCAGTCAAACGCATGCGGTGGTGAAAGAGCCTTGCACGTCTGTTGACTCGCATCCAGATGTTCACCACAGTCAAACATGGGCCGGGGTGAACCTAAACATGCTTCGTGAGGTCAGGGAAGGAGGAAGTCGAGAAGTGTGGTGAATTCTCACCACGGCAGGGATGAATGAAAAGTAACGTCTGAAGGGAAAACCATGACCACGGTGGAAGGAAATGACTGTCAGCACTCAGTGTCGCTGCTAGGCAACCAACAACAAGCAGCACATGGAGGGATATTTAAAGGGCAGGAAGCAGTAGGGGAACTTGGCGGAGCAGTTGATGGAGAGGAGGATGGAGGAAACAGAGTGGAGGATGGAGCGAGAGGGCGAGGACGAGGTGCAGCAGCAGCAGCAGCAGGAGGGGGAACTCGGCCCAGCGGGGGACACACAGCAGCACATGGGCCCACCCCGTAAGAAGGTAGGGGAGCAGCTGGGAGTGGGTGGGTCGGAGCCGGGGAGAGGAGGGGCATGGGAGGGAGGGAGGGACCACAGCCACCAGGAGCCTAACCAGAAACCCCCATCGTCCCCCCAAACAGACCAGCAAGAAGGCATGCATCCCGGAGGAAGCGAAGGCCGGAGGGAGCCAGGGCCAGGTGGCGGCCATGGAGGAGGAAGAGGCAGTGGAGGGGCTGGCACCCAGGCGGCGGTACCAAAGGGGGGTCAGTGGGCGCTCCAGGAGACTCACGACCTCATTGCCATCTGGGCGACACCCGAGATGCAGGGCGAGCTGGCAGCACCAGGAATGAACAGGTGTTTTCCCAGATAGCCACGGAGATTGAGGAGGCCAGATATGACAGAACGTCCACACAGTGCTGGACAAAAATAAAAGAACTGAAAATGGGGTTCAAGGACATCGTGGACAACAAACAGAGCTCTGGGCGGGTGACACGTGCCTTCGCCTACATGGATGCACTGAGCCAGGTGCTGCACCGCAAGGGCTCCATAGTGGCCTGGCGCCCAGTAGGAGGGGGCGCCCGGGAGGAGTGGTCCATGGAGGAGGACCCCCCCTTGCAGCTAGAGATCCCCGAGCAAGCCCCGTCACAGGGCACTGACACCACAGAGTAGATGCTAGGGACCTCGGGCACAGCTGGCTGACACCCCCCCAGCCCTACCTCCGGCGAGGGCACACACGGCCCAGTGGACTCCAAGAAGGTGGAGGGAGAGGAGGAGACCATCACCCTGACCCTCACGGCCTGCTGCCCCAGAGACTGGGCAGACAGCAGTCCCAGCAACCACCCAGCCTCAGCAGGAACGGACACCGAGTGAGCAGGTAAAGGCAAGGCACACGCACAGACCCCGATGGGAGGGGGGCAAGGCTACGCACAGACCCCGATGGGAATGGAAGCCATCCATCCCCCACAGCTACAAAGCCAGGGATGGGGCATGGGCAGAGGTAGCTGCGTAGGAGGCGGGTGGTGCCCATGCCGGGGGGATGAAGCGCCCGGAGCACGGAGATGGGGGGGGGGCTGGGGAACGGCACCACACATGATGAACCAATCCATTTGTCATTTCACAGAGCCACACTGAGCACGGGAGGTCTGTGGCAAGGGGCCGCCAGTACCTCCGGCTCAGAGGATGTGGGAGCACTGAGCATGGGTGCGCAGGTGGAGGGGGGATCTTGCACAGGAGTTAGTGGCAACCAGCACAGAGGATATGCTGGTGACTGTAAACTGGTTGGAGGAGGGGAGAATGAGGGCACTGCAGCAGGTGGAGGGGAGGGAATGGGCGCTGGTGGCAGAAATGAGGAAGCAACAGCGGCTGCTGAGGCAGAACATGAACCGGAAACTGGAGGCTCTCCAGGCCCACTTAGACCAGCAGGACCGCTGGGCCATGGAGCATGGGCGGAAACTGGACCACTCACTCGAGCAGGGCATATTCCTCCTCCTGCAGGCAGGGGCCCTGAGTGCCTTCATCATGGCAGCAACCCGGCTGGGTGCCATGCTAGTGCCCAGACACATGCCCCCTCCAGCCCCACCGGCTGCACCACAGGCCCTGTCAGCACTGCCAGCCACGCCACCCCACCAGCATCAGGGACCGCGGATCTGGGGACCCGTTCCCCCACAGCAGAGACACCAGCAGCTGGTCCGCCAGGCCCTGATATGGCAGCAGGTGACACAGGGGGGGAGGGGCAGGAGCCCCTCAGGGGCGGTGGACAGGGGTAGGGGCAGGCCTCCCGGCCCAACCACCTGACAGCACCTCTTCCTCCACCTCAGACGAGGGGGGGTCGGTAGCCTCGGCCATCCCAGTTGGCCAGGGGAGGGGTCGGGCCAGGGGCTCCAGGGGAAGGGGGAGGGGCAGGGCAGCAGAGGGGATGGGGAAGGGAGGGGNAGGGCAGCATAGGGGAAGGGGAAGGGAGGGGCACCTGGCACCACTGAGGGGAGTGGGGATGGGCACAAGGGCACATGGGTGTACTGGGGTATTGGGCGGGAATGGGGGAGCACAATAAAATGTCAGTGGCACAACTAAACCCGCCCAGATAGACATCGCCAACGCTGCTTGAGGGCACCGAAGGACCTCTCAACCATGGTGTGAGCTGTGCTGAGGTGGGCGTTGTACCGCTGCTGAGCTGGGGTGATGGGCACTGGGAATGCCTTCATCAGCCATCACTTCAGGGGATATGCCGGGTCGCCAATTATGCATGGGGGCATCATCACCCCCTCTATCCAGGTCATTTGCATGTCTGCGAAGTCCCCCCTGTACATGCGGGCAAACAGCGGGGAGATGGTGAGGATGCGTGCGTCGTGGCTGTGGTCCGAGTGCCCAGTGAATATGTCCTTGAAGTGCCCCTGATGGTCCACCAGGCCCAGGAACTGTAGCGAGTGGTACCCGTGCCGGTTTATGTATTCAGTCGCATCGTTGTCTGGGGGCTGCAGGATCGCTATATGGGTGCCATCGATCGCCCCCAGGCAATTGGGGAAGTCCAGGTCCCGGAAACCCACCATAACGGTGTCCTGATCAACCAGCTGGATAACACGGTCCTAGAGCAGCCCCTCCACAGCCTCACAGAAATCCCACACCAGGCACGCCACTGTTGTGAACGCCACCGCAAAGTGCTGGGCAACGGACCGCCAGGAGTCCAGGGTGGCCAAGGCCCACACAGCAATGGCAACCCGCTGTGGCATGGGAATGGGGTCTCGCATATCGGTCCTGAGGGGTTCGAGCCACTCCCACAGTCACTCTGCCAGGCACATGAGGGTGCGCCTGTCCATTCGGAAGTGTCTATCCCAGGTGACATCATACCACTGTGCCAGCACCCTCTGCCACCACTGATGAGCCCTCGGCACGGCCCACGTGCGCCTCTGGATGGGCATGGCAAGCTGCAGCACCAGGTACTTGACAGCCCTCTCCCACATGCTCCTAGACAGCAGACCCGTGTTGCCGACTGGTAGGTTGTTGGCTCATATCAGCAGCCTGCTGTAGGTCAGTCTGAGCCGCCATGCCATCCCCAGGGCTAGGAGCCGTCCGGCCCTGCTACTTGCGTGATGGGTGCGCGCCCCCACCCTGGCCATGTACCACTGCTCCGCGTGCATCCCGTCCAGCTCCTCTGCGATGAGCCTCAGCAGTGCCACGTCCTCCAGGAACCACTCTGTAACTGCCTGTAGCAGGTCTCTTCATGCTCCCAGCTGGACACAATCCATCCCTGCGGGTGTGGCTGCTCTGTTGGGTGGGCTTGCGACTGGGGAACTGTGCGTTCGCTTCCGCCCCTGAACACGCACCTGTGCCACATATGTGCATGCCTCCCCTCCCCCATGGCCCTATGGGTGAGCACCGGTGGCCGCATACCCCCTGTCAGTTGGACTATCAGCCTGGGAGCTCCATCCCCTGCATGGGGTGTCATCCGGTGGTGGTGATGGGGGGGGTGCCCTGGGGCCCCGCTGCGCTCCCTTCGGTGTTGCCTGTGGTCCCACTTTGGGGGTACCCTGTGTGGCCCCCCGAGCCTGGGGCCTTGGCCTCCAGCCCTCTGCTTCTCCCTGTGTGTGCATGTGCTGTCATTCCTATCCCCTCTTGCAGTTGTGTATGCATGGGTCTGACTGGCCTTGCATGCCGGCAGCTGTGCGCTGCCCACTCCTTTCACATCCCTCCACAGCAGCCCCATTGTTCCTGTCCTGCCATTATCTGTTGGCCTTGCCAGCCCCTGTCTGCCTGTTCAGCCCCCCAGCCATGCATCCCATGCTGCCCCCATGGCTGCTGCAGCTCAGACCCTCCGAGAGCTGTACCATGGCAGCTGCATCTCAGCCCGAGGTCCCGCTTGGAGGCTCCGGGGGCTCTGTCCGAGCCTGGACCACCCACGAGAGCATGACCTGTGGTGTTCGCCCATCATTCAGCACTGCCTGTGCTCTTTCCTCACCCGGCCGGATGCCTATCGGTGCCTGAGCTTTGGTATGCTGCGCTTTGGCTATGTCGCAACCGCTGGCGACTGCTGCATGTACTGTGTGGAGCTGGGGCTCACCCCCTTCCCTGAGGGGTGACTACCGCACATGATGGGGGGTCTTGCGGCATGGAATTCTGCTGAGACGGCCTGCGCTCTGTGTGTGTGTGCCTTCCCAGGATATGTGACCTGCCTGTGTGAGGGTGGCCCTGCCCTGGCCATGTCCTACTTCATCAGCATGTAGGGTGCCCGTGGGTGTCCACGGTCCCACGGGGCTGCCTACTACTGTCTGCTGGAGCTGTCCCAGATGCCCTGGCCCCCTGAGGATGATTATGGCTCCCCCCCCGGGCCGGAGCTGTCGGCCCTGTCAGAGGTGTGCAGCTGCTCTGATGTGCAACTCGGGATGAGCTGTACGGATCCCTTCGAGGCCTTCTACCTGATCTGCTTCCACATGGGCAGCCATGGCTTCTGCTGAGGAATGTGGCAATGGCCCCGCTATGTGCACCTGCTGTAATTACCACCCCCTCCACCTGATGGGATCCCCTGTAGCTGAGTGTAGGGTGCGATGGGCCCATCTGATATCCGGCTGCCTCCTCAGCGCCTTCCTTCTGCCTGTGGCCTGGGTACTCGCGCCAACACATGCTGCCTCCTTGGGACTGCTGGACCCTCTGTGACACGCCTCCGCCCACCTGCCTGTCACCCTCTTACCTGGGACCTGCGGCCGCCATCCCGGAACCCTCCGTGTGGCCTCCTGTGAATGTGTTGCTGAGCACCCTCTGTCTCCGTGATCTGTCTCCCCCACTTCTGTGCCCCACTTTCCAGAAGCTGTCCTGGGGGCCCCTGTTCCATGGGGCTGGGCCTGCTCTCCCACCGTGGTGGCCCTTGACCATACGCTGGCCTTCAACTGGCCCCCTGGATGCCTTGGAAAGTGTGACTGGCAGCCCCCCATGCATTTCCTCCTCCCATGCGGGGGGGGGGGACTTTCCGTGCCTTCATCCGGTGACTCTCCTTGCGCACTGGGTGTGCTTCTCCATTGGACCCTGGCTCCATGGTGGAACATTGTGCTGGTTCCCCCCCTCCCTAACTGGGCCCTGTGCCCCCCTTGCTGCTGCCCCTTCTCCCGCGCCCTTGCTCTGCGCGTTCCCACTCTGTATGCCTCTTTGGCAGGCTGGTGCCACTTGTGTCCTCAATAAATGCATTTTGTGCCTCACTGTACCTTGTGCTGCCTCCTGTCTCCTTGGAATTCTGGGTCCCCCTCCCCCTTAACCGCTGGGCTCCTGCCCCATCCCCCTCCTGCTGGGCTGGCCATGCCGGCCCCTCCCCACCCCCTCCTCCTGTGCGTCCGACTGGCCAGGGAGTTCCCTGTCCCTCTCTGGGGTGTGCCTCTCTCTGCCTCCATGCTCCTCTCCCTTTTGTTGTGTGGGTGTGCTGCTTTGTTTGTGTGTGTGCAGTTCTCGTTTTGAAGTGTGCGCACCTTCCGTGCTCTCGTGCTGCAGCTCCCTCCACCCCCTCCATTCATGTTTCCCTTCCCAGGGCCAGGCCCTCTGCCGTCTTTGTCTTCGTTTGCCCTCTGGTGGCCATGATTGCGTCCGCGTGCCTTCTGGGGCTCCCACCATGGTTCTCGCCACCGCATCACGTCTGTTGGCTTCCCCCAGCCCGTGTTCTCTCCGGTTGGCCCCGGGTGGTGGTGCCATCCCTGTCACGTCTGTTGGGGCTGCACGTCTCACCATGGTCCACGGTGAAGCCATTCACACTGGGGTGGGATTCACTGTGGTAAATTTAACCACGTAACATCTGAAATCACCCTATGTTCCCAAATAATGTAGTTTTTTTGGTTGAAATATTTTCTACAAGGTTACATGGGTTTCATAATGTTGTAATAACCTATCAGGTTACACAATAAAGTAAGATTATTATTAAATTTAGCTTTTAAAAAATATTACAGAAAGTTACAAAACCAAAGTTAAAATTAGTCTTCTCTTCCAACTTCTCATAAAAAAAAACTTTCCCCCCAACTCTCACTCTCGCAGAAGGATCAGAAAAAAACCTTACCCCCCCCCTACACAGCCAACCCTCCCCTCACAGAGGGGTCAGGCAAAACCCTTAGCGCCCCAGCAGCCAACGCCTCCTTACAGAAGGGTCTGCAATAAACCTCCCTTCTTCCCACCAAAACCCAATACCTCCGCCCTCACACAGAGGGTCCCAGCACTCTCCACCCTCCCACATTTTCTCCCCACCCCTTAAAAGCATGAACAGCACCAGTAGTCTCCAGTACTGCACATGATGTCAGGCCTATGCCTTGAATGCTGGTAAACAGCTGCACAACAATCCATGACAGTGAGCCCCCTGGAGAGGCAGAAAAAAGTTCCCCAAAATCTTGGAGGTGTAACTGAGACAGGGGAAACAGTGGCAGAAGTAGAGGCACTCCTAGAGCTCCACTATCTCCATCAGAGCTCAACTTACCATGGGGTGCCCCTGGGTGACTGCCCTGGGTGCTGTGGTTCTGGGGGTGTCCCACACTAGCACCCCAATAGTGATATGTAACTGGGAGGAGCATTCCCATCCTAGCATGATCCTAAATGAGCTACCTTTGGGGCCCCATAGAATGATGGTTCATCTGGGGACTTTGAATCCCCCCAACAATCCCATCCACGTGACAGGAAGTCATCAGAGGTGACTTCCTGGTGGGAACAGAGGCAGCAGCAGTGACATGTAACCAGAAGCAGAGGAAGACATGAGGAGTGGTGCAGGATCTGGGGGGCATGAAGAGAGGTAAGGAGAGAAGCACTCCAGGGTCTGGGCCAGGCATGGGGAAGAATCATTGGGGGGGGGGACTCCAGGGCCTCAGGAAGGAGGAAGAGATTTGGGGGAGCATTCCAGGGCCTCATACCATGCTTAGGGGAGAGGCATGGGAAACACTCCAGGGCCCCTGGCCAGGTGCGGGGTACAGGCATGGGTGGGTGGGCTCCAGAGAGCGAGTGGAAGGGGAGATCCACAGGGAATGTTTCAGTGTCCCTGGACAGGCAGGGGGAAGAAGCATGTGGGGCTCTACATTTTGCCTTCTCCCTTGACCCCACAAGTTCTAAGGCTGTCCCTGATCTCCATTCCCATCTCTGCTGATGATACTGATGCCACCATCACTCCCAGAAACGTGTCACCTCAGGTATCGGGACTGGGATGGGAGCACATGGAGGACAGGGCAGGGGGGCTCCTGGTGGAGGAGTCACTAGATAGAGACCCCAGAGGGGGATTGCTGCCCAGTACCTGTGGTAGCCACCATGCTGGTTCCTGGCAGGGGGATCACTAGATAGAGACCCCGGGGGGGGGGGATAGCCGCCCGGTAGCTGGGGTAGCCACCATGCGGGCNGGTAGCCACCGTGCTGGCTCCTGGCAGGGGGATTACTAGATAGAAACCACGGGGGGGGGGAGGGATAGCCACCTGGTAGCTGTGGTAGCCGCCGTGCTGGCTCCTGGCGGGGGGATCACTAGATAGAGACCCAGGGGGGGGAATAGCTGCCCAGTAGCTGCAGTAGCCGCCGGGCGGGGAAATAGACAGCAGCAGCAGCATAAGTGAACACATGCACAACACACTAAAAGGTTGGCAAAAGATGTGTACATTTGTAACAAAAACATTAATAATAAAAATAAAAAGTTCACTTTTGCTGGATAACATTAACAAGAAAAATGAAAAGTTCAAGCACTTACACAAAAGCTTCTTTATGTTCGATGATGTGCTGATGAAGGAAGTAAGGGAATAGGACTCTCTCTCCTCAGTCGTGATGCAGTGTTTTGTCACGGAGTGCAGCAAATCAAAGTGTGTTTACCAACACAGACACCTGGTGCAGCTCCAACAGTCACTCACTCTCACTGCGATTTGGAATCAAGAGAGAGAATAAGGAGACAAACAGACCTATTTATACTGACTGGTGAAGGCAGGACATGTCTCTCTGAGAAAGAATTAGCCAATAAAATTGGCCAGGCGGGTGTCTGTCAATACGGGTCGGAGAGTTTGATCTCATTGTGCCAGGTATCGTGGTACCGAGTATTTCAGGGTGGCGGAAACATGCTGCAATGACGCGATCAATGGAAAGGGCAGTTGGTGCCGCATCCTCTTCAAATCCACAGAGCTGACGCTTTCTGTTGTGTGGCCAAAATACCATGGCACCATTAGCAGAAAGCCGTTCCCGCGGCCTCAGAAAGCTGTGTCTACCGAACCGTGCTGCGATGCGCGGAAGAGGGGTTTCCGTCGGTATTTGCTGCCGCTGTGGAATTTCGCTACAGCCCTACCTTCAGATATATCCTGCCCCCTAGCATTCTAACCCTCATGCCAAGATTTGTAAGTGACAAGCAAGAAGCAATTTGGTAGCAAACACACAGTGGGTTGCAAAGAGTCATAGCTCCCTGCTGCATATGTGCTAACCAAATGAGTGAGCAGCATTACATTTGGTAGCACTCACTATAACAGACCAGCAGTGAGGGCAGACAAACCGGGAAGAGCGGGCTACCCACTGGTAAGTGAGAAGATGAACAGAGAAAAGCATACAGGGTTGCTTGCCTCTGAGCGGTACAGTCATGTCCTCTGGAATGAAACTCTCCCCCAATGCCTAGTAGAGGTAACTCTTTTTCACCCAAGGTCACAACTATAATAGGGACAAGCAATGCAACTGAACTGGGGCCCATGAGTCCAAGGGGCCCTTGCTTCCTGATCAAGCTGTATCTCCTGCTTTTGGGACTGGGGGCAGGAAGGAACAGGAGAAAATTCCATTTTCTGCATGAAGGGTCATTCCAACGTAGCTACACCCTTGCCTCCCTCCACCCCACCTTCTTATCCTCATTTTAGCTCTTCTGCTTGTGTGAATAAAAGTGAAGATAATGTGAGTTAGGGGGTTATTTCATCAGAGAAACCGCTAGTAGGAACAAGTCCTTAGACAGCCTGGAGGGCTTGTCGACTTTTTGTCATCCCTGTCTCTGGTTGCCTAAGGGAGGGTATACTGCCTAGAATAAGGATGAGAAACTTTCTTTGGTCTGGTAGACACATTGGGTGATTTCAGATGTTACGGGAGGCCGGTTCACCACAGTGAACCCCCAGGGGGGATGAACAACACAACCACAGGCCAGGGCGGAAAAACAACCCGAACAGACATGACGGGACCGGGACCACGGCCGGGAACCGGGCCGAACCATCACGGACTGGGGAAGCACAACAGATGTGCAGCCAAACCCCCGCCGTGGTCAAAACTCCCAGAAGGCACCGGGCAGGGGCGGGACACAGACATGGCCGCAGAAGGGCAAACGAAGCCAAGAGGCACACAAGGGAACGCCCACACAAGGGAAATGGGAAGGGAGGGGGAAAGAGGGAGAACAGGCTGACAGGTGCCACACACAGCACACGCACACACACAGCGGACCCGCAGCGGGACACACTGCACGACCACATGCCCGGGCACACACCCACACCCACCCACACCCACACACACACAAGGGAAAGGTCGGGAAGGGGGGGGCAGGGGCACCCGGAGAACATCACAGGGAACAATGGGAGGGATGAGGGGGGCACCGCCAAGGGGCAAGGCACAGGCAGCAGCAACCCCCACCCCCATAGCACCCCAGTCCACAGAGGTGCCCCCACAGCAACATAGGCAGTCTAGGAAGGGGGGGCAGGACCCCCGTACCAAGGCACGATGGGGGCCCGCAATGCACAGCGACCCCAGCGGAGAGGGTCCAGGAGGAGGAAGGGGGGCCCACAGTCACAGGGGGCCAGATGGAGGGCAGTCAGGTCCGGTGGAGCCCCCTGCAGGTTCAGCGACAATCTGACACCCCCCCACCCAGGGAAGGAACACGGTCCAGTCCGGG
>QEPC01007943.1:366625-383900 GCA_003113815.1 Sphenodon punctatus
TTTCAATGGGGACACAGCGCCCCATTGAAACCAATGAAATAAATCCGGTACCGGTATACCGGATTTAATCCGGGAATCCGGTTTTCGCAGAACCGGTAACCGGTAAATCTGGTAGCCGGTAATGGGCCCGGGGTCCCACCACTTCTAACCAAATTGTAGATCTCACCTTTTTTTCCTCTAGTGTCTATGGAAGTTCCGTTCAACACATTCTAGATCAGGGTCTCACGTGGAACAAAACTTTGAAGGGCAGCCGGGGTGTAGCTATCATAGGAACAGGAGGGACATTTGTCCCAGGGCCCCAGATGGTGCGGGCTGCAAATCCTGTCCTGTTGCAGCATGCCTGGGCAGAGAGTGAGCTGAGTGGAAACGGAAGCTCCTTCAGCCTGCAGTGCACAGGACACATGAGACCCACCCTGTAAGGAGCACAGCGGCAGCACAAGTCAGGCAGTGCAGCCACAGCTTCCAGAACTCAGGAGCAGAAAGTGGAAGGAGAGGCACTTGGGGGGGGAGGGAGAGTGGGGGACAGGGAAGAGGATGATGATGGGGGAAGGGGGAATCCATTTCTTGCACCTGACAGCAAAGTAAAACTTACATCTGCAGGCTAGCTCTCTGTTTGAAAGTGTGTATAATTTCTTCATCAGTTAACCTAGAATTATGTTGAAACAAAAGCCAAGTAATTTCAGTTTATGGCGGTGGTGGGGAGCCAGGTTCTTATCTCTCCCAGCCAAAGTCTGTAAGGGATGTTAGTTCCTCTGAATATTAGTCTCTGGGTAATAATTCCTTTCAAGGATGTTGAAGCAAGGATGACTGTCTCTTGCAGTTAAGAAGTATTGGGACTTTTCAAGGTTGATGGTTGTGCAGTAATTAAGGAGTTAGATTGATCTCGGCTTAAAATGCTCAAGATATGTTGGGGATACTTTTGGAGAAGGGCAAATTTGAACAGTATCACCTGATTGTCCCTTAAAGAATTAAACCTCTGCAGCATTGCTATTAGTTAAATAAAAAGCTTATTTCACTGAACTACAAAAACCATCAAGATATGAAAGTACCATATAATGTATTGTGCCAGAATGCAAGTTACCAGCCAAGCAGCTGTTATTGTTCATTTTGTGAAATAAGACATGGATTTTATGACTGGACCCAAAAAATGAATTAGAAAACTTCATATTTCTTTCATCAGTTTGCTGCAGTCATTCCTGTAAGTCAGATTGATAATTTTTATCTGTGTGGATCCTGAATACAGAATTGTTCCATTGATTGAGAAATTACAGCATTATGGTAAATTGTTTTGACGTATTTTTTAAACTTCAGACACCTACAGTAGGTACCCTGCAGCAATTTATTTTTGTTTTGCCTGCCCTGCTTTGCATCATTGTTACATGGTGTAGTTGCATAGTCTTCCACTAGTCATGATAGATAACTGTGTTGTCGATACAGTCACAGCTCATGAAAAGATGACATAAACACTTACAAATGTCATTAGGGATGTGTGAACAGAACCAGGTTAGGTTTTTCAGTGTTTTAGTGGTTCAGATCGAACTTTGAGTTCATATTCAGTATTAGCTTCGGTAGGGTTCGGTTAGATTTTTCGTTTGGTGCAATCAGGAACTAAAAATGACATTTGGTTTTTGAAATAAAGGGGGAAAACTGAAAAACATATTTCCTACTATAACATTTTTGTTTTTTATTTGATTTTGATGGAATTTAGGAAGTTTATACCCCCAATGGAGCGCAGTATGTGTACCAAAATTTGAAATAAGTATATAAAGAAAACCAATTTTAGAAGCAATTGAATGTTGGGATTTTAAGAAAAGCTCCATACACATTCATGGCTACAACTTCTTTATCTTGCATCCAATGTTCATGAAACTTGTGCATATTATGTCCTTCCATATTCTTAATCCTTGTGCCAATTCTTAGAAAGAGTGGATAATGGGTTCGATGGATATAAGACATTAACCTGAAAATACATTTTCAGCTGTAACATTTTGATACTCCATTCTGTTTACAGGATATTTGGCAAGAATGTATCAAATACCTTTTCTACCATTTCAGCAAATGTACAGGAGATTTTGATAAAGGGACCCAATTATATAAGCAATTGATATTGTCCCTGTGAAGATTATTATTCAGATAAATATCAGCATATTCAGTGCCAGTCAGAGGCAGGCACCCTGCATGGCAGGGGGAGAGATACTGCAGGAGGAAGGATGTGGAGCAACCCCAAAGACTGACAGACACATTCAGTGGCCAAACACATTACTGCAAGCTTCTAGCTTTACAGGACCAATTGGTAGTGGCTTCGAGGTGGGCATAGGGGGCGGCCCTGAGGCGGGCATAAGCAACATAACTGGGACTTCTAAGTTGCATCCCAGCAGTCAGGAGACATATTTTAAACACATCCAGGCTGGCCAATTATCATTACAATCACATTCTGCAGCACTGAGACAGAGGACATAAGAGAATCTCTATTGACTCTTTCCTAAACAGATGCTTCTGACTTCCCAGAAACAAGTGGGGGAGATATGTTGGGATGGTCCCAGCACAGAATGAGGATATTTGGTTGACATTTCTGTTGACAAATTTGCATCACAAACTGATCTTATACCACGGTGACATAAGAGAATCCCAGGCATAGGCCCCATCTCTACATATGTTGTACAGGCATATAAAATTGGGACCCTTTATAAAATCTTTTTGATATTTGGAAGAGATGATCATGAAAGTGTAATATATAGCCCTGCCAAATTTCATGTACAGTGGTTGGACTACAAAGATGTTATAGTCAGACATACATTTATATGTTAATTGTTTATACCACCAAGACCCTTTTCCAAATTCTTCTGAAAATTGGTAAAGGTAGTAAATATTGGAAGAGGTATAAACTGGACAGGTTTCACCTACATTAGATGGGAGGCAAAGAAGTTACAGCTAAAAATGTATATATAGAATATTGCAAAAGACAATAATTCAACTGCTTCTGAAATTGATTCCTTTGTCTGATCGTTTTGGAATTTGGTACACTTAATTATTTCTATTCAAAGTATAGGCACCCCAATGTTCAGCAACATAGCATAAAAAACAAAAAAGTTACAGCCAATAATGTGTTTTCCATTGAAACCAATGGAAACTCACCGAACGCATCCGAACAGAACGTTCGAATTTGAGTTCGGTTTGCATGTTCGGTTCGGTTGACTGAACTATTCAGAGTCTGAACTCTGAACTTCCAAATCGCGTTTGCCCATCCCTAAATGTCATCCAGATTTATGACCCAGTAGGAGAGGCTAAAATGCTAAATGGAGGAAGCAGCTAGACTACATCTTCCCTACAAAAGAAATTATTCACTTTCAAGCACTTGCTTCTTCTTTGATATACAGTGTCTGTAGAAACATTGCTTGAAACTTCAACTCTGGATGGATGCTTCAAATTTTCCAGATTTACAGTGTTTTTATTTCCAGATTTACAGTGTTTTTACAGTGTTCTTCTAACAACAGCTTGACCTTCTTTCTGTTCTTGGGAATATACCTTAATATAAGGCATTAATACCTTAATATAATGCATAACTTAATATAGAGCCAAACTACGGATTAATATATCTAGACAAAATTAGTTTATCCATACTAAACCTGAAACAGGTACTTAGTTTAGTACCCACTAGGGATGGGACACCGGGGAGAATACCGGATACTGGATTTATTGGTATCGGATCTCCCCAGTATCGGATTTACTGGTATTGGCATACTGGATTTTTAACATTGGCTTCTTTACCATTATTTTTTTTTACATTGCTGCCATTTTCTTCAATGGCCGTAATGTAAAAATACTGGTAAATCTGCCAATGTTAAAATTCCGGTATGCTGATATCAGTGATTATCGGATTAATCTGTTATACCTGATTATCGGGTGTATCGGATTTATCTGATACCGATATTCCCACCTCTAGTACTCACAATGGGTACCCAATAGATTACATGGGTACTGATTGTGTACTCAGAAACCCAAAACGTTGGTAACTTCTGGTACTGATTTTTCCATTTTCTGACTATTCAGGAAACCAAAAAATGGGATAGAATTTTTTTATTTTTTTTTTAAGTATTGGAAGTCAATTTTCTGGGACTGAAAATCAATAAATAGGTGTCATAAGCCAATACATTGATTTAAAAAGTAAAAGAATTGGTGCCGCAGGACCGGAAGTTGACGTTGTAGGACATAGGGGTGTTCACGAGGGTCCCATGTTGTTTTTTGTTATCATTTTCATTATTAAAATGTGTCATTTTCATTTTCGTGAATAACAAAATGTTGTTTTTCATTATTGTTGTCATTATCGGTATCAGTACCTATTTATATTTGTATCGGTATTGGTATTGATTTCGTGTACCAGTGAAGAATTATTGTCAGAAGTTGAACTTTTTCCCCTTCTCATTGTGAGACAGAAAGAACTGCACATAATAATATATACTGTACACAATATGTCATTTTATTTATATAATATATACAGAATCTAAGCTAAACCTAACTAATGCACAATACACAATTTTTGTATCCTATAATCCTATTATATATAATAAAACAGCCTAGTATCTAAATATCTAATTTATCTATCTATCTATACAACTAATATCTATAGGTATATAATATATGGACGGGGCAGACAGACAGGGGAAGGAAAAAGGAAAACTCAGAGGTATATCTACTATCGCTAAACTATCTCCATTCTCTCTCTCACTCTCTCTCTCTCTCTCTCTCTCTCTCTATCTATCTATCTATCTACGTGCACCCAAGGAATAAGGATTGGATGGTAGGGAAGCGAATAAGGGATATATACATATGGGAGGATTTCTAGTGCAAGCACCAACAGCTTCTGTAAACGTACTCTGACAAGCAAGAGAGCTAACACAGAGTGAAGCAGCTGAGCCCGAAGGGTTGCAGTGCCCTCTTGCGTAGCCTTCCTGATTGGTTTTTGGAGGCAGAGGCATTGAGGAATCACAGTGTGCCATTCAATTGATGGGATCTGCTTGCACTGCTCTTTGACCAGAGTTACATCTATCACGTCCTTCCCCTCCCAGTTCATGAGTTCAACATTGTTTCTGGCTCTGAGATGTCTGCTCCCTCCTCCCCTCTCCACATTTCCCTCCAAAAAACACCTACCAGGCAATAATGAAATCAATAACGACATTTGGTATCGTTATTGATTTCTTTATTATTTTTGTCATTTTCTTTATTGCAATAATGAAAATGACAATTTTCATTTTTGTTATTGATATAATGAAAATGACATGCACACCCCTAGTAGGACATCAAGTACCCAAATCAGGTTGCAATCAGGTACCAATTGGTACCCGATGTTTTTGGGTCGATTCAGGTACTGTAAATTTAATCCTTGAGCCCGTCTTTGCAGGTACTCTTTCCACAATTTTTTCAGCCATAGTCTTACAAACTCTAACCATTGGAGATGTTCAATGGTTTTAGGATGCAACCAAGAATGAGACACTTACAAATACTATATCCTGCGCAAAGATAGTTAAGGTAATGAGAAAAGTATTGCATATAGTAATCGAAACCAGGTAAATCCTTAATAATATATAGTCTGTAACATCACATGAACTATAAAAACAGTACAAGAATTAAATAATAGCAAGCCATTTAATGAAAAGCTCAGTGTTTACTGTTACTGGGATTTGTTTTCAGCCTATAGTATCTATACACCTTCAAAAACCAGCTCATTGTTTTAGAATGTTGCTTCTAGTTCCTGAAGCACAGTTAAATCTCACAAGATCTGGGGGTGCTACATAGATAGATGGTTCAAAACATATTAACCAAGATAAGATTATGTAAAAATAACTCAAACTTCTACAGTTTAACATGAGTTTTGTTTTCACAGTGACGGGCTTGTCAATAATCTCCAGCCCCTGGGCCCTCAGAAAGTTTTCCCATCTTCTGAGATGACAGTACATAATAGAGCAAGGTGGCAGGATACCTATCTAGACAGATTATTGTAGGGGTGTGCAGCAGGAATCAGCTTGGTTTTCATTTAATTGTTTTGTTTGGTTTGGTTTGGTTTGGTTTGGTTTGGTTTGGTTTGGTTTTGTTTTGTTTTGTTTTGTTTTGTTTTGTTTAAAACCTGTATTGTTTTCCATTAGGGCTGGAATGAGAATCAATTTGGTTCTGGGTAGAATTGAGAATCCTTAGCAAGATCTCGAGAAGATCTCAATAACGGTGTGAAAATCTCATGAGAATCATGCTTAAAAAGAAAAAACAACTGTGCATGAGCAAGATGGCCATCAGGCTGTTCTGTACATGTGCAGCTCTTTTCCAAAATGAGTATTTAATTGGATTAATTTCAACTAGATTCAATTCATCAGAGCATGTGAATGTTTTCAAAATGACAATTGGAACAATTGGAGCATTCAGTTGGATTCAATTCAAAATGATTCAATTGGATTGAATTCATTGGAGCATATGAAAGCTTTCAAAACAGCCATTTGAGCAAATGCAATCTCGCGCAAGTAGTGTTTAGACATTAATCTGTGTCTTTAGCATGCAAGTTCAGGAACGTGCAATCTGCAACCCTCAATATCTCCTGTCTTGTGACTACTCTCCGTCCCCTCAGAGTGCTTTGCAGTCTGAAATCCTCGATATCTCCTGTCTTTTGACTACTTTACTTACCCTCCCTTCTGAGTGCTTTTGAGCCTGCTAGCAGTGCACAGAAAAGCAGGGGAGGAGGTGGGAGGGGAAAAAAATATGTACTCCAAAAAATGTATTTTCTTTCACGTCCATTGTAGTTACTTCCATCACTAAAACAAATGTGGCCAAATAAGTATAGTAACAGAAGGAAGTAAAAAAAAGTGCACATCCCTTAAACTATGCTAGGGGTGTGAAATTCATTTTTGTTATTATGATAATTAAACAATTTTTTAAAAATGTCTGTATCATAATAATAAGGAAAATGAAAAATAATAATAATGAAAACAAAAACGAAAATGAATTTTCATTTCTTATTCTATTCTGATGAAATGTGGGGAGATTGTACCCCCAGTGGAGGGCACTATGTGTACCAAATTTTGGAATTATTGGATAAAGTGAACTGATTTAATGAGCAATTAAACGTTGTGATTTTATTAAAAGCTCCATACACATTTCTGGATACAGCTTCTTTATCTTCCTTTCAATTTGCATAAGTCTTGAGAATATTATACCCCTTCACAAGATTACCAATCCTGCCACACTTCAGAAAGATTGGATAAAGAGTCCTGAAGTTATAAGACATTAACTTGAAATAGCATGTCTTGTTGTAATATTTGATATTCTGTCCTGTTTACAAGACAATTGGCAGGAAAGTATTCCATACCTTCCCTGTTGTCTCTGTGAAACTACAGGACAATTTGATAAAGGGACCCAGTTTCAAGTTGTCCCCTTGAAGACTATTATTCAGATAAATAGCAGCACATGTATGCCAGTCAGAGGCAGGCACCTGGCATGGCAGGAGGAGGGAGGCTGTAGGAGGGAGGATGAGAAGAAACCCAACAGACTGACAGACACATTAACCGGCTAATTACTGCATACTTCCAGATTTACAAGACTAATTGGTGGTGGCTTCAAGGCGGGCATAGGGGGCGGCCCTATGCCTGCCTCGAAGGCATATGTCCCTTCTATGTCTTGGAGGCAGGCATAGAAGGGACATTACTGGGACTTTGGGGATAGCATCCCAGAAATCAGGAGACATAGTTTACGCATCCAGGCTGGCCAATTATCACCACAATCACATCCTGCAGCACTGTGACAGAGGACATCAGAGAATCTCTATTGGCTCTTTCCTAAACAGATTTTTCTGACTTCCCAGTAACAAGTGGGGGAGAAAATTTGGGATGGTTGCATCACAGAATTGGTTGATATTTCTGCTGGCCAATTGGCATCACAAACATATCTTATACTACAGTGACACGTAAGAGAATCCCTTGCATAGACTCATCCTCTGCACATGATGTGCATTGTGCAGGCATATAAAATTGGAACCCTTTACCCCAGATTTCCAATATTTGGAAGATGATCCTGAATGTGAAAGATACAGTCTTGCTAAATTTAATGTACACTGGTTGGACTACAAAGATGTTACAGTCAGACATACTTTCATAGGTTAATTGCATATACCACCAGGACCCTTTATCCAATCTTTCCGAAAGTTGTCATAGATATTAATCATGGGGTGCGGTATAAAAGTGCCAGGTTTCATCCACATTAGATGGGAGACAAAGAAGTTACAGGCATTAATGTATATGCTGATTTTTGCAAAATAACACAATACAACTGCTTATTCAGCTGCTTATAAAATCGGATTGCTTTATACAATATTTATGAAATTTGGTATTTGAGGTACAATCCTTTCAAGTTACATCAAATATAATGAAAACCAAAAATGTTACAGCAAAAAATTTTTTTCCCATTGAAACCAATGGAAATCTAAAACAAAAGCAAAAACGACAACGAAATGTTGATATTTATGAAAACTAAAATGAAAGATTTAAATAAAGAACACAAAGAAATAAAATTAAAAATGACATGGGTCCCTGGTGTACACCTCTAAACGATGCCACTACAGCCATTTTGAGGGTCCGGTGTTCAAGGTATCTATTACAATTTTACAAACAGATATCTATTACAGGTTGCAAACTAAGGCCACATTTTAATGCCAGTTTCTTCCTTTCTGTATTCCTGAACCCTTTTGTAACAGGTCGATGGCTCCCTGCCCGCCACAACAGGGGGATGGCAGCGGGCACAGTGAGGGGGAGGAGGATCCAGCTGAAAGTGAAGAGACAGCTGCAGCAATCAGCTGGGCCGGCAGGGCTGCGCCGACGGTGGAACGTGCTCAGCCCTGATGTAGGAGGGAGGCAGGGCCGAGGGATCAAAGGTAGGAGGAAGCTGGAGTCGGGGGAAGTGGAGAAAAGAAAGCCTGGATTCCGAGAAGGAGACAGGGCTAATCCCGGACTGGTGGAGGGAGAGCCGACTGGGCCTGGACTCGGGAAGGACCCAGTGCTCTTCATAAAGTAAAGTGCACCCAGAAGGTCAAGGGGGAGAAAAAAAGGGGAGGGGGTACCTTTCATCCACATGGCACAACATGGGTGAGGGCATTGGACAACCCCACCCAGGGCAGTGACAGGGGGGTGGGTAAGGGTAGGCTCAGATTAGGACCCATGGTTGAGGGGTCATTCTGGAGCCATAGAGTCACTTCCCCTCCTCCTAGACCCTGACCAGAGAGTAACGGGGACCAAGCGCCCCCCAGGGCACCCAGAAGGTTACTCGGGGCATACATCCCTAGCTTATGACCCACAACTGGCGTTGTCAGCAAGGTCAACCTGAAGGGGCCAATAGCATGGCCAATCACCCCTTTGGTGACCCTAATTTATGGGATGGAGGACATTATGAAATGGGTCATGGAGGTGCAGCGCACCCAGATGGACAGACAGCATGGCATGTTTCAGCAATTATGTATGGAGTTAGCCAGTAAGCAGGCCACAGCACAGGCCAAATTAACTGATCAATTGGTGGCACTGATGACCCCGGCCCTCATGGCACTGACAGACTGTGTCAAAAGTGCTGGGATTCCCAAAGTCCCCCAAGTGAGACTGACGAAGATGACTCCCTCTGATGACCCTGAAGCCTTCCTAAATGTCTTTGTTAGGGTGGCTGGGGTGTCCCAGTGGCCAGAGGATCAATGGGCATTTATCTTAGCCGTCTGTCTGTCGGGGCCAGCACAAGCTATATATGACCAGTTAGAGCCCCGAGAAGCAGCGGATTTTCAGAAGGTCAAAGATGCAATTCTTAGAGGTTTAGATATATCTGAAGAGACCTATAGAAAGAGATTTTGGGCTGAAAAATATGGCCCAGGGGCCTCAGGGGGTAGCCCAGCAGATCCGTACCCATGCCCTACGGTGGCTGAAACCCCAAGCTAGGGGCCCCAAGGAAATAGTCGAGCTCATTATTGTGGAACAGCTTATCCAGTTACTTCCCCCAGCGGGGAGGGCATGGGTGTCCCGACATAGGCCCACCACCCTAGCAGAGGCCACCACCCTAATGGAGAACTATGAGCTATTTGAAGCAGGACAAAGGGGCCAAGACGGGGGGCAGAACCAGAGACAGGATCAGGGTCCATCGTTCTGGCCAGAGGGAGTCAGGAAAGACTCTGTGAGAGGGGATGGGAGGAAAGAACCCACCCATGGGGGATGGGTACGTGCCAATGACAAAGGGGAAAAGGTGTCCTTTCCCTGGGGCACCCCTAGTTTCCCCCCTAGCTCCAGGAGTCTGGAGGGGGAATTGGGGGGAAGAGATACCCCCAGAAGCCCCCGGTGGTGCTTTCAGTGTGGGAAGCTGGGGCATATATGCCGTGACGGCCCCATGATGGACTGCACTTATGCAGAAGGATGGCTAGGGGAAGGCCCGGCAGAGGGGAGGTCTACCCATCTGGATTGGGGGAAGGGAATACACTACCCTGGTGGATACCTGATGTACCTACACTCTAGTGAGAGAGGGGATTCAGGGATTACCCCAACCCACCCCGTCAAGCATAGAATTGAGATGTATCCATGGGGATATCAAGAAATATCCTACTAGTCAGTTCCGCCTGACAGTGGAGGGGGAAATGAGGCCTTTCATGGTGGGGGTTTGCATATGCTATCGTGTTAGGATGCAATTGGGAAGATCTTGGGGAGCTGCTTCAGGCATCCATTAGGTACCTCAGAGAATAAGAAATGAGTGAGGAGCCAGCAGGCATCAGGGAGACTTGGGACAACCCATGGCGGGTAAGCCAGGCTAATATTATACAAGCACAGTGGAATGATCTGGTGCTTGACCATGCGTATGAACAAGTGGCAGTAATTAATGGGGTGGAGAAAGAGGAAGGAAGGATCCCTGGTTTGAGTTGATACAAGACTGCCTCTATAGGGTAGAGAAAGAGGGGGTTACAGGTGTGGAAGTGTATACTGCGCTTGGCTCATGAGGCCCCTTTTTCCGGTCACCTAAGGGCAGAGAAAACCTTAGCAAGAATTGTAGCAAGGTTCTACTGGCCAGGCATTCAAGAGGAAGTGAGGAGGTTCTGTGGGTTCTGTCCAGAATGTCAGCTAACCAACCGGCATAGGATAGCCCCAGTCCCATTGATTCCCCTGTCAGTGGTAGGGACACCATTCAAGAGAGTAGGACTCAATATAGTGGGGCCATTAGAACCATCAACCGAAGGGCAAATGTATTAGGGATGGGCGAACGTGGTTCAGAAGTTCGGAGTTCAGACCGAACTCGGTCAGTTCATTTGACCAAACTGAACTTCTGAACCGAACTCAAATTTCAAACCGAACCGAACTGAACCAAATTTCCGAACTCCGTTCTGTTCGCCCATCTCTAGTGGCAACACACACCAAAAAAACTGGTTTTGAATGGCTGAACTTGGTTCGGAAGTTCAGAATTCAACCGAACTCGGTCTTTTTGGTCAACTGAACTGAACTTCCGAACCAAACTCGAATTTCAAAGTGAACTGAACTGAACTGAACTGAACGGAATTTATGAACTCAAATTTCAAACTGAACCGAACTGAACCGAATTTCCGATCTCTGTTCTGTTCGCCCATCCCTAATATGTATATTATGGTGCTAGTGCATTATACCAATCGGTATCCCGAGGCCTTGGCTGTTAGATCAATCAAAGCAGCGGTAGTGGCCCAGGAGTTGTTGCAAATCTTCTCAAAGGTGAGGTTTCCCAAAGTAATCCTGATGGATCAGGGCAACAACTTAACAGGGCGGTTAATGAGACAGCTATGAAGAATGTTGAAAGTTAAGCATTTAAAAACCTCAATATACCACCCCCAGACCGATGGGCTGGTGGAGAGATTTAACCAGACCCTCAAGAGAATGCTGAGAAGGTTTGTGAGGGAGGAACTCCGATCCTGGGCCACCTTGTTACCAGCCCTGCTGTTTGCTTATAGAGAGGTGCCCCAAAGATCCCTGGGGTTCTCTCCATTTGAATTATTATATGGTGGACGGCCACGGGAATTGTTGGATGTGGTCAAAGAAAATTGGGAAGGACAGACGGAAGAGGTAGTCAATCAGATTTAGTATATAGCCCTGCTACGCGACCGCCTTAAACAAGTGGCTGCCTTCGCACGTAAGAATTTGGGGGTGGTGCAGAACAGGAAGAAGGGTTGGTATGATAAAAAAAGCCAAACTACGACAATTCCAGCCAGAGCAGAGAGTCTTCGTGCTGCTGCCAACCTCAGAATCAAAACTGTTGGCCACCTGGCAGGGACCTTTTGAAATAAAGGACAAGGTGGGGGAGGTTGATTATTTATTATTATGAACTGGTATTGGTGGGCAAACCGGACAGGTCAACGAGGTTCTGCATTGATTTTCGCAAGGTCAATGCCGTATCGTGATTCGATGCATAGCCCATGCCCTGGGTGGACACCTTGTTAGAATCGGTAGGTAAAGCCAAGTATTTGTCAACACTAGAGCTCACCAAAGGGTATTGGCAAATTCCCCTGACCCAGAGAGCCAAAGAGAAAACTGCTTTTGCGACCCCCTTGGGGCTGTTCCAATTTGTAAGGATGCCATTTGGATTTCCCAGAGCCACGGCCACGTTCTAAAGACTGATGGACAAACTCCTGGGGCCACATGGGTCATACGCGGCTGCTTATATCGATGACATAGTGATATTTAGGGACACCTGGGAGGAGCATGTTAACCACCACCGGGAAATCACAAAGGCATTAACCCAAGCCGGCTTGATGGCCAATCCCCACAAGTGTAAATTGGGGTTGAGGGAAGTGCAATACCTAGGATATAGGGTGGGAAATGGATGTATCCAGCCCTTCTGGGAGAAGACTTAAGGGATTGGGCCTTAGCCTGAACAAAAGTGCAGATCCAGCAGTTTCTAGGACTGGCTAATTATTATCAAAAGCATGTGCCCCACTTTGCAACAATAGTCGTGCGACTGACTGAACTGATTCGGAAGCGACAACCAAAGATAGTGCAATGGACCCCTCCTGGGGTTCGGGCCTTTGACCTCCTTATGGACCGATTGTGCCAGACCCCTGTCTTGTATAGTCCTGATTTTTCATTATCCTTTGTGGTGCACACTGATGCGTCCGACGTTGGCTAGGGAGCAATATTGTCACAGGTGGTACAGGGGGAGGAGCACCCCATTGCTTACATTAGCTTACATTACAGAAACTGAGCAAACGGGAGCAGACTTATGCCACTATTGAGAAGAAGGCCTTGACTCTGCGCTGGGCTGTGTGGGCCCTCTGGTATTATTTGGTGGGGGCTCCTTTCCACATAATAACTGACCATGCACCCCTCCGGTGGCTAACGTTTATGAAAGACTCAAATGCCCGCCTAATGCATTGGTATCTTGCACTCCAACCATTCTGCTTTACAATTTCCCACAGGGTGGGAGAAAACATGGTAATGTGGATTTCTTTTCCCGACAGGGCTTGACCGCACCCAGCGTGGTGCCTGGATCAGCTTCCCTCTTGTCAGTGGGGGGGGGGTGACAGGCTGATGGCTCCCCACCCACCCCAACAGGGGGATGGCAGCGGGCACAGTGAGGGGGAGGAGGATCCGGCCGAAAACGATGAGAAAGCTGTAGCAATCAGCTGGGCTGGCAGGGCTTCCCCGATGGCAGGACGCTCTCGGCCATGAAGTAGGAGAGAGGCGGGGCTGGGGGATCAAAGGGAGGTGGAAGCTGGGGTCGGGGGTGGGTGGAGAAAAGAAAGCCTTGACGCCGAGAAGGAGATGGGGCTAATCCTGGACTAGTGAAGGGAGAGCTAGCTGGGCCTGGACTCGGGAAGGACCCAGTGCTCTGCATAAAGGAAAGTGCACCCAGAAGGTCAAGGGGGAGAACAGAAGAGCGTAAAGGTAGGCTCAGGCTAGGACCCGCAGTCGAGGGGTCACTGCAGAGCCGGAGAGTCACTTCCCCTCCTCCTAGACCCTGACCGAAGAGTAACGGGAAGTAAGCACCCCAATGAGCACCCAGAAGGGTACTAGGGGGTGGGGTGGGGGTGGTGTTACATCCGTAGCTTACATCCCACACCTTTACTTGGACACTTCGAGGGGGAAATCCAACAGCCCATGTATGCCGAACCCCCACGCATGGTGCACAGCCGGAATGCGTGCTCTCATGTGCATACTGATGCTCTGCATGCAGCACAGTCTGAGGTGACTGTGCTATGCACACAGCATGCATGTGCACATGAGCACACACGTTCTGGCCAGAGTACAGGGCCAGAGGGGAGCATCCACAGTCCACTAGATTGCCCCCTTAAAGAGTAACTCTGAGTGGAAACAGACATGACACGGGCCCTCTGTGACCCACCTGGGACAGGGAAGCATCTGCACATCTATTCCCTGGTCATCAGACATTAGACTGGGACTGCCTCAGCCTGGATGGCATTTAGCCCAGAATGTATCCCACAGATGATCCTGAGCAAACATCCTGGATAAGGGCCACCTACACAAGCAAACACATCTGTTTGGTACTGCCAGTGCCATCCCTACTTCATGGCAGGTGCCATCTAGTCTTTCTGTTCTAGTGTGGGGTGGGGATGGGGCGGGGATGGGGTCCCTGCCCACATGTCTGTTATGTCCCTCACACCCTGTACATAAGGACAGCTCTCCGGCTGCAGGCATGTTTGTTCAGGTCCTACCCCAACCCAGAGAGTGGCTGCCACTGTTTCCTTCCCCGGGCCCAGCCCAGGGAACTGCTGCACCACCTGCACATCTGTTTTCACCCTGTGACAGGTGACTTGGCAGTGCAGAGGGAGTCTAGGTGTCTACCAATATGGTTTCTTTGTGGCCTCATAGTTAAACTTTATCTTTACTGCTTCCCCTGTATTGTCACAGGCTGGTGCTGGATTTCATTCTATGTAAAAAAAAAAATTAAAATAAGTTTAGTATGCTTTTATTTTTTATATTTTAAAATACGGTGTGTCTTCCATAAAACACCTTTCACAAAACCTTCGCACATAAGCAGACACAGTGAATAAGTGTCATTAATTCTGGATGAAGATGAAGTTACCCCAGAATAAAAGTAGATGTAGCAAGAGGATCAGCTCGGGGGTTATATTCTTTTACCAGAACTGTAAAATGAAACCGAAAGGCGAACGATTACCTGAAGCCACAGGAAGTCCCATTTGTGTTCGCTTTGTATGCATCTGTCTTGAGTGGCACTTATTTATAGTATGCCTGATTCTCTATTATTCTCAGCATAATTGGACATGCATGTAGGCAGGCTTAGCTTAAAGCTTGCTACTTAAATCCTACTCATGCTAAACAATCAAGACTATATATTTTTAAATGTCAATTGTTTTTTTCCCTCAGCAGGGCAGCATTTCTCTTTATGACATTTTTTTCAAGCTTGCACTTCATAGAATTTCTTATTTAAAATAAAGGAAGCTTGTGGAGGGAATGTCACACTTCATAGAATTTCTTATTTAAAATAAAGGAAGCTTGTGGAGGAAATGTCACACTCTGGAGTTGATGGAGAGTAGGGTTCATTTTTGGATTTGGTGTTGTTGAAGGTTTGCGAGTGATTGTCACCAGCTTCGGTTTAAAATAGAAGAATCTTATGAGATCCAATATTCCGGGGAGAGTTCCCTCATCTTGGCTGCAGTCTCAAAAAGGGCTATTATTCTGAGATCTGAAACACATCCAAATCTGAATAAAAGGAAGAGCTTTTTCAGGACTACAGCTGAAACCAGAGCTTAAATGACCACACCAAAAATAGGTAAAACTGCCAAATATACCTTACATGAATATTAGCCAATACCTGATATCCATGTACATTCCATTTGGTACCATTTTGGGTTGGGATTTTTTTGGTTCAGTTATTTTAGTCATTTGGGTATTTCAATTCTGTCACTTTGGCAATATTAGCACTATTGTGTGTGCACAATTGCCAAGTGTGATGTAACCAAAATACCAAAATGACCAAAAAACCAAAGCAACCATACACTTTTAAAAAAAAATAAAAAATGTTGTTTTCATTATCATTATTGCAAAAATGAAAACTACAAATAATAATAATGAAAATAGGGAAAAAAAAACCTGACATTTTGTTTTTGAAAAAAAGGGAAAAAACTGAAAAAATGTACTTCTGGATATAACATTTTTGTTTCTTATTTAATTCTGCTAAAACTTGGGGATATTGTACCCCCAATGGAGGGCACTATGTGTGCCAATGTTCAAAATAATTTTATTAAACGAACCAATTGTAGATGCAATTGGATATTGTGATTTTAAGAAAAGCTCCATACACATTCATAGCTACAACCTCTTTATCTTCGATCCAATTTGCATTAAGTCATTCTATATTATGTCTCTCCACAAGCTTAACACACCTGCCAATTTTCAGAAAGGTTGGATGAAAGGTCCTGATGGTATAAGATATTAACTTGAAAATACATTTCCAGCTGTTACATTTGTATATTCCATCCTGTTTACAAGTAATTTTGCAAAGATTTATCATGCACCTTCCCTGTAATCTCCTCCAAATTAGAGGACTATTTTATAAAGGTACCCAATTGTATAAGCAATTTAAGTTGTTCCCTTGAAGACTATTATTCAGATCAATAGCAGCACATGCAGTGCCAGTCAGAAGCAGGCACCTGGCATGGCAGGCGGATGGAGGCTGTTGGTGGGAGGATGGGGAGCAACCCAAAAGACTGACAGACACATTCACTGGCCAATTACTGCATACTTCCAGCTTTACAGGACCAATTGGTGGTGGCTTCGAGGCAGGCATAGGGGGCGGCTCTGAGGTGGGCATAGAAGGGACATAACTGGGACTTTACCAGTAAAAATGTTACTCCAGAATAACTCCAGCAGATAACTGAACTACCCAGTTTCAAGTATGTTCATGAGAACAAATACTTATTATATGGGATCTAAACAAGAGCTGAAAACATTCTTCTAGATATAGACCAAGAATTTGTTGTGAATGCAGCCCCAAAGTAATGAAAGTAAAGTGCTTTGGATCTGAGGTTTTTCTTTTCATATCGTTGCTGTTGTTATTTATCATATAAAGAGTGTTTTCAGTTATCAGAGTGCTTTACAATCCTTATCTAGCTCATCATCACAAGAACCAGTTAAAGAGGTCATTATTATTCCCATTTTACATTTCCTCGGCCAAAATCCTTGTTCATGCCATGGTTATCTCTCGCCTCGACTACTGCAACCTCCTCCTTGCTGGCCTCCCTCGCTCCCACCTGTCCCCCCTTGTTGCGATCCAAAACTCTGCC
>QEPC01007943.1:384536-396936 GCA_003113815.1 Sphenodon punctatus
TAATAATAATAATAATAATAATAACATTTGGGGAACTGAAACTGAGTGATAGTGTTTTGCCAAGGTCACCCAGTGAGTTCATGGCTGAGATGGGATTGAACACTGGTATCCCATGTTCCAGTTCAACACCATATCCCTTTACCCAAGATACCTACATTTTATTTATTCTCTTGCATAAATAGCAAATATTTTACTCCATAGCCAAATTGAAAAAAGCATCTGTAAATGTGTCACTACTCTGGGCCAGCCATGCCTAGATCTCCTGAGGCTACCTTGCTCTCTCAAAGTCCTTGAGCCAAGCCGCCCAGTCCACAGTAGCGGGAATGTCACCTCCTCCATACTCCAGAGTTTTAAGAGTTCTGAGCAGTTCCTTGAACTCAGTTCCAAAGTCTGGGTTGCTCTATGCAAGTTGATATATATAAACTCTCAGGAAATTATAGTACAGAAGCTTGGTGAAAGTACAGAAGCTTGGTGCAGTCTCTTTTGGCTCTCAGTTGTCCTTGGGGCCAGTCATTTCTCATAGCTCTGCCCAGCAACTCCTCAGCACCTGTAAGGATTATGGAAGCTTCAGTTTTTTAACTGGTTCACGCCAGCGGAAAAAGCAACAAGTGGCTTTATTATTATTATTATTATTATTATTATTATTATTTAGCATTTATATAGCACCAGCGATGTACCTGGCACTTTACAAAGAATAAGATAGACATGGTCCCTGCCCAAGAGCTTACAATCTAAAAACAGGGGGAGGGGAGACAGGGAAGGGGGAATAGAGGGAGAGACAAGGGATGCAACATTCATGAGGATGCGAGAGCTCAGGTACACATTCTTGACTTGGTTACAGTAAACTGGGAGTTTGCAGATAACAAGTAGGGGATAATCCTGGGTGTGGGCGGTTAGCAAGAATTAGAAAGGGCGGAATGGAAGAGGTGGGTTTTGAGGAGGGACTTGAAGGTCTGGAGGGTGGGGGCCAAGTGGACAAGGGCCGGGAGGGAGTTCCAAGCATGTGGGGCTGTTTCCCGGTTCTCTCTGTGTGTGGCTTAGAACTTGGCAGCTCTGGCGGAACACTCAGTTCAGCCTCTATTGGGATACTTCTACACTTTCACCGGACACAGGGTTCCTTCTCTCCAGCCCCACTGCCTGGAACTCCCCTTCCTTCCTGCCACCTGTCAACTCAGCACAGGTGTCTCTAAGTAGCCCGCAATTCTCACTAGCTCACAGCAGCACTTCATTATGCTGCTACCTGTGACCGCAGTGGTGCTTGTTGTTAGGAACTCCTTTCCCTTGCATGTTTGTACTTTCTCAGAATGTAAAGGAATTCCTTTGGCATTTTACTCCACCTACTCTAGTTGATGTTACCACACCTCACCCTGTTACAGCATCTTTAGGGATTAAACATGTGCTCAGACATAAGAATGTGCTTAAATACTGTAAACTGCAGTACAACTTTTAAGTCCTTTAGTGAACTGGAGACCATGGCCACAATCCTCAGTAATTCCATTGACTTCAGTGGGACTTCTATAAGTAAATGATTTGTAGATTGTAGAATGTATGATCTAATAAATGGGGCATTTCAGGGACTCTACTGTATATTGAAGCTAAAGGTATCTTTACAAAATGCTTTTAGGGAATGCTATAGGGAAAAATAGAAGTATAGTTAAAAACATTTAGTTAAGAAAATTTTAAAAATAGTGGCAACTGTTCATGAGTGTTCATTAACTTCTTTGTGTATAATAATAATAATAATAATAATAATAATAATAATAATAATAATAAATAAAAACCCCAGACACCTCATACATATGTTGGAAACAAGATTATAAAACTTAAGAGCTTTGCCACCGATATTGCCATGAATAATAACCCTTACACCTGTTTGCATAAAATAAGGCTTCAGCCACTTGTACTAACCTTGGCAAATCTGAACATATTAGTCGAGGTCAGAACAGCAGCTTCATTGTAGCATACTTTGGTCCTCTCCCCAAATCGTGAAGCATCCACAGGTCAACCCTGTACAGCCAAGTAGGTGGCTCCCAACAGCCATCCCCCAACAGGAGCATAAGTACCTTTGTCTCAGATTCAGGCCCAGCTGTTTATATATATATATATATATATATATATATATATATATAAAGAGAGAGAGAGAGATTGATTAGATACTATGGATAGATAGTTGTAGGAGTTAGCTTAGATATAGAGATAGATAGAGATAGCGTGTAGTGATTCAGTTTTAATATTTTATACTGTGTGTGTAGGACTAGTCCTTTGTAGATATCAGATAATATTCCATTTAGTTCCATAGGTTTTAGAATAGTTAATAGCAGTTAGAGTTAGTGTAGTAGATACATATTGTATTCCACATTTGAATAAATTAAAAAATATATACAATCTTTCTGTGCATTCTTTGTGTGGGAGAAATGGAGAATGGAAGCAGGAGAGGCCAGTCTGCTGCCCGTAAGGCAGGCAATGGGGCATGTGGCAGAGGTGGTAGGAGCCATGCCAGCAGAGTGGCAGCAGGCATCAGCAGCAGCCCATAACCACGCCACAAACATCACAGGGCATATTTTGACAGTCAGGTTTCAGAGGCTCCCAGCAGTGGCACTAAGGGTGTGGTTTGGCAACGTCTCCTGCCAGTGTCCTACTCTGCCACGCAGGGCACTGGAAGACAGGCACTCCTGGAGGTTGTGGCTGTCTCTGCTGCGGCTGCAGGTGCTTCGGAGTCGGATGTTCCTCCAGGGCCACCAATGTCCCCGACCTCCAATATTGAGGTGATCCCCAACAGTCCAGAGCTGGTGGATCCCACCCCAGCTGCTAGAGGCAGGGCCAGATCCCCAGGCAATGCAGCAGGGAGAGGAGGAGGAGCAGCAGCAGCAGCAGCTATAGGGGGCACAGGGAGAGTGGCAGCAGCATGGTGGGCAGTCAATCAGCCTCAGGGTCCAGTCCTCCCCATTGTAGGACATATCTCAGATTGGGGACAGTGAGGCAGATGTGGAGATGTCTGGTGCTGAGGCAATGACTGTCCCTCTGAGAGTTGTGTCACCACAAAGTTCTGCCCTTCCCATCAGTGCTGTCTGTGATGCATCACCCGGTGTGGGCCCAAAGGCACGAGGGGGGAAAAATGTATCCATATAGGCATATTTTAAGTTGGTGCTAGGGATGTACGAACTCGGTTCTGAAGTTCGGAATTCGACCAAACTCAAATAGTTCGGTCGACTGAACTGAACTTTAGAACCGAACTTGATTTTCGAACTGAACTGAATGTCCGAACTTGGTTCTGTTAGCATATCCCTAGTTTGTGTGGGCGGATGATCCCAGGGAGGTGCAGTGCAGTTTGTGCCAGAAGGTGGTGAAGCGTGGGGAGGTGCTCACCAACCTTGGCACAATTGCCATGGCAAGGCATCTCAAGGCATGCCGAAGCGCTGTGCTGCTAAGTGGGCAGACTGGGGCAGTGGACAACAGTGGATTCCTGACTGCATCAGCCAGCCGTCCACCTCCATCAGTGGGGAAGCATCCTCCTCAAGCAGCTACCTCTAACAGCAGGAGCGGTATTTCTGCTAGGGGGAGCAGCAGCAGCAGCAGCAACAGCAGCCAGGTTTTTATTTATTTATTTAAAATTATATCCCGCCCCTCCTGCCCAAAGGCAGCTCGGGGCGATGAACAACACAAAAGATTTAACAATAAAACATTTAAAAACAAATCAACAAATTTTTAAACAAATCATAAAACTCAACCTCCATCCCAAACCCTTCCCCCCTACCCCCCTTGCCAAAAGCCTGGTGGAACAGCTAGGTCTTACACAAACGTCGAAATGACAGGAGGGTGGGGGCCAGAAGCATCAGTGCACCATGGAGGAGCTGGGGTGGAGGCAGCTGCCAAGCCCAGCAGCAGCTGCAGGATGTGGAGAACGGTGTGACTTTCAACTGAAAGCCACGCGCATGTTGGCAGAAATGATAGCACTCGAGGGGCAGCCATTCTTGGTGGTTGGGGACATGGGGTTTAGGGAACTGATTGGCTTCCTGGTCTCCCAATGTAAGCTGCCCTCATGCACCACTGTAAGCATTGGGCGCCTCAGGCGCAGCCGCCGCTCGTGTGGCCGCCCCGCAGCGCCACCCGCACCCCCCCGGGATGCGCCGACAGACCTTGCAGAGCCTGGAGGCATGGCCAGCCCTAGCGTAGCAGAAGGGGATTCCCCGCAGACACAACCACTTCCGGCAACAGGACCAGGGCTGCCGCCGCCACTGCCGGGACAGGGGGCGGGGCCTGGCCTGGTGCAGCGCTCGCAGCATCTTCTGGCACACAGGCAGGGCAGAGCCTGCCCTACAAAAGCCGGCGCCACATGCTTGGTGGCGCCGGTGATCTGAAACTGGCCCCTGGTGCGAACGCTGATGAGTGCTTCCTGTCCTCCTGCTTGAGTCCCTACCTGTGTTGCTGTTCCCTTCCCTGCTTGCCTGAGCGGAATCCAGAGTGACTGTGGTCGTGGTGAGTGCCCCTTTGTGTTCCTGTGGAGAGTTTGAGCGAGTGCGTGAGTGAGTGGGGGTGTGCGTGAGCGGAGTGCCTGGAGCCCCTTTCCCTTCCCCCCTGGGGGGGGTGTCCTCCCCGTGGAGCGAAAGAGCGTCCTTCCCTTTCCCCTTATCCTTGGGCCTGGTTCCCCCTCTCCTCACTGGACCCACACACTACCTCTTCCCCTTGTGAGCACAAGTCGAAGATACGAGTGGTCGAACGGTGGGCAGGGTTCCCTGGTCTTCATTCCTCGGCGCCCTATGATGATAGGGGCCTAAGTTCCAGGTGCGCAAGCCCAAGGAACGGCCCACACACTATCCTGACGGGCATCCTACAACGCTCCCTTGTGCCGAGAAGGTGGGGCCCGGGCTACCCGTGTCGCACGCCACTCTCTGAGAGGACCCTAACCTACCCGTCTCCTATCCCCCTCCGAGAAACCCTCCTTCCCTCCCCACTGACAACCACCCTCAGTCAGCAGGGGGTGCCAGTCTCGCACTGGGCTTTAAAGGAGCAGGTGAGGGAGCAACTGGCAGGGGCTGGGGGTGCCACTGTCCACTTCACCACTGACCTGTGGTGAAGCAGAAATGCGCAGCATGTCTACCTGGAAGTGACGGCGCAATTGTGGAAGTACCCAGAGGCAGTATTTGGCAGTGGAAGGAGGGGTCCCGAAGCAGGGTATAGGTGGGCCCTGCTTCAGGCAGAAGTCATGGACGGCCCCCACACCGCTCGGAACATCGAGGCAGCCCTGACTGCCATGGTGAGGGAGTGAGTCATGCCAGGTGTACCCTTCACCAAGGGGTGCGTGGTGACAGACAATATAGCCAACATATTGAGGGCAGTCCATGAGGGGTGCTTCACCAGCATCCCTTGCACTGCACACACCATTCACCTGGTGGTCAGGGATGGTCTGGCCTTGGGAGACAAGGGGATTGGGGAAAGCACCCTAAGCTCCCTGATAGAGTGGGGGAGGAAGCTGGCCGGTTTCTTTAACTGGAGCGTGAAGGGCAATGACCTCCTCCAGGCGAATCAGGCATAGCAAGGCTCCCCACTGCACCAGCTGGTGCAGGATGTGTCCACCCAGTGGAATTCAACGTTAATGATGCTTGAGAAGCAACTATACCTGGAAGAGAATATTTATAATGTCTCTTGGAGCCATTCCTGCCCCTAGATTGCCAGGTGGTTGTCAGGAGCGCTTTTTACCAATTACATCTGGTGAGAGGTTGTAACCCTTTTTTTATCAGATTTGGAGTTTGACCAATTTCATACATGGCCCCCCTGTGCATATTTGGGCTGCAGGGGGGGAATGCACATTCCGAATATGCGCAGGGATCAGCCGGTGCGAAAGAACCCCCCCCCCCGCCGTGGCTTTGCCAGAAAAGCTGTGCTGGGGGGGGGGGGGGGAGAGGGGGATTTCACACCAGCTTATCCCCATGCATATTTGGACTGCACATTCCCCCCGCATCCCAAATCTGCACGGAGGTGGGCCATGTATGAAAGTGGCCTTAGTCAACATCATCCATTCCTTCATAACCTTGAGACTAGACTACTGCAATGTGCTCTACATGTGGCTCCCCTTGATGACTGTTTGGAAGCAGCAGTGGGTGTAGAACACGGCAACCTATATTCTGTCAGGGGCAGGTCACTGGGAGCACATTACTCCAGTACTCCAGAATCGGCACTGGCTAGCAATAGCTTTCTGAGCACAATTCAAGGTGCTGATTTTGACCTATAAATCCCTAAATGACCTGGGACCCAAGTATCTGAAAGTCCATGTCTTCCCTCACATCCTGTTGCGGCTTCTGGGGTCATCTGGGACCACCCTCTTGTGTATACCATCTCCCCATGAAGTTTCAACAAGAGTATGGAGAGAGACGTTCTCAGTGGCTGCCCCATGCTTATGGAACTTCCTCCCCTTGGAGATTCAACTAAGCCCGAGCCTGTTTATCTTTTGAAAACAATGTAAGACTTTTGGGTTTGGCCAGGCATTTGTCAGGTCAGGCAGGGATAGGGTTGAGTGGCAGGGATAGAGGTGGGTGGCAGGGATAGAGGTGGGCAGGTAGGGGTGGGATTTGGGGAAGTGGTTAAGGGGAGTTTCAGCTGTTTTTATATGTTGTTTTTATATGCTATAAGCCACCCTGAGCCTTACTGAGAAGGGTGGCATATAAATTTGAATCAATTAATTATAGGTACATCCAGTAATTATCAACATGAACCTTAAAAATATGTTTAGTGTCCTCATACCCCATTGACTGAAATCTGGCTTGATAAAAAACAGCTGACAAAAAGAAAGTTATTATAAGTATATTGGTATTGGTACCCCCAAATAATGTCATGTTAACAGACTTATTTTAATGGAACTGATGCATCTCTGTTGTTGTAAGAGTTTTCTTTTTGATTCATGTCTTATGTTTGGTTTTTCTCACTTTCTTTTCCTTTCAAAATTTAATTACCATTTATTATTCATAACCCTAGTCTGAATTCATAATTCTCTAACTACAAAATGCTGAAATGATAAATATTACTTTCAAAGGTAAGTAATAAAGTATTTAGACAATGCAGGGGTATAGCAAGACTGTGGTGGGCCCAGGCTCACATCCCAGTTATGGGGCCTCCTAAATGCAAGGGGAAAGGATATCCATGACAGGTCATGTGGGAAGGGAACAGGGCTTACCTTGCTGACACCAGTACCCCCACTTCAGGTTGCCACCATTCCAGAGGGGTCCCAGCTTTGAGTCCCACTGCAAGCCTCCTCACTGGGTTGCTGGGAGTGGCAGCAAGCCCACCAGGAAGAGGGTTTTAAGAATGGGTGGAGACAGCTGTCCACTCCCACCCATTCTGAAAACTTCCTTCCTGCAGGCCTGTTTGCTAATTAATTTTCAGAGTAGCTGGGGGCAGAGTGCTGCCCCTACTCCCCCATCCGCCCACTCTGAAAATTTCCTAGTAGAATTTAGGCCACTTGCAATGCCCCCCACCCCATGAGTGGTGGGGGCTTGAGCTCAGCTGAGTTCCCTTGCTCCATGGTAGCTACGTCCCTGAAAACCTGCTTTGATTGTATCCTTGAATACAATCCTATGAATAACACCCAATTATACTGCATGATAACTAAAATGTGTCTTACTGTTTTAACATTGAAATCAGTTGTAGCACTACTGATGCATGTGCTTGTTGTTATGGGCAACAGCAGTAGAAAGACTGTGACAGTAAATATAAGGTTAAAACAGGTTTTGTCTTTATTGGCAATGGGTGTCTTTAGACATAACATCAACAGGTGTCTGAATGTGTGTTTTGACCTTGATATGAACACCATTTTGGCCCTGTGTTCACCATGTGGCGCTGCTTAGACACACAGTCCATCTTGGGGTAAATCAGTGTTTTGTTCACCACTCAATCTCAGCACGCGAGCGCTGCCGCCTCGTTCCCCATGTTGTACCTGCTAACACGCCACGCGATATTATTAGATGCAACGTTGGTCACGTGTTCAGCCAGAACACGCAAATTATCCTTGTCATGCAATGGTGTTCACTTTGCATGTTCAGTGGGTGGCCCAACGGGTGATGGGATTATTATGGTGCTTACACACAACGGTCAAACATGGGTTTATGGGTTTTGACACCCGATCTTTGTTATGTCTAAAGATGCCGACTGGCTACATCTCAAGTCCAGCTTACTCTTCCACTGCTGTCCTAGATGCAGGGCTGAGCACTACCTCCATTATCTCTCCTAAATCCAGAGAAAGGCAAATATCACATGGTTACTATAGCAAGATCGTACAAGAATTTTATATAGCCAAGCCAGCTTTTTCTTGTCAGCTCACAACTGAGGACAAAATGAGTTGTGTTACCATCAAAGTTATAGGAGCAAAATGTAGTTGAGTTATCATGCCGTGTAACTCATTGAAATTTTCTGGTTTCTTCCCCTCAAAACTCTATAGCTAAGTAAAAGAAAACCTGATGCAACTTCTGTCTCTTGTACTTATCCAGGAAGTTTGTTGTAGTGCTTTCACACCGTGTTCTTTGAACTCCTTCCATGCATTTGCCACTGGGCAATTATGCTATAAAATCCTGTGAAGGGTGATGACTCACCTCCTTTGGATTCCAGGCACATAGTAAAATCCTCACCTTCTGCACACTGATGATGGTTATGTTCCCTGCAGGCAAAAGCTATAAAAGACTTTTTTACTCAGGATGAAGAACCACCTTCAAGAGCATATCCTTCTAAGAAGATAGATAGCTCAGCTTGCAAAAAAGAGTGTGAGGCTTTATGTACATAAGATGCAGTCAGAAGCATTTGTATTGCATATTATATTTAAAAGATATATATTTTAAATACATCAGGTGTTGAAATTATTTCTGTTTGGAATTGTTTAAATAAAAAATGCAACAGGAAACAGCTTGATCATTTGTAATATCCACAACCCTCAAACTTGAGTTATACCATTTAACGTCTAGAGCGAGAGCTTGATTGACACGTTGGTCCAAGATGTAAGAGATGGAGATGAAGTAGTTTAGGTGATACATATCTTTTATATGACCAGCTTCTGTTGGGAGACAGCATGCAACTTTTCAGATCACATAGGACCCTTCCCCAGGCATGTTCTTCCAACTCCTTATGACATATCATAGAAAGGGTCTTATATGGCCTAAAAGCTCTGAGGCAACAACACCAGATTCCACACATACTCACACCACAAGGGCATGGCACTCAGAGCTCCTGAAGGAGTGGGCAGAGTAAGGAGTAAGTGTCCTGAGAAGATCAGAAGCAACAGGATGGGTAAAAGTTTCAGGAGTATCGAAACAAAGACAAGAGTGAGCCTGTTGCCATAAAATGGACAAAGCTGCATAAAGATTGACTGTGCAACTTTGGTAAAGCAACCAGTACCATTCAGAATAAGAGATAGCCAGAAGAGGACTTTTGGTCCCTCCAGAACCAGGTATAAAAGCTCTGAGGAAGCTGCCATTTTCAATCAGTGTTAGGTATACTTCAGGCTTTACTTATCCATGGCTTCCCTTCAACAGGGACTCTACAGAATAGCATGCTGCCTCACCTATTGGTTACTAATTACTACTATCACTCTTTCATTACATAAGGTAAAAAACAGAGATGATTTTTGCCTACCATGGCCCACTGTGGTCCAGGAGCCAGCGGAATGTTTAAACATGCACCACCAGATCTGGGCCTGAGATTGCCATGGGGAGTATTGGTGTCTATTCCGAGCTGTGAACTCAGCAAATTTCTGAGGTCACTGCCCGGGCTAAGGGCAACCCATATGAGCCAAAGTGGACAACAGAGGGCCACAGCAGGCTAGCATTTCTGTTACGGAGCTCCATACCCACCCGTTAGGAATGACACCATTCACCCCCCAAAAAAAACAGAGGACACCCCCCCTCTCAGCAGCACCCCATGAATCACAAGTCAAAGGGTGCAGGGGAACAGAAGGGGAAAGGGAAAATGAAAGAAAATGCCCCATGCAAAACTGGTCTGGTCAGAAGGAATAAGAATGAAACAAGGGAGGCTCCTGGGTAAACAATGGAGCAATCAAAAACAGGTGGCCTCCCTCTTTGAGATGAGCGCTCCACGGCCGGCCAAAGCTCTGAGTAAGCAATAGATTGATTGTTAGGCTGATCGCTCCACACCCATTTAAAAATAGCCTTCTTCCCCTGTCTATTGAAACTCCCTTTTGCCCTCTTGTTCATCCTGCCATGCCCCCATTGAAATCCTCCAAAGCTTTGTTTCCCTCAACACATCATGCAAAGGTTTCTCTCTTTTTTTAGCCCTATCATTTCCTAAGCATCTCTGGGACACCTTTTGTGCATGAAGTGCTTTTGAGACCCCTTGCCCCACCTCTCAGAAACCTATAACTGCCCTTGCCCCCCTGAGTAAATTGTGTCATTCTTGAATGCAAACAGAAGCAGATTACTCTGTGTGTGCTTGCCTCAAGGATCTCTACCTGACCATTATCCCCTTTTAGTCTGTCCAAGCTTCTTCCCCCCACCCCTGCTCTGAACGCCGCTGGATTTACAGGGTTACCTACCCCTTTTCAACAGGATTGGAGAGGTAATATTGCTCATTTTCCCCTTTCCCCCCCCCTCGCCATGTCCACTTACACCAGAGTAACCAGACCAGAGGGTTTTGCTGTATAGATTATTGTGCTTGTATGTCAACTGTGCTTGGTGGGAAGGTATAGAAACTTATTTGTATCATTATAATTGACCTGTGGATGAACTGCTTATGTATTGTACTTAGTCCTTTGTCAATAAATCTTCCTTATTTGTATCGGAGTATCCTCTTTCTGTGTTGGGGCGTGGGAGGAAAATTCCAGCCAACTGGCAGTGCATCATGTTCTCAGACTGATCCCAGTGGACACGCGTGGACCCCTTGAATAAATTCAGCTAATTCCCCCTAAATTTAAGAGGTCATTGGGATGTTGGGGTACCAGGCCCCAATATTCACTCGTGGAGTGGGTCCGTTACCTAACACCCCATGCTGGGGGACACCATGGCCGGACACCATTGGGCTCATTGGCCTCCGTGGCAGGGGGGGGGTGGTGCACTGGGAACAGGCCTGGGTGGGACCAGCCACATACATGTTTATTGTGCTCCCAGCCCTACCTGGCCCATGCAGCTGGCAGGATGGCTCCATGGTCGCAGGCATTCAGTTCATTACCCTGACCTGACCTGAGCTGTTTCACTTGCAATATTTCACACTGGAGTAACTTGGGGAGCAGTCCCGCTGGCTGCACATTTATTTTTACCCATAGACAGATACAAGAAGGAATAGATTAACTTTGCTACCATTGCTGCCACAAAATGGATATTTTGACTCTGGTTCCAATGAAATGGCTAATAACTGAGACATGTTTCTGATTCACTAGCCACAGTCCCAAACCCCGTGGGTGCTGCTGTGCATGCACATACATATCTGCACAGTTTGCAGATATGGGGACTGCCTGTGGGCCCCATGCTGGGAGGGCACATGATTTCCACACCGCCTGTGCTACGCGTGCCAGTCTACAGGGCTTGGGATCAGTCCCACTGGATATAGCTTTGAATATTTTGTTTCTTTATTTTATTTATTTCAGTATTTCACTTCAGATTTTCAGCAATTTCAGTATCTGTACATGCACTGAAATGTATTAACCAAAATACTGAGCTGAAGAAAACAAGCAAATATCTGAAACAAAATATTTGAATAAATAGTTATGCAAATAATCATCATGGGTATGGACATTATTCAAATATCTGGAGAGTTATCCAAAAATGTTAATACCACCCACAAATACAATATCAACTATTTGTTTCAGCCCTAATGCAGACCAAGCAATTGCTCTGCATATTAAACCAGTTGGAAGAGACTACAAGATTGAAAATGGAGCAAGTAGCAGACTGTTTTCATCAGGCTGCTTAAGATTCTGGGAATATCATTAGATGAAACCAATGAAAGAATCAGAATTGGGGGGTGCGGTGGCAAATGCTTGCAACATGATCAAAGTTAATTGGGGAATAGGCCCAACAATGGGTATTCTCAGAAGTGATGCTACCACACTTAGACCCAATCCAAGGTAGCACTTACCACCGGCTGTTCCCTTGATTTTCCGAGATCACAACCGGCGATCGCTACCATGGTTCAGGGCAAAGCATGGTGAACATCTGGCAGTCACCAAACAGAAGCGAAAGTGGTTGTGACCCCGGGGTGGGGTTAAGTGTGGTAAACTGTGGCTAAGCATGGTAGTGTCACTTCTGAAAATACCAATTGATGACAAATGCATGGTGGACCTGGCACTAGAAACTGAATTAATAATTTTTGTGTTTCATGTGGAATGGTCCAAATTTCAGAGGCAGATTTTTTTTCTCCCCAAATCATACCTATCTAAGTAGGCATGTTTGCTTTGAACCTCATGAAATGT
>QEPC01007948.1:12144-27296 GCA_003113815.1 Sphenodon punctatus
AGACCGGACTGACCAGCCCCCGCACCACCTGAAACAGCTCCGCCGGACGTGACTTTGCAGATGCTATGAGGAGTAATATCCCTTATGGTCAACTTCTAAAGGCTAAATGGAATTGCTCCTCTGGAAGTTATTTTAGTTCAGAGTCTATAAGACTATATGACAATTTTTGTGCCCAGGGGTACCCAGAATCCTGTTTAAACATGACACTGAGTAGGGCGCAATGTTTTACATACAAATATCTGTTGAAGATGCAACAAATTTATTCTAATATCAAAAGGTTAGTGTGTTCTCTTACGTATGGGCCTGCAGCTCCCCAGATCAGATCCATTATTTTGAAGTATTGGAGGATAGTGTCACACATTTTGTGCTGTGACCAGCCTCCTATGTTTGCATATAAATGTACCAGGAATCTAAAAGAAATGCTGGTGAAGGCCGACATTCGACCTGTGAAAAAATTTAGAAGTATAGGATTGGTGGGGAGTGGGGGGGAAGGATTACAGGCCATTTAAAAAGTGACCGTGGTGTTTATTGCAAATATACAAAGAATGCAAAATCATTTACTAGAAATGGAAAAAAATTATATGTTGAATCAGTTTACTAACTGTCAAAATAAAAATGCTATTTTTGCCATTCAGTGTCCTTGTGATAAAATATATGTTGGGAAGACCCCAAGAAGCATTAAAATGCATATAGTTGAACATATTAACTGCTTCAGTAGGGGTGTTCTATCAGCTCCTCTGGTGTCTCATTTTTTAGAGATGCAACATGGATATGGTGATATTAACTTCTGGGTTATTTAAAGGATTTTTGACACTGTAAATACTGAACAGCATTTACTCTAAAGGGAGTCCTTTTGGATATTTCAACTTGATACAGTTTCTCCTTCGGGTTTGAAAAATCTATGGCTTTGAATTGCTTTTTATGATTTTTTTTCATTTGTATACTGGTGTTAGGATACATGTATCTTTATAATCATTGTTTGAATTATCATGATATTTTAGCAATATATAATCATTAGGTACCCCCCCCCCCCCCATTTATATGTTTGTTTTTAGTTTGGGTGTAAGTGTTTTAAATGAGTATGACATTTAGAATTAATATTTCATTGTGTATGCAATATTGATTTTCTTCTGAGGTCAGAGATTTGTTTTATCTCCCCTCACCCTGGGCCTTTTTCTTACTATCCTCTTCCCCCTTTTTAATGCTTTCCCCTCTCTTTTCCTCTTCCCCACCCTTTGTTTTTTGTTTGCTTGTTTGTTTGTTTGTTTGTTTTTCTTTCTTTCTTTCTTTCTTTCTTTCTTTGGATGTATCTGTGTTTTAAAAGAATTGTATGCGTAACTCCTGGCAATTAAGGCTGATTGACCTCAGAGGTGTTCAATTGCTTTAGTTAGTTGGGCTCATGGATGACTACCTTTTTGTATTAGTAGTTGATTATATTAGAGAGAGAGGTATTTGGTTGTCGTTTTCTTGAAGGCAAGGAGCTTTCTAATGGTGCTTTGAGACCAATATTGGTCTGTTAGGATTCTCATTGTGGATTTACAATAAAGGTATTTTGTTTTTTTAGTATTTGAGTGGTTTTGTTTGCGATGGATTCTTTAATACTTTTTATTTTAGCAGAGTTTTTTTTATCTGTGAGTGTTTATGCATGCAATTAATGGGTCTCTTTGTTGTAGCATTTATAGTCATGCCTTTGCAATACACATGATATTTACAAGTTCTATGGTACCGTCTCCTCTATGTGATATTTTGTGGTTCTTTTGGGCTATACAATCAAGAGTACCTGGTATTTCCTCTTTGTTTTTCTATTCTACTGTGGGTAAATCCCTGAGAGCAGCGTAGAACTCAATGGGTTCCATCAACCTCTGAGGGCAGACCATTCTAATTGGTTCTGGATCTCTCTGGTCAAGTAGGCACACTGGGGTGTAGGTCTGCAGGAGTTAATGGTCTGACCATGACAAGGGTGAGCCAGCAACACTCCCAACCATTGGACCCCCCATCTCAAGGTCAGTGCAGAACAGTAGGTCCAGACATGGCCACCCTCTTGTGTCGGGCCCACTACCACCTGACACAGGAATATGGCAGGTGTGGCTTTCCCTGCCGGCCCAATATAAAGGAGGGGGGGGGCTTTTATGGCAGTTCAGGAAATGCTCTGGGATGTGGAAGGCTGGTACTCTCCCAAGAGTGGCTGGAAGCCTGGGCCTGGAGCTGAGGAGACAAGGAAGGACTCAGGTGGGCCATCCTGCTGATCACCTGGGAGGCAGCAGCAGAAATTGGCATCTCCCAGAGTACTTAGAGCCTCAGCAGTGCAGGGAGCAGTGGTCCCTTGACCCATCACCCCATCCCACATTCCAGCACCGACAGCTTCCATGGCTGGAGGCATGATTTCCCCCTCCCTCATTTTCTCACAGAGAAACAGCACTAAAGAACTGTGTGGGTGGCTGCCAGCACTGCAGCAGGTGTAGACGCGTGGCTCTACTGGCACCAGATACACTGACCTCCTTGGTTTCCTTCTCCCCCACCCTGCAGCAGTTGTGTGTCCTGGAGGCTCATTCACACCTCCCACCCTTCTTTTTTCTCATCCAGGCAGGCAATATCATGTGGCGCCTGGGGGAGTGCATGTGGGGGTGGGTGCAGCAGATGGGCTGGGAATAGGAGTGTGTGTGTGTGTGTGTGTGTGTGTGTGTATATATATATATATAAAGGAAAGGGCATCACATTTCCTAGTCCCAAGTAGCCATTGCTGGGAGCAACAGCCCCCCTGGGTGCCTGCTGGGTGCAGAAGACCCCCATGGTGGCATCCCCAGATGGCACGGGAATGGGCATGGGACCCCTGCAGGGTGAGGAGAGCCTGGCTTCAGCAGATGAAAGGCTTCTTCAGAACCCACATATCTGGAATACTTCTCACAGCTAGTGCAGATCAGAACCCAGTGACACAGAAGGCAGTGAGGTCTATTGACAATTCACAGTTTGGGGGGAGGGGGAGGGCAGGCAACATGGTCCCCATATCATCTCATTACAGGAATAGTGTATTGACGAGTGGAAGCAGGAGTGAAGTGCAGAAACCGGAGGATTTGAGACTGGTAGGAGAAGTATGTGGTTTAAACTAGCTTCCTCCAGCCTCTTCTGCTCAAAACCATCCACCTACAAGCCCCAGAAGACTTTGCACTCTGCCCTCCCATAACAATAGCAGAAGCCAAGTAAAAGGCTGCTGAGGCTTGTAGTCCCAATGCTCATGCTGCCTGGGCTCCTCAGGTCTCCTCTTCCCATCCCCAAGCTCCCAGGGTGCTGCACTGGCCTAGATCTGAAGCGAGGAGAAAAAAACTTTTCTTGCAAATAATTTGTGAGATCTCGGGTGTTCTCTGAGGCACCTCTGGCCCCCACCTAGCCTCCCCACCTGGGAGGAAGTGAATGTTTGGGCAGGGTCAGGGTCGGGGGCCTAGCAGGGCACCAGGCAGGGTATTACTCACTGCCCAGGGTGGTCCCAATCCTATCACTGTCCTCCACGCTGTGGAAATTTAGGTTTTCTGGGCCTTTTGCTTTGACCAAAGTCTTGCTCTGCACAGGCCTGCAAGAGGCAGCTGTTTGAACCTTGTACAGCCAAAGAATCTGCATACCGTTGCATTATCTTTTAAAATAGAATTAAGGAAGAAAACTTGGCCTAGTTATTAGTATTTAGCCTTGCAGACTATCAGAATCTCTGGTTTCCACTTTTTAGTTGGGCCCATATATTTGCTTTGCTATGACATATAGGAGTTATTATTATTATTATTATTATTATTATTAACAAACATTTATATAGCACAAGCAGTGTACCTGGCACTTTACAAAGTAATAAAATAGACACGGTCCCTGCCCCTAGGGCTTACAATCTGAGAGACAGGAGCTGGGGGAGAGACTTAGGAAGGGGAACAGAGGGAGAGACAAGGGGTCTAACATTCATGAAGATGCGAGGTCTCAAGTGCACGTACTTGGCTTGGTTACGATGAGAATGACAGCAGGCAGGTCCATGTTGCAAGGATAAGGGTAAACCGATCGTAGGTATAGGAATAGTGGCTCAGCAGGATAAAGAGTCAGACAGAGCAGAGCGAAAGAGGTGAGTTTTAAGGAGAGATTTGAAGGTATGAAGGGAGGGGGCAAGGCGGATGTGGACAGGGAGGGAGTTCCAGGCATGGGGGGCAGCAAGTGAGAAGGGACGAAGGCGCTTAGGGGAGCAGGGAAGGCGTGGAAGGGTGAGAGAAGGGACAGAGGAGGAGCGAAGTGCACGGGCTGGAGTATGGAGGGCGATAAGTGCAGAGAGGTAGGGGGGAGCAAGGTTGTGAAGAGCTTTATAGGTGAAGACTAGGAGCTTGTGCAGGATTCGTTCAGGAAGGGGAAGCCAGTGAAGCGAAGAGAGGAGGGGCTGCACATGGTCGAAGCGACTGGCGAGGTAGATGACCCTGGCAGCAGAGTTTTGGACAGAGATGAGGGGAGAAAGGTGAGACCGGGGAAGGCCAGTGAGAAGGAGGTTACAGTAATCGAGGCGAGAGATGACCAGAGCATGAACAAGAGTTTTGGCAGACGAGACAGAGAGAAAAGGGCGAATCTTAGCAATGTTATGGAGGGAGAAGCGACAGGATTTAGCAACAGAGTCAATGTAGGGTTTAAAAGAAAGGGGTGAGTCAAAGATGAAGCCTAGGCTACGGGCTTGGGGGACAGGCAGGATGGTGACTCCATCAATAGTTATTGACAGTGAGGAAGGAGAGGAAGGATGAGGGGGGAAGATAAGGAGTTCAGTTTTAGCCATGTTGAGTTTGAGTTGACGTTGAGACATCCAGGTAGAGATGTCAGAGAGACAGTTGATGAGACGAGCTTGAACAGAGGGAGAGAGAGACTAGATAGTTGACTAGATAGGGAAGTTTGGTCAGTTTGGTCTGGGCTCATGATCATACAGGTAACAGATGACCTTCAGGTCAAATGTCTGTACATTAAAGATTTCTGCTAATGCAGCTGGTTTGGGGCTAGGACAGATCACCCGGATCGGAAAGAGGAACGGGAAATTATCTTATTTGGGCATAGATGATCTAATTGCCTTTACTTACCTTGTGATTGCTGATGTATGCATGTTTGATTTTGAGCAACAGCTATGAAAACCTATATAAACTGCCTGTACTCTTTGTTCGGGGTCTCACTCTGTTTGAGTGACACCCGCAGCTATGTACCTGAAATAAAGACCGAGTTACTCTGAAAACGGCCTCGAAGTTTTATTTCTACAATGCCATGCCACCACTTCTCTTGTTTGAGATTTAAAAGGCAGAAGAAAAAAAAAATCTCGGTCATGCGCAGTAGAGCTGCTCTTCCCTGGCTGCCCTGGCCTCTTTCCAAACATGGCTCCCACAGGGCCAAGCAACTCATCTGCATATGCTTGGCCTTGAGGGCATCATCTTTGAAAAAGGATGAGCATGCACAGGCATCATCTTTGGAAAGAGCAGCCAGGACAGCACATTTCTACTGCACATGCCCAAGCTGTCCCCCCCTGCCTTTTAAAATTCAACCCTGGGAAGTGGCAGCATGGCACGGTGGTCAGCAGCAGGATCGGGACAGTGAGTAAAGCCCCTCCGGACTCCCTAATAGGCCCCCCAATCCATGGCTCCACCCAAACTTTCTCTTATCCTCAGGGGGGAGTTCAGGCAGGGGCCAGAGGGAGCTTGTATTTGACCTCTGCTCACCTACATCCCCCATGCTGGCTCTCCCACCTGCATCCCCGACCCCTGCCCATCCCCCTCAAATTATTTCCAGTTCCTAATGAGAAGGGGGTGTTTCTTGCCAGCCGAGTTTCAGCCCTAGCTTGCCAGCAAGCTAATCTTGAGGACCCACCAAGTAGAATAGGCTCCCACACTGCCAAGGTCAGGTCAGCTCCTTGCACTCTCCCTCTGAGCTCCCAACATAGTCTAGTGGAATTAACAAGCAAACTGTGCAGAGTTCACAGCTGCTTTTGGACTCAGCACCGGCCAGAAGATCGTCAGGCTGGGATCCCCCCTTAAAGAAATGGAGAGTCCCTGGGAGCTCATAGTGTGTTTAAAGTTTATTTTTAAAAAAATTTGCTAGTTTGTTGAGAGTTCACTGAGACTTTGGTCCTAGTATGTAAACTAACAAAAAAACTTCTAAGAAGCAAAATTGCTTCTCATTTCAGCCCCAGTTGGAATCATTGCGGAAGATGGTTTGGATAGTGGGACATAGCATCATTGGAAAGCCAAAGCATAGCAGGCCATAGCATTGGGAAGCCAAAGCAGCCAGATGTACCAGCTCGAGTTCACAGCTGGGTTGGACCTCCAGAGTCAAAATTAATTTGAGAAAGGAATGAAGCAATGGTTACAGGAATAGCTCCACCAGATGTAATAGTTATTCAGTTGGGGAATCATTTGGGGAGATATTCAGGCTTGGATCTGGTGTCACTATCAAGAAGACTTGACAGGATTGGTTGCAGTTGCACTGAAATGTTCCCATGGGATCTGTACCTGGCTGCATGTTCCAAAAGAATACACTGGAGAGGTTTTTATATGAAGCAGTTTGGTGTGAGGCACAGGGGGCAGCATGCCAAGCATAAACTGGCTACTCTATTGGTGGCAATCCAGTGCTAAAGGAAAAAAGCAATCTCATAGCAAAGGATAGAAACTGGAATTATGGAAAGTGAGGGACCTCCTTATGAGGTGCAGGGGAGGGGTAGCCATTTAGGGGTAAGTGACTCACCACTTCACCCAATTCTAGGGGGTGCCAAGGACTGCACTACTAAGAAGGATACATGTGATCCCTAGTTAGTGCAAGAACTATCACCCTTTCATCAGAACCCCACCATAGCGGATCTAGATGTTTGGAAGAGAAATTGATCCATCCTGGTACTTGGAACGGAGAATGGATTGGGATAATCCGTTCTGGTGGTTGGAACAGAAAATGGATCAGGAGAATCTATTCTTCATAAATAAGCTTAGGTTCTGGATTTGTGGGCTGAAAGGGGGGATGGTTTACTGACTGCATTGTTCCCCCCTCCCCCATGTTGATGATGGCCTCAGTTTTCCCTAAAATGGGTACAAACCCCCCCCTGCTGTATAACCAAGGACCAACAAACTTGGACCCCGAGGGCTTGAAAGGACAGCCCCCAGACATGGCCAAGGGTCAGAAAACATGTGGAAAAGGGCTTGAGAGCATAGCCCCCCATTATGAGCAAGAGGGGGGATTGTAAGACAGAGTAAGGATTGGGCCCAGCCACCATGGAACCCAGCAGAAAGTAGGTCGCTCATGGGAAATACCAGCCTGAACCTGGGTGAAGAGAGGAAAAAGGAAAATGCCTAGAGTAAAGTATGGGGCCATTAAGAGGCATTCTTCCTATTCAGTAGAGCACTGATGACTGGAACTTGGAGCAGAAACCCCCCCTCAGGAATAAAGAAATCCAGGGGCTCCCTTTGTGTCCCAGGAAGCCGATCGTTATTCCTCTCCTCCCCTCCTTAACTACTGTCCAGCCACTGTTGTTTACTCTTTCCCCCTGTGTCAAAGATATCTTATGCATCTTGGATTGCCCTTTTTGTGATGGAAGTGGAAGTTGGATTTCTCCCCTCGTTAGCTCATTGTGTACCCCAAATGACCCATCATAGCCTCCCCAAATCCTTTGTTCAGTACCCTATAACTGCCCCTGGTTTCCCCATCAACCTGGGAGAAATCTTGGGACCCAGATACGTGCAGGTCACTCTCTCTGTGTGTCTGAGTTAAGAGATCTTCCAGACTTTGGTCTGCCCCTTCTCATTCCTCCATCCCCCGAACTCCGCTGGATCCGTGGGCCGCCTGTCCCATCTCAACAGGCAAGGAAAGGTAACCACAGGTCCAGACTTTCCCAGCCAACTGGGGAAGCCCTCTCTCTCTCTCTCTCTCTCTCTCTCTCTCTCTCTTTCACGTTCTCTCACTCCCCCTTGCTGAGCCAACACCAGAACCCCCCCCCTTTCTCCTACAATCCCCACAACCCGCTTGTGTTTTCCTCTTGGTAAATCCCGCCAGCCAGACTGGGGCTGTGTTTCTCTGTGTTACATATATCAATAAACTTGTTATTATTGGACATCTGTCTCTCTTTCTATTTGGGGAGGGTACATAAACTGCCTGTAGCGCATACTGTCCTCAGCTTGATCCCTTGAACATGAGGGGACTCCCAATTTGGCTAACTCCCCTAAATTTAAAGATAGAGCAGATATTGGGGAACGAACCCCCCAATAATCTCACTTGGCAGGGGGTCTCATGTTAACACCCAGACTGATGTCCTAAATTAATAAAGAATTGTGTCCAGCTTTACCAAAATTTAGCCTCTTTCTGTGTTGCAGGGATAATGAGGAACAGCAAAATGCTTTGGACATCAGCTATTCAGGCATTCAAAAACATTTAACACCATAAATCATTGGAAATAAACTTGTAAAGTTTAAGATTACAGAACTGGAGAATGTTTCTGTTTTGAAAACTCACCGATCTGAAACAAAGAATAGCTTGGCATAGACCTTTCTCAAGCTATGATGAAAGAGTTGAGAACAGATTCCCTAGTAGATGTTATTTGCTGAACTAGCTTGAGTATAGAATTTAAAGTAACATTTACATTCATTACAACGAAATTTGAAATTGCATTCAATGAAGAAGAAATATTTAGTCAAGACCAGACCAGCTTAGATTTAATACCTAGACTGAAACAACAACTGCTCCCATTCAGCACATACCCAATAACTTGAGGAACATTCCCTGAAATGTGGGAGAAGAGGTCATGAGTATGAATAATCACACTTATATTGACTGCCATTTTATATTTCTGTGTGCTTTGTTCAAATACTTTTCTTTTTATCTAAGCCATGATGTCCTAATCTAATTGGTGCTTTATTTTTAAAATAATCTTACAGAAGAGTATGTGTGTCTGTAACATGCAAGGGTTGGGAGGGGTACAGTGGCGGAATTGTAGGTAGGGAGGTTAAATGCCATGAAGGTGGGAGGAACTGCTGACTTGGCACCTTTGTTACATCTTTGGGTAGAGCATTGTGTGACATGCATCACTGTTGGTGGAACTGCTATAAAAGTGACTCTTCAAGCAAATCCTAAGTGGATATTCAGTCTTGGAGTGTGTAACAGGCAGTGTTCCTGTGGGCTACAGGCTATTTAAGAAACAGCTAGCCCCAGTATGGCTACAGGTGCTAGTGGGACTGCAGGTGCTGAGAGAAGGAAGGACAGTGCCTAGGCAGAGGCAGCAATGCATTAGGGCTGTGCGAACGTTGTTCGTAGTTCGGACCGAACTCAGCCTGTTCAGACGACCAAACCGAATGTCTGAACCGAATGTTCAAATGGCCAAACAGTTCAGAAAATTTTGGATAAGTTTGGATGAGTTCGGGGGCAGGAAAAATGTGACTTTGGCCAGGAAAAATGTATCTAGAAGGGGGGGGGAAGCTGAGGGGCAGACTTCCTGGCAGCAGGGGTGGTTTCAAGGCCAAATGATACCAATACCGGGAAAAAAATTGATTTTGGTATCGATAGCGCTATTTTCGGATGTTCGGCTGAATTCGGCCTAACTGAACTCCGCTGAACTGAAAAACTGAACCTGAATTCGGGTTTCGAACCAAACGACCGAACATCCAAACATCCAAACCACGTTCTGGTTGCACATCCCTACAATGCATGGCTGTGGCAAAAGCCAATTCAGGGCTTGTCAGGCTGTGTTTACAGAACTGTGGTAATTGCACACAAAAAACTCTCCCTAGCCCTCATTATATTACCAATACCTTTCCTTCCCCATAGCCCACATTTTATGAGGGAGGCTGGAGAGGAGTGGTGGCCAGGAGCACTTTTCACCAACTCTTTCTGGTGAGGAGGCTACAGCCTTTCCAGGAGAAGCTCTGTCAGCAGGCCTGATGCAGAGGGGGTTGCCTGGGTTGTGAAGGCTCAACAAGGCTCAAAGAGTGGTGCCTGACCCAAGAGGGGTTGATGGATTTCAGAGGGACTGTGCCTGGCCCAGAAACCCAGATATACCAGAAGTAACATTGGCTGTGATCTCATGTCCTATGGATTGTGTGCATGCGCACAATGTGCCCACAATGCAGATCCTCCCAGTTTGCGCGCATGATGAATAGGTAATGGGATCGAGTCAACTGTTAGCAATAGTCAGAGGGTTGATGCCTGACTTGAGATACTATATAAGGGTGGAGAACTATATATAACATACAGACTAATAATACATAGTGGTGTGGAGAAAAAGAGACTGAGAGATAATTCACTATACGCCTGCCCTTGATGATTGTTAAGCTGCAGCTGGTGCAGAACAAAGTGGCTTGGCTCCTTTTGGAGATGAGTCACAAGGAGGATATTACACTGGTACTCCAAAGTCTGCAATGGTTGCCTATAGCTTTCCAGGCACAGTTCAAGGTGCTGGTTTTTTTTGACCTTTAAAGCCCTTTTACCTTTATAAACCCTTGGTATACATGGATTGTTAAGTTGCAGTGGTGGCCAGGAGCACTTTTCACCAACTCTTTCTGGTGAGGAGGTTACAGCCTTTCCTGATTCTGATCTGGCCACTGTCATCCATACCAGATTACTGCCAGATTACTTCCATCACCTCAAGGCCAGATTACTGCAATGAACTATATGTGGGGCTGCCCTTGGTGACTGTTTGGAAGCTGCAGCTGGCGCAGGATGCAGTGGCTCAGCTCCTTACGGGGGTGAGGCACTGGGAGCATGTTACACCTGTGCTCCTCAGTCTGCATTGGCTCCGTATAGCTTTATGGGCACAATTCAAGGTGCTGGTTTTAAACTTAAAAGCCCTAAATGGTCTGGGCCCACATATCTGAGAGACTGCCTGTCCTTTTAAGTCTCATTTTCGCCCCTGAGATCATCTGGAAAAGCCTTCCTGTGGGTACCATCTGTTAGCCTTGTTCATGTGACGAGGGCTCTCAGAGGGGCATTCTTGGTGACTGCCCCAATGTTACAGAACTCCCTTCACCCGAAGCTCCATTTAAAGCCTGAACCTGAGTGTCTTCTGGAGGCAGTGTAAGACCTTCTTGTTTATAAAGATGTTTGGCAAGCAGGGATAGGGGCTTGGGGGTTTGGTATTTGGGACTGGAATAGGGTTATGAGGGGAGGTTGGATGTGGGACATGGACAGGAGGTATTGGGTTGGTTTTGGGTTGGTGGGGTTGGTTTGGTTTTGTCTTTTACTGTTTTTATGGACCTTTTAATATGTTTTTATATGTGTCTTATATGTTATGTTTATATTTTACTTGTAAGCTGCCCTGAGCCTTTTAGGGAAGGGAGAGAGAACAAATTTAAATAAAATTATTTATTTATTTATTTATTTATTGAATTTATACCCTGCCCCTCCTGAACACAGCTCAGGGCAGCTTCCAACAATAAAATCAATATAAAACAGTTTAAAACATATAAAAATACATCTCAAATATTAAAAATATTAATAATATTAAGAACAGGGCCCGGGATACAAAAAATAAATAGGTCAGGGGAGATAAAAATCCACTAAACCCTTCCCCCCTCCCCAAAGGCCTGGGTGAACAGTCAGGTTTTGCATTGTTGAAATACCAAAAGGCTTGGGGCCAGACAAGCTTCCTCCGGTAGGGAGTTCCAGAGACGTGGCCCGGCCACCGAGAATGCCCTCTCCATTGTGGCCCCCCGCTTAACACGGGGGACCTCCAAGAAGGTACCCTGGCAGACTGAAGGGTCCACTCTGGGGCGCGGAGGGCGAGGCGGTCCCTTAGGTATGAGGGGCCAAAACCATGAAGGGCTTTATAAATCAATACCAACACCTTGAACCTGGCTCGGCACGCTATCGGCAACCAATGCAGAGCACAGAGCACAGGTGTTATGTGCTCCTGGTGACCCGTTCCCAAGAGGAGACAGACCTCCGCGTTCTGCACTAGCTCCAGCCTCTGAACCAGGCACAGGGAAGNTGTTCCTGTGGGCTACAGGCTATTTAAGAAACAGCTAGCCCCAGTATGGCTACAGGTGCTAGTGGGACTGCAGGTGCTGAGAGAAGGAAGGACAGTGCCTAGGCAGAGGCAGCAATGCATTAGGGCTGTGCGAACGTTGTTCGTAGTTCGGACCGAACTCAGCCTGTTCAGACGACCAAACCGAATGTCTGAACCGAATGTTCAAATGGCCAAACAGTTCAGAAAATTTTGGATAAGTTTGGATGAGTTCGGGGGCAGGAAAAATGTGACTTTGGCCAGGAAAAATGTATCTAGAAGGGGGGGGGAAGCTGAGGGGCAGACTTCCTGGCAGCAGGGGTGGTTTCAAGGCCAAATGATACCAATACCGGGAAAAAAATTGATTTTGGTATCGATAGCGCTATTTTCGGATGTTCGGCTGAATTCGGCCTAACTGAACTCCGCTGAACTGAAAAACTGAACCTGAATTCGGGTTTCGAACCAAACGACCGAACGTCCAAACATCCAAACCACGTTCTGGTTGCACATCCCTACAATGCATGGCTGTGGCAAAAGCCAGTTCAGGGCTTGTCAGGCTGTGTTTACAGAACTGTGGTAATTACACACAAAAAACTCTCCCTAGCCCTCATTATATTACCAATACCTTTCCTTCCCCATAGCCCACATTTTATGAGGGAGGCTGGAGAGGAGACAGGAGTCCAGGAGAAGCTCTGTCAGCAGGCCTGATGCAGAGGGGGTTGCCTGGGTTGTGAAGGCTCAACAAGGCTCAAAGAGTGGTGCGTGACCCAAGAGGGGTTGCTGGATTGCAGAGGGACTGTGCCTGGCCCAGAAACCCAGATATACCAGAAGTAACATTGGCTGTGATCTCATGTTCTACGGATTGTGTGCATGTGCACAATGTGCCCACAATGCAGATCCTCCCAGTTTGCGCGCATGATGAATAGGTAATGGGATCGAGTCAACTGTTAGCAATAGTCAGAGGGCTGATGCCTGACTTGAGATACTATATAAGGGTGGAGAACTATATTTAACATACAGACTGTAATAATACATAGTGGTGTGGAGAAAAAGAGACTGAGAGCTAATTCCCTGTAGAAAGTGACTTGTTGAGGTCTAGTCCTGCAAGGACTTACCCATGGTGAACTTCACCCTGTTACAGACTGCTTCTGCATCCCTTCCTGCACCTGGATCATCAGGTTGTGACAGTGCAACTTCATCTGGTGAGGAGGCTGCAGTCTTTTCTTTCTGACTCAGATCTGGTCACTAGGGGTGTGCATGTCATTTTCATTATTACAATAACAATAACAAAAATTGTTAACAATAATGGAAAATGAAAATGAAAATGTCGTTATCCTTGTTATTAATAATGCTGTGGCAGTTGGGTTTTTGAGGGAAAATGTGGAAAGGGGAGGAGGGAACAGACATCTCAGAGTCTTAACAGGGCTAAACTCTTGAACTGTGCTTCTGTTGGGAGGGGTGAGTAGCTCAGCAGTATCTGATGGATATAACGCTGGCCAATGAACAGCGCAAGCAGGCCCCCACAGTCTCATGGCACTCTGTGATTACGCAATGCCTGCTGCCTCCCACAACCAATTAGGGAGGCTCTTGGGGAGGGCACTGCAACCCTTTATAATGGGAAGGTCAGGCTTTTTCTCTTTGTTCTGTGAGAGCTCTGCTGTAAGATTGCGTTTACAGAACTGTGGTGCTTGCACACAAAAAATCCTCCCTAGTCCTCATTGTATTACCAATACCTTTCCTTCCTTATATCCTACATTTTACCTTCTCCCTTTCCCTGCCTTTCTCCCCCCTGTACATTATGGGTGATTTTAGACGTGGCAGCCTCTCTTCTTACCACAGTCCGGGATCCGTTTGGAATCCCAGACAGGAATAAGGCTGGCCTCCTTTAGATGTGCCGGCCTGATTCCGCTCGGGGATCTGGGAGGGGACGGGGCTGTGTGGCACGACATGGTCCCGGATTGTGGCCGAGACCACGCTCCGGAGTCGGTGGAGGTAACAGACATTACTCTCCACCATTTCCGGACCGTGGTCCAGATAACCACCATTCCAGAGGGGAGACTGGCCTTCCCTCCGGAATGGTGGCTATTCAGATTCCCGCCGGAGGTTCACTGGGTCTCAGGTGAACATCTGGCGGGAACCCCTTTAGATGTTATGGGCCCTCTTCCACCACAGGGGATTGACTGTGGTAAAAGGGAGGCCCGTAACATCTAAAATCACCCTATATAGAGATAGATATAATTAGATACAGCTATATATTATAGACATATAGATTAGATTATAATATTAGATTAGATTTGAATAGCTATATAGATAATTGATTAGATAATCGTTTTTCTTTTTCTTTTCCCTGTCTCTCTTAGATTTATATAGATATTCGTTCCGCACGGAAATCGATACTGATACCGATACCAAAAATAAAATCTTTGTTTGAAATGGTAACAGTAACTATAGCAATTCTGATACCGATAATGATACCAATACTGATAATGACAAACACAACAAAAACAACATTGTTGTTAACGAAAACAAAAATGACATTTTTGAATAACAAAAATGAAAATGACATGGCTGCCTGGTGCACACCCCTATAGATCACTGAAATGCACTATACGCCTGCCCTTGATGATTGTTAAGCTGCAGCTGGTGCAGAACAAAGTGGCTTGGCTCCTTTTGGAGATGAGTCACAAGGAGGATATTACACTGGTACTCCAAAGTCTGCAATGGTTGCCTATAGCTTTCCAGGCACAGTTCAAGGTGCTGGGTTTTTTTGACCTTTAAAGCCCTTTTACCTTTATAAACCCTTGGTATACATGGATTGTTAAGTTGCAGTGGTGGCCAGGAGCACTTTTCACCAACTCTTTCTGGTGAGGAGGTTACAGCCTTTCCTGATTCTGATCTGGCCACTGTCATCCATACCAGATTACTGCCAGATTACTTCCATCACCTCAAGGCCAGATTACTGCAATGAACTATATGTGGGGCTGCCCTTGGTGACTGTTTGGAAGCTGCAGCTGGCGCAGGATGCAGTGGCTCAGCTCCTTACGGGGGTGAGGCACTGGGAGCATGTTACACCTGTGCTCCGCAGTCTGCATTGGCTCCGTATAGCTTTATGGGCACAATTCAAGGTGCTGGTTTTAAACTTAAAAGCCCTAAATGGTCTGGGCCCACATATCTGAGAGACTGCCTGTCCTTT
>QEPC01007948.1:64406-75125 GCA_003113815.1 Sphenodon punctatus
GGTGAAATAGGAGGAGGATGGCAATGGATTGGGAGGTACACAAACTGCCGGGAGAGGGAGACTTCTGAAAATGCCTGCTGACAGGATCAGTGGCTAGCTCAGAAGGAGTTGGAAGGGGGGAGGGCAATGACTTTTGTTACTTGCTGCGCCCCCCTTACCACAAGCCCCATTGACTCCGTGCAGCCTAGCCCGTGGCCAATTGCAGACTGAGAAGCCTGTGGTCTGAGGAAAAGAGGGATGGTGATTGGGCAGGCTGGCTGCTATTCTTTCCACCCCTGATGCCAGGAAGTCTACTACTCAGGTGCCCACCCTGGGCCTTCCAGTCATGTTTTTCCTGCCCAAACTCCACCGAACTCACCTGAACATGGCCAAACTGTTCGGCCGCTTCTGCGTTGGGCTTGGCCATTCGGTTCGGCTGTCCAAAAGGGGCCAAGTTTGTGCCGAACTCTGAATGGCCGAACTGCATTCGCACATCCCTACTGTTGGTTTCAGGGGTAGTCTTTGTCCCTGTTTTGATGTCCAAAGGTCATGGCACAGCCTGGGAAATCCAGGAGTACTTTAAATCTCGCTATTCTTGTATTGATCCAATCTTCCCCCTAAGCCAGCATTTCAAGAAGATGACCAAATTTGATAAGCCCTGCACAGTGCTGTTCCTTGACTTCCATCAGGCTTTCAACTCAGTGCATCAAACAAGCTCATGGGATTTGATTAGATGAATCAGTGTTCTTGGAAAGAGTGCTATAAATAGAAAAACTCTATAAAGGAGAAGAAATATATGTTTATGTCAATGGGGCCGATACCATCCCCTGTGTGCGCCATGCACATCATGCGTGCATGTGCCCATGTACACATACCCATATAGATTCTATTGAGCATGCAGATCCCACATGGATCCTGCTTGGGATTGTTGACAATGGTAGATATGAGGTGTCTCCAGATAAGACAGGGTGGGAAGACTTACCACACCTGAATAGCCTTACCACTCTCTGGGCACACGGGACATGTAGTGCAGTGCATCATGTGGGTGACAGCAACCAGATGTTGCTCCCATCCCGTGGTGAGATGAACAGCTTCCTGCTATGCAACACATCATCAGAAAAATTTGAAGGATGCATCATGGAGCAGCCTTATCTCACATGTTAACCCTGCCCCATGGTGGGCAGCCAACTACTACATAATGTGTCCTTGGAAAAAGGCCAGGGATGCAGCATGTAGTAAGGTCGCCCAAAGTGAGATATGGCTGCCCAAAGAGGGTTAAAGGACTCACCTCCCAAGAGGCCATGCAATGCAACTCTGCCATTGGGAGATTATGGCAATGGGCTCAAAGGAGCATGCTCCTTCCCCCTGCCTAACAGTTGATTGCAGGAAAGCAGAGCCTGGGAAGAGTGTGTGATCTCTTCCCTGCTACCTAACAGCTGATTGGAGGGAGAAGAGCCTGGTAAGGGGGCATGTGCTCTTCGCAGGACTCCCTCTGTCAATCAGCTGTTAGACAGCAGGGAAGATGGTGCATGCTCTTCCCAGGCTTCCCCTCCCCCCTGATCCACCTGCCAAACAGCTGATTACAGGGAAGTGGGGTTGGGAAGGGAGCATGACCTCCTCCCTCTACCTGACAGCTGGTCGGGGGAGGAGGCCTGGGAAGGGGCCTTGTGCTTCTCCCAGGCCCCCTTCCCTCGACCTGCTGTTGGGTGAGTGGGAGGAGTGCATGCACTCCTCCTATGTCCCCAACAACTGATCAGAGGAGGGGACCTGGGAAAGGGGTGTGCATTTCTCCAAGGTCCCCTCCCCAAATCAGTTGTTGGGTGGGTGGGAGCACTCCTCCCCATGCCCCCAACAGCTGATCTGATGAGGGGGGCCTGGGAAGGGTGTGTGCGTTCCTTCAAGGTCCCCCTCCCTGGATCAGCTGTTGGGTGGGTGGGAGGGATGCATGTGCTCCTCCCAGTCTCCCCTCCCCCCCACAGTCCACCCACCCAACAGCTGTCTGGTGGAGATAAGGGGCCCAGAGTAGCATGCACATCCCTCTACCCACCCCAACAAACAGCTGATTGGGGGAGGTCATGGGAGGGGATCCTGGGAGGAGCACACCATCCTGTGCATGCACACCCTTTTTCAAACTGGCACCAACAGTATTGGCATCATATTGGAAAAGGGCTGTATATGCACAAAATGTCCAGGTGGCCATTTGCCCATGAATAGTGTTTTTAAATTATTATTATTTTTAATTTAAAAAAAACCAAAAACCTGAAAATGGGAGGGTTGTTTACAAACTGCCCTCCCCTCCCCCCTCCCCGAAAAAAAAATATGAAGAGGTTTTTGTAAAGAAAAATTAAAAGAAAAACAGTAGTGGTGCCTTCTGCACATCCTTAGTCATGAATCAGTGTGTATTAGTCTGGTTTTCAATCCTGAGAAAACTAAATCTTTACCCATCAGCATCTAGCAGTCTCCAATTTCAGACCATAAACAGATCGAAGGAAGCATTAAGCAAATGAGAACTACCAAATAATTGAGAAGCACTGGAGAAAATGGTGAAAAAATGGGTAAAACCAGAAGTGACAGCAGCTCTCTTAGGCCCACTTTACCCCACCGACCACTATCATATTTGGTTCATTGCTGCCAGATGTTGACCCAGCGAATTCCAGGTCATGTTGGCAGCTAACCCGGGCTCTCACCTCATTAACCAGCAGAAGTACCAGTCTAGGCTAGGACCAGGGCAAGAGGACCGTCCCAAAGTTTGCATGTCTGGTGTCCTGGGCCACCTCCATCATGCCCAGTCACCATGGCTGCCCATCATGGGAGGGGGTGGGATGCTGGGCATAGCATGGGCGAGGGACCATTCGGACGCCCATTCACCATTCTCCTGGCCCACCAGCTGTGCTGCCATTGGCTCAGCTGGCAGCATATGTGGTTTGTGCTCTGACTAGTACACACCATGTCCACCTGGGCTGACCCAGAATGCAGCAGCCCAGCTGTCATGTGTGGCTTTACCGATTGGGAAAGATATGTATGTCCACAGAGTAGCGATCTCTGTCACATTCCAGATTCTCCAACAGCCTTTGTGGAGATGGCATGACATAAAGCTTACTCCAAAGCCACACATTTACACAGCTTGCTGTTGTATCATCTTTTACAGTATAGCAGTGAAACACCAACACTGAGGATGACTGTAGAACAACAGATTGATGTTTCTGATTCTTGCCAACTGTTCTGCACTTAGTGGCAGCACATGATCAGAAACATGGGCATTCACAGCCAAGCCCAGCAGTTCTTTCTATCTAGTACTGATTCATTTTTAATGGCTAGCTTGGTGCAGAGTGCAAACATATTATATTAAATTGAATGGGTGATGGACAGATTGCACAGCATGTATATTGCTTCTAAAGTAAGGAAAACCATTATGTTTTCAGCAATCACATGATTATCAAAAGCTCTGCAAGTGCCTGTCATAGACTGGGTCATCTTCAGTCTTCAGATAGAGATCAATCCAGATGGGATTGAATGAATTAGTTAATGCTAGCCATTAAAGTTTTCAGATAACCAATTAGCCATCCAATGAAGCAAATTCTGTCATTTCCCAACATTTTTGAGTTATGATCTGAACTGAATGGTGGAGGAGGTGGTAGCTTTGTGGAGATTCTAGGGACAGCAGCACAAACCGATAGGCAATGAAAGCAACCTTAATGTTGGTATTAGATGTAGTAATAACCATCAGTACTTCCAAAAGATGCCAAAGGATTTAATAGATGCAGTTACAACTCAGAATATTTCAAAAAACAATTCTTCTTTCTGAAGAAATATTTCCCATAAAATGTATATCATGTAGATTTTAGTAGTGGTAGGAATACCAGTTCTCCCGAGATCCGATATTGCCGGTATTTAAGTGTATTGGCTTAATCCGATAAATCCGATATTTACCTGTACCGGCATACTGGATTTTTAACATTGGTCGCGGTACCGGATTTTTTACATTGCAGTCATTGAAGTCAATAGCCGCAATGTACAAAATCCGGTAGCACGGCCAATGTTAAAAATCTGGTATGCTGATACCGGTAAATCTGGTACCTGAGAGGTCCGATACCGGTACATACGGTACCCGGTATTCTCCCCAGTGTCCCACCCCTAGATTTTAGCCACATCACAGTTTGAAGAGAAGAATTTTTATCAGCAAATTGTACTTTTAATTTAATTTAAATACAAAGCTCATGATTTCTCTTTAATTAAATAGCAAGATGGATTTAGGAGGATTTGTTTGTCATGAGTTAAATTTAAAAAAAACCCAAAATAACCCAGAAAGTGCTCTAGTGCCAACACAACCCTCATTGAGGAGAAAGGGGCAGATGTGGGTATAATGCGTTGACAACTGGGTTGTTAGCCAATTACCTTGGAGTCAACATAAACCTAGTTCACTGTATTCCCCAAGTTTTTCATGAACCATAGCAGCACAGTGGCCCTTAGTGTGTGTATTCTTTCTGTCATTCTTAATAGCTAAGCAATATAAAGCTACCTCAAGGTGGCAAACTTTGCCTGACCTCAATACCATTTAGGATTTGTTTCTTATCTGCCTCTTAAGAAACTAGCATTGCCAACTGTGCCAGTTAAAGATTTTAAAAGTAATGAACGAACGCTCAGAGAATGTGTTGTCAATTGGAAAGTCAACATGGATGTAGGTATTAAAACCTTTAAGGATGTGTTTCCTGAAGGATCACATGGGCCCTTCAAAGCATTATGCAACAATGTTCTAGGAAGAAATTGAGTGAGATTGTTGAGTAAGGCTATTTATTTCTCCTCAATCTGATAGAAGTGGGATTAAAACTGTTACTGTTTAAAATTTCACCGATTTTTTAGGTCTCTGTATAGATTTTTCTGTAGAAGATTGCCTTGTTATAACAATTGTTGGAGAGGCAGTCAAGGAAAGGTAGATGATGCTGGCCCAAACCTAGAACTCTAGTATGCAGGTGCAAACACTCAAAATGACTGCTTTTTATGTAAACAGGTAGGGTTAGAGCAGATGGCAGCATTGCTTAACCATGCCTCCCTGAGGCAAAGTAATTGATTTAGTTAATGCCTACATTCCGTTAAACACTAACAAGTCTGATCAATATATTGCTACACTATATAATTAGATACAGATGACACTGCATTCAATATGCATTTTGTAGATGAATATTTCTAAATTCAAAAAGTAAATTACTGACATTTACCTTAATAATTACTTCTGAGTGATTCCATTCTTGTCAAGACAATGATTCTTCCAATAATCAACAATATTCACAGGAGAGAAAAACTGTCACTATTGTGTAGATAGGTCCCTCATAGATTAGATTAGATTAAATTAGATTTTATTTACGACCAATTTAGGTCAAATTCAACATTTTTTTTACATAAAACGAGGACTATTGCCTCATAACAAAGAAGAACCGTTAGCTTAAAAGTTAGTTACTATAAAATAAACTAGAGATAAAAAAAAAAATATTCACCAGATAACAAAATACAGCTTAACAGTTTACAACAACTGTGGTTTTACATAATCTATCATCCTCAAACTATTTCCCTATTGCCATCGCTGGAATTGTCATTCTTAAAGTTTGGGAAGCGCCAACTAAGAAAAGCCCATAGGATTNGCAGCCCAGCTGTCATGTGTGGCTTTACCGATTGGGAAAGATATGTATGTCCACAGAGTAGCGATCTCTGTCACATTCCAGATTCTCCAACAGCCTTTGTGGAGATGGCATGACATAAAGCTTACTCCAAAGCCACACATTTACACAGCTTGCTGTTGTATCATCTTTTACAGTATAGCAGTGAAACACCAACACTGAGGATGACTGTAGAACAACAGATTGATGTTTCTGATTCTTGCCAACTGTTCTGCACTTAGTGGCAGCACATGATCAGAAACATGGGCATTCACAGCCAAGCCCAGCAGTTCTTTCTATCTAGTACTGATTCATTTTTAATGGCTAGCTTGGTGCAGAGTGCAAACATATTATATTAAATTGAATGGGTGATGGACAGATTGCACAGCATGTATATTGCTTCTAAAGTAAGGAAAACCATTATGTTTTCAGCAATCACATGATTATCAAAAGCTCTGCAAGTGCCTGTCATAGACTGGGTCATCTTCAGTCTTCAGATAGAGATCAATCCAGATGGGATTGAATGAATTAGTTAATGCTAGCCATTAAAGTTTTCAGATAACCAATTAGCCATCCAATGAAGCAAATTCTGTCATTTCCCAACATTTTTGAGTTATGATCTGAACTGAATGGTGGAGGAGGTGGTAGCTTTGTGGAGATTCTAGGGACAGCAGCACAAACCGATAGGCAATGAAAGCAACCTTAATGTTGGTATTAGATGTAGTAATAACCATCAGTACTTCCAAAAGATGCCAAAGGATTTAATAGATGCAGTTACAACTCAGAATATTTCAAAAAACAATTCTTCTTTATGAAGAAATATTTCCCATAAAATGTATATCATGTAGATTTTAGTAGAGGTAGGAATACCAGTTCTCCCGAGATCCGATATTGCCGGTATTTAAGTGTATTGGCTTAATCCGATAAATCCGATATTTACCTGTACCGGCATACTGGATTTTTAACATTGGTCGCGGTACCGGATTTTTTACATTGCAGTCATTGAAGTCAATAGCCGCAATGTACAAAATCCGGTAGCACGGCCAATGTTAAAAATCTGGTATGCTGATACCGGTAAATCTGGTACCTGAGAGGTCCGATACCGGTACATACGGTACCCGGTATTCTCCCCAGTGTCCCACCCCTAGATTTTAGCCACATCACAGTTTGAAGAGAAGAATTTTTATCAGCAAATTGTACTTTTAATTTAATTTAAATACAAAGCTCATGATTTCTCTTTAATTAAATAGCAAGATGGATTTAGGAGGATTTGTTTGTCATGAGTTAAATTTAAAAAAAACCCAAAATAACCCAGAAAGTGCTCTAGTGCCAACACAACCCTCATTGAGGAGAAAGGGGCAGATGTGGGTATAATGCGTTGACAACTGGGTTGTTAGCCAATTACCTTGGAGTCAACATAAACCTAGTTCACTGTATTCCCCAAGTTTTTCATGAACCATAGCAGCACAGTGGCCCTTAGTGTGTGTATTCTTTCTGTCATTCTTAATAGCTAAGCAATATAAAGCTACCTCAAGGTGGCAAACTTTGCCTGACCTCAATACCATTTAGGATTTGTTTCTTATCTGCCTCTTAAGAAACTAGCATTGCCAACTGTGCCAGTTAAAGATTTTAAAAGTAATGAACGAACGCTCAGAGAATGTGTTGTCAATTGGAAAGTCAACATGGATGCAGGTATTAAAACCTTTAAGGATGTGTTTCCTGAAGGATCACATGGGCCCTTCAAAGCATTATGCAACAATGTTCTAGGAAGAAATTGAGTGAGATTGTTGAGTAAGGCTATTTATTTCTCCTCAATCTGATAGAAGTGGGATTAAAACTGTTACTGTTTAAAATTTCACCGATTTTTTAGGTCTCTGTATAGATTTTTCTGTAGAAGATTGCCTTGTTATAACAATTGTTGGAGAGGCAGTCAAGGAAAGGTAGATGATGCTGGCCCAAACCTAGAACTCTAGTATGCAGGTGCAAACACTCAAAATGACTGCTTTTTATGTAAACAGGTAGGGTTAGAGCAGATGGCAGCATTGCTTAACCATGCCTCCCTGAGGCAAAGTAATTGATTTAGTTAATGCCTACATTCCGTTAAACACTAACAAGTCTGATCAATATATTGCTACACTATATAATTAGATACAGATGACACTGCATTCAATATGCATTTTGTAGATGAATATTTCTAAATTCAAAAAGTAAATTACTGACATTTACCTTAATAATTACTTCTGAGTGATTCCATTCTTGTCAAGACAATGATTCTTCCAATAATCAACAATATTCACAGGAGAGAAAAACTGTCACTATTGTGTAGATAGGTCCCTCATAGATTAGATTAGATTAAATTAGATTTTATTTACGACCAATTTAGGTCAAATTCAACATTTTTTTTACATAAAACGAGGACTATTGCCTCATAACAAAGAAGAACCGTTAGCTTAAAAGTTAGTTACTATAAAATAAACTAGAGATAAAAAAAAAAATATTCACCAGATAACAAAATACAGCTTAACAGTTTACAACAACTGTGGTTTTACATAATCTATCATCCTCAAACTATTTCCCTATTGCCATCGCTGGAATTGTCATTCTTAAAGTTTGGGAAGCGCCAACTAAGAAAAGCCCATAGGATTATGTGGTACCTACATCTAGTGGAGGATTCGTTTGCACTAATTGGTCATTTCATTTAATAATAAATAAATAAATAAATAAAAGAAATCTTACTACAGTTAAAGCATAAGATAAATAGTTTCGAGTTGCCCAATTTGGAATCTCAGTTCACTCCAGTTCTCTTTTTCTTTTCCATCATTTTCCTTTTCCTTGGGACTGAAAGCAAAAAATTTTGCTAGTTGAAAAACCGAATCTGCTGTTAACCACAGGAAAAGGTAAGCTGTCTTTTCCTGGGGAGAAAGCAAGTCACACTCCTGGACCCATGGGCTTAACCACCTAGACCTTTGCGGTCTATACCAAGGGCACTCCACAGGATATGGGGAATATCCTCCACCTTCTTCTGGGAGCATGGACATAACCTTTGAGCCAGGGGGATTCGATGCCAATGACCCTCTTGTATGCTAGACTCCAGCTGGGAGATCTCAAGCGTGTAATAACTAATCTGAATTGGTAATATGGAATCCGAAAATATAGAGCAGGCATAGACAGTGTGAATTTGTAGTGGTTCAGGGGTTATATATGTTAGAAAGGCCACCCTGGCACAGTCCTCCTGTAGAGCAATCTCTTTTAAGCGAGTCAAAATCTGATCACTGTCAGCCAGAATGGGGATGGGATCAATAGAATCCCCAATGTACCCAAGACCAAATTTTGCCAGTTCTGTTTTCACTTGTTGAGCCCAAGAATGTCTCCCTTTTGGTTGCCCCTCCATTTCTATCAAAAGTCTCTTAGGAATTCGGTTTGGGGGAAAGGTTCTGAGTTTTAACCAATAAGTAAACACTCTCTGTCTCGCCTTTATTGCGACATTGAGTACCCCTGCCTCCTGTCTAACCAGCGCCGCTGGAGTAGAAATTTGGGACCCCATTAGTTTCTTTAGAAAAACAGCCTGGACAGCCTCGGCAGCTTTGGCTGCCCCCGAGTCCAATCCCCATAACTCTGCTCCATACAGGAGAGTGGTATCCAATTTAACCTCAGCAACTCTCAGAGCCTCTAAACAGGGGCATCTGCCGCAGTTCCTAAAGAGCTTCAGGATTCCGCATACGCATACTGCCTGTTCAGCCTTTAATCTGACTCTGGCCAAATGAGATCTCCATGATAATACTGCATTAAAGGTGACCCCCAGATAGGTGGATGAAGAGACTGCTTCAAGTTTTTCTTTGTCTATCACCCAACAATGAGACTTGGAGGTCCCAAAAGACATTGTCTTAGATTTAGGAACATTTATTATTAACGAATTATCCTTTGCATATGTTGCTAATGAATTTAGCATNATACAGGAATACCCAAGTCTAAACTCGACCTGCTCTTCTCTAATAATATTGTTTTCCTCCACCCAGGTTGTTATATGCCCCAATAGATGCTTCCCATAGATTTTAGCCGGTAAATCTTATGGGCCTATATGAGGCCGGATTACCCCTGTCCCCCTTCTTATATATGGGGACCAATATATTGGTTTTCCATGAAACCGGGAAGAAATTTCTTGTAATGGCATTATTTATAACCTTGGTCAGAACTGGGGCCCAAAAAGACAGATTGGACTTGAACAGCTCATAAATATGGTCAAAGGAAAGCAAAGTGGAATGAAGTCTGTCATTCACAGTGTAATCCCTAAGAGATAGAGCCCACCAGAAGAGGGTGCTGCTGACCCACCAAGCAGAGACTGACGAGCTGACTGTGGTAGCTGAGGAAGCTCAGTGACGGATGAAGGAGGCTGAAGTGCTAGCTCAGCACAGAGTCTGAGAGACAAGGAGATACAAGATGGGGAGAGAGAAAGAGAGATGAAGGGGAATCCCAGTAAGTGGAAGGGAAAAGAAAGGGTGCTTAAAAAGCACCTAAAAAGCCACCTTTGCTGTAAAGGGCCACACAGCAGCAGTATATCAGAACTGTGGAGTGAAAATCCAGAGCTCCAGAGTGCAAATCACTAGTAACTGAAGAATAAAGGATTATCTCTGGACAGAGGGGATGAACTGAGAGAAAGGCCTGATAGAGTTCCCTGAAAGGGGAGAGCGAACTCCTAGGGATGAGAAAAGGAGGAACCCACAACATCATCCCTAAGCCATGAGTTCTCCAGTAGGACTACTCTAGGAGGAACAGAGCCCAGGACTTGCCTGAGGCTTGCCTGAACAACATCCCACTGATGTTGTGCTCTCCTTGGACTGTGTACAGGTACCACAGCCTAGACCACCATGAAAAGTTACCAATCACTGAACTGGATACACTCTTTGAGGAAGGCAATTTGTCAATAGCTAGTGTTTTAATGTTATTGTTTCCTTATGCTATACTTTTGGGGGGGTTATATGTTAGAAGTAAAGTGCCAGGGGTTTCCCACACACACCCCATGACTATTTGGTAAAGTGCTTGCCTATTTAGTCTCCTCTGGAGTCTCAGATTGTCCCTAGGGTAGTGAAAT
>QEPC01007949.1:13295-31315 GCA_003113815.1 Sphenodon punctatus
ACCATGTGCAGCCTCTCCTCTCCTCTCTCCACTGGCTCCCCCTTCCTGAGCGTATTCTGCACAAGCTCCTCATCTTCACCTACAAAGCCCTTCACAACCTTGCTCCCCCCTACCTCTCTGCCCTGATCTCCCTTCGAACCCCTGTTCGAGCACTCCGCTCCTCTTTCATCCCCTCCCTCACCCTCCAACACCTCCCCTGCTCCCCCAATCACCTTTGTCCCTTCTCCCTCTCTGGCCCACATGCCTGGAACTCCCTCCTTGCCCACATCCACCTTGCCCCCTCCCTTCGTACCTTCAATTACCTCCTCAAAACCCACCTCTTCCGCTCCGCGCTTCCTAACTCCTGCTAATCATCCCCACCCAGGATTATCTCCCACCTGTTATCTGCAAACTCCTAATGTACTGTAACCAAGCCAAGAAAGTGTACCTGAGTTCTTGCATCCTCATGAATGTTGCATCTCTTGTCTCTCCCTCTGTTCCCCCTTCCCTGTCTCCCCTCCCCCTGTCTTTAGATTGTAAGCTCTCAGGCATGGACCATATCTATCTTATTCTCTGTAAAGCACCAGGTACATCGCTGGCACAATATAAAAGCTAATATAATAAAATAAATAAATAATAATAATAATGTTGACAGAACCATCTCCTACTCCTTCCCATCTTCAGCTCCCAGCATAGACTATAAGTTTCAGGGTGGGAGAGGGAATGGACGTGTACTGGAAACCACACATTGCTAAGCCAATTAATGTTTTCTAAGGGACTGAATGCCAGGAGGCACAAGTTATTACATGAGCAAGGTGTCCTAACTATGGGATTCTACTCATGCTTGATTCTACTCATCAAAGCCAGAACTGAAAGCAAAGAGAGGAGGTTTCTCTTCATACAAAGGTTGATACTTATTAACAATGGTGTCAGAAACTGAAACTCTTATGAAGGAAAATCTCCAATGAAATGAAGAAGAATTTGCCATAATGAGAATATAGTAATACCCAAGAAATTATATCAGGAAGTATACCCTTACTGAAATAGTTGTCTTTCATATTGTTAGTGAATTATTTAATGACTTATACAATGTATGCAGTATGCACTATACCTTGTATACTTTATACAAGGTATACGAAAAACAAACCAGTTTTGATAAGTGGATAGTTCTAATGCAAACCATTCATGTTACTTTTCTACACTTCTAGCACAATCATCAGAACGGATGATGAGCTGGCACTAACACTTAGCACAGGTGTGAGTCTCACTTTGCTTCAATGGGACTTGTAGTACCAGAAGTAAGAGGCACATTCTCATGAGACAAAAAAATCAGGGCCGGCCTTACCACAGGGCAACCTGGGGCTGCTGACCCAGGCCCCGCTCTTTCTGAGGGCCTTGCAGTGGCCTCTATATTCATCAGGACAGGTTGTGGGTGCACCACCTCCTCTCAGTGGGGTGCCAAACATCACCACCTTCAGGGCATCACAGAGGTTTTCCCCAAGGGAGAGGGGTCACCAGGACCCCCACATTTTATCTTTGCACTGGCCTCCACAAATCCTAAGGCTGGCCCTGAAAAAAGTGCCAAAAATGTTTCCCCCTGGGTTCTTTTAATTATGTAAATTAAATAGATTAGGACACAGGGCACCTCAGAAATTACCTGCAAGATTGACGCGCAAACCAAAGTTTAACCACCGTCCTATTTTCCTCCTGTGTTTCTGATAACATGGGAAAAAAACACTTCTCACTTTCATTCCCCAGCCCTATAGAAACATGGGACTGCTAACAGTGGCAGGGGCAATATCTGAGGCAAAACTGAAAGTGGAGAAATTAACATGAAAAACTATAAGGCAAAATGTATCTCCTGCTAGAAATTTTTAAAATGGGAGAAGAAACCTGTGTGAATGCAACCTACAGGGACATAGTTCTAAAAGGTGCAGCAGGTGTCGCCGCACCAGGGCCCACAAGCCTGGGGGGGTGGGGCACGCACATGTTGAATGCAGTTACACCTACGGCTGAAGTGGCAACTCTTTTTCCTGCTTCGCTATTTCATTCCGCCATTTCGAATTGCCCACGACCTTCCGCAGTTTTTCCATCAGCATTCTGCTAATTCTGCCAGCATTCCGCTAATTCAGAAACTGTCAGAACAAACTTGGAAACTGTCAGAACAAACATTGGTCAGCTACTTCACAGTGCCGGCAGAAAATGCAGAAGATCGAAACTATCAGAACAAACATTGTTCTGCTGTTCTCTCAGTCAGTGGAAGTAGTGGAATGAAAGTAGCATAACGGTGGACGTAACGGAATGAAAGCAGCAGAGTGAATGTCTCTATCGCACCATACCACTCATTACGGAAGAGCTTTTTCCATCGGAAAAAAGCTACTGCAGCAGCTTGCCATTTTAGCCCTATTGCACACTGGAGTGAAGTGTCCCAGCAAGGGCCTGTTCCATTTTCTGCACCAGGACTCATTCCAACCTAGCTATGCGCCTGGCAACCTGAGTGTTAGCACAAGTGCTATCTGCTCAGAGAACTGCAATGCCCCTCCTGGGAACAAGGAGAAATATCATTTAGGCCTGGGTGTTTATCAATGAGACAATAGCCCATACTAGCCCCCACCAGGTGAGTGCTAGTCTAGTAGGTGTTTGCCAGATGTTAGCTGGCATTCCTCCATGCATCCTCATCCCCTGTCAACTCACAGCATCCTCCAGGGACATCACAGGCCCACTGTGTTGCTGCATCTCATTAATTAGGTTTGCCCACAGGTTTGCCTGCATCCAGGTCCACCAGGACCATAGAGTCGAGCCTAATCCAGCTTCTAGTGATTGTGTTCTCTCAGCTGACAGGAGGTTGTGAGAGGAGAGAGTGAGGGAGCAAGAGTGAGAGAACTCTAATGGAAATGGGGGGAGGGGGTCACAGCCAGAGAAGGCTTTCTCCCAGGTCATGACCCCTAGGGATGGGCGAACAGAATGCGGTTCTGAAGTTCAGTCGTTCGGTTCGAAACCTTAGTTTGGGTTCGATGGTTTGGTTCAGCCGAGTTCGGGTTGGCGGAACGTGGCCGAACAGTCAAAAATAGTGCTATCGAAACCGAAAACAAAGCAGAAACAGAAACCAAAACCTAATTTTTGGCCCTGAAAAGACATTTTTCCTGCCCCCGAACTCATCCGAACTCATCCAAACACGACCGAATTGTTTGGTCATTTGAGAGTTCGGTTCGGACGTCTAAACAGACTGAGTTCGGTCCAAACTCCGAACAGCCAAACCACGTTCACCCATTCCTAATGACACCCCTTTCTATCAAAGGCAGTGCTCGCATGCTTGGGCAGTTGCAAAGGGAGAGAGCGGGTGTGTGCAGGAAGCACTTTCTCCAGAGAATGTGCAACCACACTCATCTCTCTGTTTGGGAAAGGAAATGAGGGGAGCAAGGGAGGATCCACGGGGGCTTCTGCACTCCCCTCAGTTCCTTCACCAAATGGAGAGAGGAGTGCAAGTGCAGATCCTCTGGAGAAAGACCTTCCTGCACCCCCTGCTTTCTCCTCTTACAGCTGCCTCTCAGCTGAAAGAGTGTGATCGCTGTCTCCTCTTGCAGCTGCCTGAGTATGCAAGTGCTGCTTCTGATGGGGTCACGGCCAGGAAAGAAGTCTTTTCTGGCTGTGAACCCCCCTTTTTATCAGAGCCAGGGCTGGGGAGAGGGAAAGCGATGAGTGGCGCCACCAGTGACGGCTACTGCCAACGTATGAAATACGGGCAGGAAGCTGCCTGTTTATTTAGTTTGACACATTAATGTGAGTGGGGGCTGCACGGACCTAACATGGACTCCAGAGCGCTATTGTCTCATTTGATTTCACCCTTAGTTGCAAAGACAATGGGGGATGGTGGGAGGAAACAAACACTAAGGTAACAATTGCATGGTATGATTTTACAAAATCCAGCCCAACCCAACTTCCAAGTTGTCTTTGTGTTGGGAAAAGGAATGTGTTACATTTTTGGGAGAAAACAAAATTCCCTTTGACTGAAATTGTGTTTCTTTCCACACTCAGAGCAAAATACAATCCAGAAGCTGCAAATAGTGCATCAGGTTAAAGTGACAGCATACGGCCCACAAATTGCCCTCCACCAATGTCTTGTCATGCTGAATTGTACTGCAGTTGGCAGAAAGAATCCTTTTTCCCCCAGGAAAGTTCCATTGGATAGGTACCAAAGTTATTCTTATGCAATGGGGTTCAGGTGAACAGTCAAAACCTTAAAAAGTTTAAAAATAAAAAGCTGGCTGTAAACTGAATTACTGTCTATGCAATATTCTTTTACATAGAGACATTCTGAATAATACACATCTCTGTGCTACTCTGTTATACACAGCCATTGTCTTTCAGCAGTAGAGGAGATGGCTAAATACTGTTCCCACTTGTAAACCTTCAGCAATTCTATTGGGTTACTTTGGATTCACAGAAAAATTAATGAAAGTTAACTGGGATGCCTTGCGGCAATGGCTAACTATACACACAGGGGAAGTCTCTCCTATCCCCTAACTCCTATAACAGGGTAGGTTTTGGGCAGCTCTCTTCAAGATTTCTTGCTTGAACACAAGGACGAGAACAAGGTACAATGATGATATGTGGGCATGTGATTTTACTATGAATGAGCTGGTAAGCAGAACAGAGAGAGATACCTTGCTTGGCTTTGTACAGATTCATGATGTCCACAGGACTCTTCTAAGCCAGACTGAGAACAAGCTTCTCTGATTAACAGGTGACACCGGAATTGGTATGATATACCAAAGGGTTTTAACTGTCAGCCATGTCAGAAGACTGGGACCAGAAAGTAAAGATTTGTTCTTCACCAACTCCTCTGTGTCACATGGTTATTACACTAGGAAATAATATGGTTGACTAATTTATGGTTTCACTTCCCTCCCAGATTCCCAGCAGCAGTAGCTAGAGTGGTAGCCATTAAGTCATCATCTGCTAACAGTTACTTAAGCCGCCATCATCAAACTGCTTATTCCAGAGTCATCCCATTAAGGTCAGTGGGGCAACTCCAGAGTAAGGGGTTTGAGGATGGCTGCTTGAAAAAAGAATCACCTAGATTGTGGCTGCTTTCATATGAGATGTTAATTGAGGGATTGTAATTAGCTTCTGCTAATTACTGCACGTGTGAGTGCACGATTCCGCATTCGTCCCATGAGTTATGCCCTGAGTGCTTGCACATTAATGGGCTCCGAAATCCTACTCTTACAGTGATGGGTGTTATGGTTGCACAAAATTGGGAATGTAGGAATACCTGTCAGCATTACAATCGCAGAATAGCTGGGATGGAAACCAGAAAACCACTAGGGTGGAGCCATGGTTCATTCCTGGCTAATTAATTTCACCTGGCTTATTAATTCCTCCTTGCTCTGCTGCCGACTTGTTAATTTTACCAGCTCTGTGTCAGCTTGTTAATTTCAATCTGCTGCTGGTTTGTGAATTTCAACCCTGCACTGAGGTCAGTTGGGCAGAGGGGCAGTGCCAAAGGGGGAGGACAAATACTGGACAAAATGTGCACTTGTGAGAATGGTAGATCCCATGATTAGCAACATCAGTGTAAAATGCACCAAAAAATAGTTGCGGGAGACACGTCTCATAAGAAGGGTGCCCAGAAAATAAATCATGCAATTTTAAAATTACAGAAAGATTACAGGAACAAAAAAATCATGGGACACACTGCCTCATGTAAAAGAAGCCTGTGTCCTAGCAGTGTAGTAGTGACTTAGGTTTTTGATTACATTGTAATGGTGGTCTTTCTATATAATGAAGCCCAATTACTATAAAAGATATTTGTTACTGGGAAGTTTTTTCCACCAGAATATCATGGCTGTATAGATTTTCTTAACCATTTAAGTGGAAGTTTTACATGAGTTCTCTGTCAACAGATTGTAGCTATACATTGACCAACACTTTTAATTGTCTCCTTTCAAAGGAAATTTCACTGGTTTTCTGGATAAGTGCTTCAGGCATTAGTTCCAAAACAGTGTTTCATGTCCATGTTGCAACTTCTTGCTTCCAGTCCTTTTTTTGTACCAGGTCTGAAATCTGTCTTGCAAACTCATTTTTATGTTAGCAGAAAGGTGAACTAAGGTGTCATTGAATAGGGGTGGGACTCTAGGTGAATTATCAGTTACCGGTTTTATTGGTATCAGATTAATCTGATATCGGATTTATCAGTATATCATTTTTTTAAGATTGCCGATTTTTTTGATCTTTAACATTGCAACCATTTAAAAAATGGCCGCAATGTTAAAGATCAAAAAAATCCGCAATATTAAAAAACCAATATACCGATACTGACACTATCAGTATTATCGGATTAATCTGATAGACAATTATTGGCATTATCAGATTAATCTGATACCGATAGTCCCATCCACTAGGGCTGTAGCGGAATATCGCAGCGGTAGCTATTTCCGGCGGAAACAGTGTTTCCGCAATTAGTGGAATGGCATGGCAGAGGCTTTCATTCCGCGGTTTCATTCCGCGGTTCCGCGGTTCCGCTTATTTAATTCCGCAACTTAGTGGAATCGTGGAAACATGACATTTTCGCTATTTCCGCAATTCCGCTAGCGCCAAAAAATCACGGAATAGTGATTTTCTGCAATTTCCGCGATTTTTCCGTGATTTTTCCGCAATTCCGCGATTTGCAGAATTCCGGCGGAATTAGCGGAATATCCGCAGAAATGTCACGGTGTGGCGCAGGCAATTCCGAAACAGTGGAACAGAATCGCTGTGCGGTAAAAGCTGCTGCCGCATCAGCCCTACCATCCACTGTTTTCAGACAGATGCAGTTGCTCCAAGGGGTGCACCCTTGCATCTGCCCACTTACAGCCCCACCTGGGTCATGTTCAGGTGGACCCAGTGGGTTCAGCAGTCTGCCCGTGTTATGCTCCCACCCCACCATGCCATAGAATTGCATGCAATTGCCCACCGCTATAGGCTGGTGCCTGCAACACAGTCATGTTGCCCAGAGGCAACAGCCATCTGGAAGTGGAACAGCAGCATGGGTCCATGCATTAGACAGACAGCTGCTCTGCTTTGGGCTGGTGCCCTGGATTTGGCCACCCCACTCCACCGGCAGTACTTCTGGATGTTACAGAGTTCTTCCGGCGGGGCTACCTCAGAGCATGCAGAGCCTGCTCCACTTCAACATCTGGCACACTGCCTTTAGATGGATGGGCCAACCTGTGGTAAAGTGGGCTGGCACATCCAGCACCAGGTGTTAGGTAACAAGCCTTTTCCCCGAGAAGTTACACCTCCCTTTTGGTGAAACATCGCTCCATAAGGAATACAGATTCCAGGGTGCCCAAGTGACAGGAAAGAGAGGCTGCTCCCTGGTTTTGAACAAAGACCCTAGCTTGGAATTCCAGATTAGCAAAATAAGCACAATGGTGGGCCTGCCTGTGCCCACGTGGATGGAGCCAGTCTCCCCTGTTCCCCTATAGAAAATCCCCTTATCCCCTGCACAATTTGTTTTCCCCACAACATCCTGACCAAATTTCCCTATTGACTCACCCTATTTTCCTAAAGACACCTGGAGAGTCCTCCCAACCTTTCATTGAATTCTGTGGTCACACCCAGGCCCCTTTTGTTCCCCTCAGAATTAGGTCACCATTGGAGCTAGGACTTTCTAGAATTTAGTCCTAAGCATGGGGAGATAGAAAGGTGATGCCTACTCCAGCCCCTCTGTTCTGCCCTAAGAGACCCCAATGGTCCCTCCCCCTGAGCACATGAACATCATCCTATAATAATCCAAATCCTGGACCCCAAGAGCAGAGTAGTTCTGGATCCCACTGAAGGATGCCTCTCCCAGACCTTGGTCTGTGTTCCTCACCTCCATCTCTCAACCCCTACCCCCCGCCACCTGAGAGTTGCCTGTCTCTCCCTCTACCTACAGGCTCAGCAAGCTAACCTTTCAATCCTCTCTCTCTCTCTCTCTCTCTCTCTGTCTCTCTCTCTCTCTCTCATCCCTGTCTCTTCCTCTTCCCCCAACGCAGTGTGCAGTTGTGCACCAGCCCTGAAGAATACCAGACTGGGAGTGGGGTGGATTGTTCGTGGGTGGGTGGTGTATCTGTACAAGGGAGGGTGGTTATTTCAAGATGTATAGCACCTACGAATTGGCTAGGCATGGGTGAACAGAACCAAGTTCGGAAATTCGGTTCGGTTCAGTTCAGAAGTTCAGTTCGGTTGACCGAACTATTCGAGTTTGGTCTGAACTTTCGAACAAAGTTCGGAAATTCAAACCCCACTGAACTAAATGGAATATTATCTTTTAGGGATGGGCGAACAGAGCTGAGTTTGGAAATTCAGTTGATTCGAAAATCGAGTTTGGTTCGGAAGTTTGGTTTGGTCAACCGAACTAGTTGAGTTTGGTCCAAACTCTGAACTTCCGAACCGTGTTCGCCCATCCCTAGAATTGGCCCATGGGTGTGTATCTGTGTAAGGGAGGGTAGGTGTGTGTATATGTGTCTCCCTTCTTTGTTTTTTTTAAATCCCCCCCCCTTTGTATTTAAGCAGTTGTCTGTGTATCTGGGAAGTGGGTGGGATAGTCCAGCTGACCAGGAGCACACCCCGTACCTCAGACTGATCCTTGTGACACGTGGCGACCCCTATTTCAACTAATTTGGCTAATTCCTCTTAATTTAAGAATCGAGCGTATATTGGGGTACCAACCCCCCAATATTAGTCACGCATGGAAGGGGGTCTCCTGCTAACAGAGGGCAACCCATCCATCTTTTAAAAAAAAGAACTATTGTTCTTCTGGGGTCTTGCTCCCATATTACCTTTTAAAATCCTGCTAATTCAAATTTCTGAATAAACTTGTTGCCTAATTTAATGGGAATGTATGTTGTAAAATGAAACCTCTAGAGATAGTGGTTCCTAACTGTTTTCATTCAAAGAACCAACAACATCTCTCTTATGAGAAGAGAGAAGCACCGAAATCCTCTCTATTTCATAGTAGCAGAACTACAAAGAACAGTGTTTCTAGAAGAGCCTGGTCAGTTGGTGATCTGCAGACAGGAGAAACCAGTTTCTTGACAACGTCAGAGACAGGATTGACCAGAAGATGAGGAGGGAATCCCACTCTACTTGCAGCTTCCACCTCTCTTCCAAATGGAGCCTCTACAGCAGAAGTGGGCAAATTCTATGTCTCTAGAGGCACATACGGCCCTTTCACCCCATTGTGGTAAATGGATGTTGCTCTTGAGATTAGGAAACTTTGCCCACTCCTGCTCTATAGGCTACCAGAGAAAACAAATATATAGAAGGCTATGCTGCCAGGCAGTACAAAAACAGAACAGCAAAAAGTTGGTCCTAAATCAGTCACTTCTGCAAAGGACAATCAGGCAGTACCATCTGACTTGATAGGGAGGGTAGTGTAGTATCTTCATAAAAATGACACGCAGGGTTCCTTCCTGGCACAATTTTACCTACAGTTCAAAGATCAGAGAGCCCGGCTTCACCTTCAGTAAGATGCATGCATTTACCTTCAATTTTTAAAAAATCCTTCAAAATTTCTAAGCTTGAAAAAGCTTGATAAAATATGTCACATTTTCCCTCAAATGGTGTAGTTGTAACAACAGATATGTACAATGGGGGGCATGAGCACTGCAGCATGATCCACTGAGTGGATAGCACTGCCTTTAGTGCTTAATGTGGATATCAAGCTCACTCACTTCAATGGGACTTGTGCCTGCACCAAATGCTACCACCACCACCACCACCACCATTGTTTAGAGGATCTTGTCCATAGTTTTCAAAAAACATATACCCGTAGGGTCTATAGGGGACCAGAATGGGTACAGAGCTATGGGTGTTAACAAACAAGACAGTAGCCCACACCAGGTGGGCATCCACATGCCTATTTATTAGGTGTTTTCTCTCACCAGCCACATGACCCCCACACACCGGACACAGCTCCCACTCATGGTGGGGTCCCAGATCATGCGGACCCTGTCATGCAGGCAAATGTGGTCTAATGTGCACACAGGTGTCTGTGTCCATTAATTGTGTGCACCATCAAGTATGTACAGGTCTGCCAGAACCACAGAGTCGTAGATGAAGAATCTAGAGGATTCTGAGGAGCAACCACTTCTGGCCCATCTCTCCACTGCTACTGGTTCCCACACAACATCCACCTTAAAAGCCCAATGCATGGGCCTTCAAACATGCATTATCCCAGCTTGTTTTGGTTGGCAGTGTGTGCCCGACGTGTGCTGTTTCCTAGCTGTTGCATTCTCAGGAGTGGCTTGCGGATGATTACCATCACTGGGCCCATGGCTAATACCAACAGCCAGGCACCAAGTAATACCTCCACTCTCAATCACAGCCACTCACTGGCCCCTGGACTGAGGAAGAGACCAAGGCTTTCATTGCTCTAGGGGGGGAAGCAGAAGGTCCAATATGCCTTGGTGATGTGCTACAGAAATGAGACTGTGTTCCAGTAGGTCTCAGCACAAATGGCACTGCAGGGCTATAGCTGGGAGATTAACCAGTGCCAGTAGCAGGCCAAAGACTTGAGGCACCGGTACAAGGAGATTTGGGATAACAATTTCACCTCCAGCCACAGGAGGTAAAAATGTCCCTCTTCCAAGTTCCTTAACTAGTTTCTCCGTGTTGACGGAGCCATCATTGCATCCCACCTGTATGGCCGCGCCTTTTTGATGGATCAGAAGCGGGTGGATATGGCTCCCCCACTGCCCACTCCCACTGCAGTCACTCCCACTGCAACCACTTCCAGTCCAACCATGTTTTAGGCCCCTGTAAAATGTGAGGAAGGGCGGGCCCCCGAGTTCCCCGTCTCCTAACCCTCAGGCCCTACGGGCTCCCTGTAGGGCCTGAGGGTTAGGAGACGGGGAACTCGGGGGCGTGCCCATACTCACATTTTGCGGGACCCACTGGGACTCCCAGTCAGGTTCCTGGGGGTGTTGCGCTCCCACCACTGGGATCACATGCCAGCAGGGGGACTGGGAGGGGGACTCCATGACAGTATGGGAGCTTCCCCGATTCAACTCCGGCCAGAGGCAGAAATTCACAGTACAGCTGGAAGTGCTCAGCCCAGTCTGGACGTGCTGTGGCCACCCAGTGTGGCCACACACCCCATGTTGCAGCTCCAATGCTCAGAGCACCTGCGTCAGCGTGCCTTGCCTGCAGCAGGGAATAAAATCAGCCTGTCGTCTTCCAGCCTCTGCCGGTGATTAGTGCTTCTGCCTGTGAGACTGGCCCCTGAGCTGGCAGTTTGTGTGGAGTATCGCAGCAAATCCTTGTGTGTTTGAGTGGAGTTCATGAGTCAGGGTGAGTGTTGTGTGTGGAGCTTGTTCCCCATGTATTGAGTGCTGTACCTATTAGCCCCTTCCTCAACAAACCTGTTCCCTCCTGGTGTGCATCTCCTCTCCTGTGGCTATTCTCTTGGGAGTCACAGCCCTTACCCCCCACCTGTAGCATCCCCTGGGTCCGGTTCCTGGGTCCTGTGTGTCTGTTTGAAAGTCTTCCTCGGCATTGCACTTTCCTGCCCCCCTGTGATGATCTCAGCTGGGGATTTATATCGTACAACCCACTAAAGATCCTGAGGAACTTCTTACATGCTAGTGCTGCTGCCCGCACGTGTGTGTGTGTGTGTGTGTGTGTGTGCGCGCACGCACGCGCTTGTTTACACCTCCCCCTGTCTTTGCCTCCTCCCTATAATCCCTACCACCCTCACACCATGGAACCTGTGACCTCCAGCAGAGAGCCCTCCATGCCCATCCCTGCCCCGGAGACAGCATGGGTTGACATGGACATGGACACAGACACTGTGACTCTCATTGTATCCCCTTGAGCTTGAGAAACAGCCGTTGTTTGAGGAGCCACCAGAAGTTCTAATTGAGGGCAAAGAAGACCTGGATGCCATCTTTGTAGAGGAGGCAGTGGAGGCAAAGGAGAATAGTATGTTAAAGCTCGGGGCGAGGGGGGGGGGGAGGTTGCATTTGCTGCATGATGATAAAGGCTTCTGTTTATTGTTATCTAATTATGTTTGTTATTATTGACTGTGTTGACAGACAGCCATGAGAATGCAGAGTAGCAACAAATTTTTTTTGCCAGGAAACAGCTCCACCAGACTGGAACAGTAGGCATGGGATGCTGGAAGGAAGATACCATGGCAGGCCCATGGGCTGGTGAGGTGAGGGGAAAGGCACCATAGTGGACATGTGGGCTGGCTAGGGGCAAAGGCACCATGGATTGTCACACTAAACCTGGGAATGGGGGCTGATTGAGGGCTGCCCAAACGCCCAAGAACTACACACAGGGGGCTGCCCATTTACTAGGCTCTACATGCTAAGCATGTGAGTGGGGGCTGCATGGACCAAATCTGGACTCCAGGAGGCCATCATTTCATTTTTTAACACCCTGTATCTCCCTTCATGCAACTCATGTGACCAAACTCCCATTAAGAACCAAAACAACATGGATATATGATGACATGACTACTCCAATGGGGAACAACATCAACCCATTGCCAACCATGACATCAACCAGACCAACCCAGTTTCTTTACGTGTGAATCAAATATACCATAATTCTCCAGTATAGGAAATAAGAAAACTTTGTCTTGGGTTAAGGAAGGAATGGTAAATTGGCACAATTTCATTTTACTGAGCAACAGCTGGAAGTGATAAGAAACCAATCCAATCAGGAGCATGAAACCTCTGTTTACAATGAACAAAGTATACAGCATTCCATGTTTTGCCATCTGGTAAATTTGCATGTAGAAGAGCTATTTGTTCCATAGACTATTAAAAAAAAATCCAGATTTACAAACTGATAAACTTGCTTCATTCTAATTCTGGTTGACTTAGCATCAGAGGATGTCTTTGTTCAGTTTATTTCTGGTTTTCTATTTGAAGATTACATCCTGTATCATTATGATGAACTGCATTGTGGTTATTCCAAGTTTAAACTTTCTGCGACTTCCTGGACAAAGGTTTTCTGACAAAAGCAAATACCTAAGCTTTGGTTATATTCTCCCAGAACTTCACTGTATGCACATATTTTGTTACAGAGTCCAATGTGCTGGCCTCACTGTAGTCTGAGAGTCTGTCAAAAAGAAGATAGGGGTGAAACATCAAGGGTCTGATTGTGCAGATCTAAAAAGGAATAAATGCCCTCTGCCAGTTTGTTGACTAAAGCATTTGATTCCTGGAAGAATAGTACCAGAGTTCATTGTTCAGAATTCTGTAGGTAAACAAGTGTCTTCCAGCACATTAAGAATAAACACAGAGCTTATTCTTCAAAATCGCAGATTTTATCTTATGTTCCTTGAACCATATAATGTGGTTCAAGAAACTAGTAGGAGTCCAGTTATTAGGGATGTGAGAACGCGGTTCGGATGTTCGGAGTTCGGATTGAACTCGGTCTGTTCGGACCTCCAAACTGAACGTCCGAACCAAACTTGAAAATGGCTGAACAGTTCAGTCATGTTCGGGTGAGTTTGGATGCGTTACGGGGTAGAAAAAAACGTGACTTTGGGTGGGAAAACGTGACTGGAAGGGGGAGGCAGCTGAGGAGCAGACTTCCTGGCACCAGGGGTTGTTTCAGGGCCAAATGATACCGATACCCAAAAAAAAAATCTTTGAATTCGGTATCGATAGTGCTATTTTCGAATGTTCGGCCAAGTTCGGCTCAACCGAACTCCACCAAACCGAACCCGAACTTGTGTTTTGAACCAAACCACCAAACGTCCAAACATCCAAATTGCATTCTGTTCGCACATCCCTACCAGTTATGACTATCCTTTTGGGACAGAAATGTTTTAACCAACATAGCAAAGCAGTTTTTTTAACAAGATCAGGTTTACTGAAAATTGCCCCCAGTCAGAATGAGAACTGCAGCATACAATAAATAAGTGATCATGGTTTGGGCCCTACATATCTAAAGGTTGGCCTTCATCACTATGTGCCATTGCGCCCACTCAGTCAGATGAGAGCACCATCTTGCAAGTTCAATCATTGCACCAGGGCCAGCTAGGGCTGAAACAAGCAGCTAAATTCCTACTCATAAGTAATTTCACCATCTCAGAAAACAGGATAGATTTCCTGACCATTTACTAATATCATTATGATTTCTCAATTCCTAAAATACCATGAGATACTGATGTGGTTTATTGACTTCCTCTTTACCACAAAATGTTACCATTCATTTACCTCTTACCACATTGCTGAGGGTGCTGTTTTACTTATGGGTTTCTGTCTGTTCATTGTTTATCGCACTTCGGAGGCAATCGTCTGAAAAGCCTACCCCTTAACTTCCCCCCATCTTCCCAAACACTGTTTAAAAAAATAGTGCCTCCATTCCAGTGCCTGCAAACACAATTATTGTTGTATGTGTTCCCTTTACTTTGACCAATCTGCAACCGACTACAGATTTGTAAAGAAATTGGTGTATCAGTCAATGGGCATTTTTACACACACCTTAAAATGCTGGTCTTTCAATCTTCTGCATTTACAAGTCCACAAGTAAGTTCCGGATTCATTCTTCACACACACACACTGCCCTGAGGCAGCCTAAAGTAGCCGCAGCTGTAAACGTGACAGGCTGCCATGGAAACCAAGTGAACACAGCTGCCTGGAGTGAAGCATTTTACCAGGAGAACTTTTTACACACAAATGTTTTGGGAGAAGTTCTATGCAGAAGTTCAAAGAGCCAGATGTTTAAGATCTGGGTGAGTGATTTAGACACACAGAAAGTTCAGGATGTAACAGCAAACATGAAAATATGTGTGTGTAAAAACACCCATTGAGTGGGGTAATGAAGTACAAGGAAAAATGAAGTGCAGAGAAGAGAGAAGAAATATGGTATTGCATCAGAATTACCTCTCGGGATTTGAAAATGACAACAAAGCAGTAAACAGGATATACTTTTACTTATTTTATATTTTTATATTGTAGGCTGCCCTGAGCCTTTTGGGAAGTTCAGGGTATACCGTATAACTCAAAATAAATAAATAAGTACTGCCTCTGGCAGCCCTGGGCAGTGAACAACAAATATATATGTTATGTGCTCCCTGCAACCCATTCCCATAAACAAATGGGCCACCGCATTCTGCACCAGCTGCAACCTCCAGACCAGGATCAAGGGCAGCCCCACATAAAGCATGTTGCAATAGTCTAATCTTGAGGTGATAAAAGCATCAATGATGGAAGCAAGGTCAGAGTATCATACTGCATTCACACCTTATGGTGGCTAGATTTTGAGCCCTGTCATTCACGGGTTTTGTTGCGGCAGAACCCCATTTGTACTGGAAGTTGTGGTGGTGTCGGCCTTCTTCCCCCATTGGAGGGCTGCCGCTGTGCCACTGTAAGCTGTGAATGCGGCCTATGATATACAGCTAAAGCTGTTGGACCAGATGTAATTGCCAAAATGCACTCCCTGCCACAGAAGCCACCTGAGCCTTCAGGAGGGGCTGCAGATCAAGGAGCACTCCCAGACCCTGAACGTGGGAGACCAAAGGAGGTGGAACCCCATCAATGACAGGAGACTTCACCAGTCCTAGGGCCCCCAAATCCTTGACCACCAACATCACCTCCACCTTGTCAGGATCCAGCTTCAGATGGCTTGCCCTCATCCAATCCCCCATAGCCACCAAACACCAGGTAAGCACTGAGACCATCGGGCCCGGGTCTGATAAATATGAGAGGTAGAGTTGGGTGTCATCAGCATACTGGTGACACCGCACACCTTGAAACCCCCTCACAACCTCCCCCAATGGCTACATGTACACACTGAACAAGAGCGGGGACAGAATGGACACCTGTGGGACACCACATGTGAGGTCCCTCCCAGGCAGAAGATGTACAGTCCCCCAGAACCACCCACACAAGGTGGACATTTTTTGAAGGATTGTCTAGATCCACAAAGAAAACTTGACTTTTCAGCACCTTCTGTTGCATAAACATATGGTGCTTAGTAAGTGTATTGGCTCTAATCATATTTAACTAATTTGTGTGCCAGTCTTATGCTGGTATCAAGAATTCACTGTGAAGGAGTTGATTGTACTACTTAGAAATAGTCTATGGCAAGACCTCATTGCAACTTGAATGAGGTTTTGATTTAGAGGAGCTCAGGGAGGAGGCCAGTAGCTTCTGCTTTCTGTGTGATTAAGGAAATTTGTCATGTTGTAGTTTTCTTCCTGCTCCATTAGTCCTTACTGCAAACCAGCAACATTTTCTGATTCCCATTTTTCTCTTTATAGCTTTCTCATAGTTTTACCTTACCTCCTATTTAGAGGGTCTTTTCCAGAACCCCAACAGATCTTAGTCACTCTGAGCTTTAAAAACTAAAAAACATATCATGATGTGAGGATGCTTCACAACAAAACAGATGAGAGAGTTATAGTACAAAAAGTATTTGCAAGCCCTTCTTGGCTTTGGGTAGTTCTTAAGAAGGACACTCTACTCCAGCAACCATTTTCTCAAAATCACAAGAATGTCTTCACTACCAGGTGCTCCATCTTGATTAAACTATTGAATGCAATACTAATTTACAAGGCAGAGACGTTGGAGCAAATGCTGTGCTCAGAGTCAATGGAATTAGTCTGGATTTATAATAGTAAAGGTAATAATAGTATATGCCCACTACATACAGCAGAGAGTGTCATCCTATTATTTTTAATATTTTTTTATTTATATAACATTTTTATCCCACCCCTCTTGCCCTTTCAGGGCAGCCCGGGGCGGCAAACAACAATATAAAAACAATTTAAAACAGTTTAAAATTCATAAAATGCAGGGGGAAAAAAAAACAAAAAAACCCCTCCCCCTCACCAAAGTCCTGGCAGAACAGCCAGGTCTTACAAAAACGTCAAAATGACAGGAGAGTGGGGGCCAACCGAACCTCCTCTGGGAGTGAATTCCACAGCCCAGGGGCAGCCACCGAAAAAGTTCTAACATCGGTGGCCACCCACCTCACCCGGGGAACCTCCAAAAAGGCTCCCATGGACCATCTCAAGGGTCACACAGGCACATGGGGAGTGAGGCGGTCCCGCAGATAAGCAGGGCCCAGGCCGTGAAGGGCTTCAAAAAGGTTAGAACCAGCACCTTGAACCAAGCCCGGTGCTTTATAGGCAGCCAGTGCAGAGCCCGGAGCACAGGTGTCATGTGCTCCATGCAGCCCACCCCCATAAGGAGACGCACCACAGCATTCGGCACGAGATGCAGCCCCCGGACCAGCTTCTTGGGCAGCCCCACGTAGAGCGCATTGCAGTAATCCAGTCTTGAGGTGATGAAGGCATGGATGACAGTGGCGAGGTCGGAGTCTGAGAGATACAGCCAAAGCTGCCAGACAAGATATAACTGCCAAAAAGCACTCCCTGCCACAGCCACAACCTGAGATTCCAGGCTGAGCCATGAATCGAGGAGCACACCCAGACTCCGCACTTGAGAGACCATGTCAATCCCAGCACGGTCCTGCAGGCGAGTCACCAACACCTCATGATCGACTGTGTTGAATGCAGCCGAAAGGTCTAGCAGGACCAGTAAGGTCTGATGACCCTGGTCCAATGCCAGATGGAGATCATCAACCAAGGCCATCAATGCAGTCTCCGTACCATACCCAGGCCGAAAACCAGACTTAAAGGGGTCAAGGAAACCGGTGCAGTCCAGATGTTCCTGGACCTGCCATGCCACAGCCCGTTCAATAAACTTCCCTAAAAAGGGAAGGTTCGAGACCGACCAATAACTGGCAGGAGCATCAGCGTCAAAAGATGGTTTATTGAGCAGGGGCCTAACCACAGCCTCCTTCAGGCAGTCAGGCACCCTGCCCTCCTGAAGGGAGGCACTAACCACCCCAGCCAGCAATGGTAGTAACGTTTCCTGGCTGTCTTTCACCAACCAGGATGGGTAGGGGTCTTGTTCGCAAGTAGTGGCACAAACAAATCCCAACGAGGACTCCACATCAGCAGGCGACACCATCTGAAACCAATCCCACAAAACAGGACAGGACGGGGCATCCATAGCCCCAAGATGATCCTCTGCAATAACTGC
>QEPC01007949.1:34329-63254 GCA_003113815.1 Sphenodon punctatus
GGGGGGGGGGGATATCCTTTCCACCTTTATCAAAAATATAAGCCTATTCCTCCCACACAATACCCCCTCCACCCCCACCTCAGGGCCCCGCCAAAGGACACAGCCAAAGGGCACGTCCCTTCGGCACGTGCCTCTGGCATGGCCTCCGGCCGCCCCCAATGATATGGGGAGCGTCCCGGAAGTTGCTGCATCCCTGCCCCGCCCCCGCAAGGGGTGGGGAAGAGAGAAGATTCTCCGGCCCCCAGCTGGAAAAAATGGGAACCCCATCCCCATATACCCAGTACAGGGTGAGTCCATGTCCATAGGGTAGGTGGGTGGGAGCTGCTGTACCCCGAATGCACGCTGCTACTGGCCGCACCATCCTGCTCCCTGGGCTCTGCTGTGCCACCTCCGTCCTCCCTCCGGCCGCGCCCAATGATATGGGGAGCAGCTTGGAAGTTGCTGCATCCCTGACCCACCCCTACAAGGGGAGGGGAGAGACAGGATCCCCCAGCCCCCATCTGGAAAAAACAAGGACCCCATCCCCCTATACCCAGTACCGGGTGAGTCCGTGTCCATAGGATCCATGGGGTGTGTTTGTGCACCCCTCCCTGTCTCGTCTGACTGACTGGCTGCACCCTAGGTCATTGCTGAATTGTTAGGGCCAGCCAGCTAGCAGGGCCATCTCTCCTATCCCATATGGGACAAGACAGTGAAAATAAGAAAATTCATGAAGGGCATACACAATAGCAACTCAGCACAGGTCATTCAAGGGGGTCAACATTTGTTTTTATTTTTCTCTATTTTCTATGAAGATGTTAAAATTGAAATAAAAACCAATAGAGAAAAATGACCAGTCAAATGCCCACAAGATGCCTGACCACCTCATGAAAACATCTTGTAGAAATTATTCTACCGTATGGACTCAATTAAATTCCAAGAAATTGCATGGGATGGGGTGACAGATCTATCTTCCATTAAGATTCAGAGCCACAAAGATATTAAGGAATTATTAATGAAGTGTAGTTAGATTTTATTAAAATGTTTAACTAAATTTTATGGAGTCTCCATAGGATGAAGAGAGTCTTTTAACCATTCCAGGAATTTCCATGAGTTAGATGCTGAGGGCTACCATCTTAGGTCATAAGCTGGCTTGGAACCACTGGTGAGTCATTGTCTGACTTTGGAGAGAAACATGATGACTTTTCATAGTGACTAAGAAAACTGCAAAATAAGGCTATTCAGTATGTGCACTTATCTGTCCTCTCTGTTGTTCACAAATGGGTAGTACTGGGGGTCCCTTACTTCCACATTCTAGAGAAGACCAAAGCAACAAGCTATTGAGAAGGGTCTTTTAAATGAGATCCTACCACGCATAGCCACCCAGGATCCAGTCATCTGACTGTCCCTCTGAAGGTGGTGCTGGGGATTGTGTGCTCCCATGAGCCATGCAGCACCCACTCATGGCCACTTACGGGGTACTGCCGAGAAAACTGGAGTGCACCGTGTGGGACAAGCCAAAACAGTGCGTGGCAATGGGCGCCCACACAACCCCATACCCGTCTGTGACAGGGGAAGTGTGAGTGCAGCTGTGCCACTCAGTGGCCACGGACCCCTCCCCCAGCCTTGCTCATTTAAAAACACCCAGAGTGGTTAAAAGAAAGAAAAAATGTTGGGGCATGGGCCCTCTTTTGTTATATGCATACAGAGCCTTGCACAATGAGCACCTTTGCAGCCTAAGACAGCTACTATGGAATGAGTGAGCTGAGCATGGGCCCTGGACTCTAGGGGACTTCTTTGCAACCATCCTGGGCACCACTAGGACATTCTCAGAATGGAGTGGAGAGGGAGCATGGCCAACACACTGTCCCCACCCACTCCAAAATCTAGATGCTCAGGCTGGTTGCAAAAGGGCCCTGACAAGAAGAAAGTTTTCAGAATGGGCAGCGGCGGAATGTTTTCTTTTCACTGCAGTGCTGACTTATAAAGCTTCCTTTCCGGAATCTGCTACAACTAAGGAGCTGGGGGGGAGGGGCTTTTTGTGAGGTGAGCCCCTTTGGAAGAGCTGCCACTTAGAGAGAACCCACTATCTTGCCCTTAGAGGGGAGCCCATATTTAGGACATGAGTCCGGACCCACCACAGCCTTGTTAAGCCATTGTTTTAGGCAATAGAAAGACAGGGAAAACACACTGCAAACATAGAAAGGAACTGACTGGCAGAAGTCAAAAGGGATCAAGTCCATGGACCATAAAGTTTACTCCAAGGCACAGTCAGACCAGTTCTATTTAAGCTTTAACTCAGGTCAACTCCCAGTTCAATCAGCAATTTGAACCAAGAAAGAGCTCTTTCAGCAATACTGGGTCTCTTGGCAAAAAATAGTAATCTATTTTTGTGACAGGCATAACTCTCAACCCCTGAACTCTGGAATTTAATTATTTATTAATTTATTTATTTTCTCATATTTCTACGTCAGGCCCTCCTGCTTTTGCATCTCTGGACAACTCACAACATCTTAAAAACATTCACAACAATAAAAACGTATAAAACCCTTAAACATTAAAATAATCCTGGCAAAGAAAACAAAATTCCCATCCCTAACCCAACCCCCTGCCCCCATCACCCATCTCCCTCACCAAAGGCCTGGCAGAACAGCCAAGTCTTCCGCTGTCTACAGAAAGAGGGGAGGTCTAAGGACAGGAGGACCTCTGGCGGGAGGGAGTTCCACAGCCGAGGTGCGGCCACCAAGAATTCTCTCCTCATAGTCGACACCTGGGAAACCCGGGGGACTACAAAGAGGGCGCTTCTGACTGACTTCAGCAACTGATCCAGGATTCAAAGGGCGAGGCGGTCCTACAGATTAGTGGGGCCCAGGCCATTTAGGACTTTAAAGGTCAAAACCAACACCTTGAATTGAGTCTGGAAGACTATTGGCAGTCACTGCAGAAAACGGAGCAGTGCACTGGTGTAATGTGCTTGCGACGACTTGTCCCCCTAAGGAGAAAAGCTGCCGTGTTCTGTGCCAGCTGCAGTCTATGGATTGTCACCAAGGGAAGCCCCATGTACAGCGTGCTACAGTAATCCGGTCTCGAGAGAATAAAAGCATGGATGATAGTGGCAAGGACTGTGTCTGAGACATATGGCTTAAGCCGTTGCACCAGATGTAATTGGCAAAATTCACCCTTCACCACAGCCATCACCTGGACATCCAGGCAGAGCTGTGGGTCTAGGAGCGCTCCCAGACTATGGACCCAAGACACCAGGGAGGGACGGACCCCATCTATGATGGGGGTCATCACTCCCCTGGCTTTTCCCACAACCATCACCTCTGTCTTGTTGGGATTCAGCTTCAGGCAGTTTGCCCTCATCCAGTCCCCCACAGCTGACAAACACAGGGTAAACACCGAGACAGCTGGGCCTGGGTCTGATGAAAAAGAGAAGTACAGTTGGGTGTCAACAGAATATCGATGACACCTTATACCGAACCCTCTGATGGTCACCCCAAAGGAAGCATGTACATGTTGAATAAGAGAGGGGATAAGATAGAACCTTGAAGGATTCCACACATGAGGTCCAGGGGAGAAGATGAACAATCACCCAGCACCACATGTTGAGGTCTCCTGGCCAGGAAAGAGTGGCACCATTCAAGGACAATACTGCCCACTTTGACTCAGTCCTGCAACTGAGTCACCAACAACTCATGATCAACTGTATCAAATGCAGCCGAGATCTAATAGGATCAACAGGGTCGAATGACCCTTGTCCAACTCACGGCAGAGGTCGTCGGCCAAAGCCACAAGTGCAGTCTCGGTACCAAACCCCTGTCAAAAGCCGTACTGCGAGGGATCTAGGAAACTGATTTGGTCCAGATGCTCTGTCCTGAAGCTGACAAGCCACCATCCACTCAATAACCTTCCCTAAAAAGGAAGGGACAGTAGGTGATTTGAGGGAACGAGGGACAGTGGATGAAAACAGATGAGACAGTAGCCCATATTAATCCCCTCCATATGGGTGGCCACTAGCCCCTTTATTTTGTGGCTGCCAGATATTTGTCTGCCCCCTCTCACGGCATTGTACTGATGAATGTGAAGCCCTCTGTGTAGCGAATGTTGATTGATGCAGGTGAATATGCCCCCACATGGCTGCCTCCAATCTGTTGGGTACATGCAGCCTCTGTGCATGTGCAGATCCACCAGGACCTTAGAGTCCCAGGTGGAGTGCCCAGAGTGGCCCGGGGTACAACTGTGTCTCAGTGGTGGAGAGGTGGGGGGATGGAGCATGGCTGGGGAGGAATGTCTTCCAGCCGGCTAGTTTGTGGTGCAGGACCTGAGAGTGGCAGCTGTGCACAGGCTCCATGGAGTGATCCCGGACTCCACTGGGTTAAACTCTCATCTGTTAACACTCCGTGACTCTCAAAATGTGGGACACAAATTGCATAAAATTTGCTTATGTATGCAAATTCAGAGCAGTCTGTTACTTAACTATGAAGCTGAGCTAAAAAACACCTTTAAAAAAAAAGAAAAGAAAAGAGAGCAATCTTAAAAAGTTAAGGGACTTGCATACCCACACAACCACCTCACTGATAAGCCAGACTTAAACCCTTCTCCTGGCAATCTTTATGCCCAAGCTCTATCACAGCACTGCCTTTAACTGCTTGCCCTCCAAACAGATATGGCCAGTAAGCTTTACAGTTTACACAGCCATCCTGACAATCAAACTTTCCCCTACTCCAGCAATTTCTTCTATGTGGATTCTTTGGCAGATGAGATGCTGTGAGTATTTTCTCATGGGCAAGTATTAGCAGTAGCCCATTACCTAACAGAGAGGCTGGTCAGAAATGTTTTGTTATTATTTTGAAAAAGAACCTTAATTAATCACAACATCAGCCACTTACAAGGGCCAGGGTACACCACCATTATGACCCAGCCTGGGGCGGAAAACCATGCCCGACACTGTCAGGGCCGTGTCAAGGCACCGACCATACATGCCTGTATCAGGCCCCAGGCCCCACCGCCATGCCACTCACAATTCCCTGCCGTCCACCATGATAGGCAGACATGGTGACCAATGATGGCCCACCATGTCAGGCCCCAATCCTGACTGGGTCACAGCAGGCCACAACAGACATGCTACCCTACTGTGGTTCGCTTTGGCCTGGTCAGGTGGGCTTTAGCCCGGGCTATGACTTCGGGGGTTTCCTGAGGTCAGAGCCTGGACTAGCCAGCCACTGACACAGTCCGGGGTAATCCCAGGCCATCATCTGGCAGTGAAAAAATAGATGTGCTGGTGGCCAGTGGGCCAAAGCAGTAGGCCTAAATTGGTCACCATCATGTCTGTTTTAACCCAGAGAGAACAATAGAGAAACTTTTCTCTCTTCTACAGGAGGGGCTGCTCTGAATCTGAACTAGCCTGGCAAACTATTTGACTGGTTTGGCTCCTTAAAGGTGGAGAATTCAGCTCATTAAAATTACTCTGCCTCTCACCTCCTTTCCTAAACTGGGACTTTACAGCAGTTTTCTGGAACTGTGGGATAGATAACAAAAGAGGTGTAAAATCATGGGTGTCCTGGAAAATCCAGGATACTTGAGAGGTGTGGTGGCAAGCCAAACTAATAGTAGTAGTAGTACGTTTATTGTTTGGCCATAGACCGTAACAAAAATTAAACAAATACAAAATAATGAATTACATAGAACACAAAATTTAAAAAAAACAACCAAGAAATACACCAAAATATTCAACCATGCAGGAGAAAAATATATGTAAAATAAGAGAGTTAAATGTGTCAGTTACATTATCATATATTGTCTTACCCTTCCCAGGGTGTATGGTGACAGCATTTGGCCCCTGAATTAGCCTACAAACATCCTTTTGAAGGATAATGCCTTATCCTTTCCAGGGTAGATGGCGACACATTTGGCCCCTGAATGAGCTTATAGATAACCTTTTAAAAGGCTGTTGCCTTACCCTTCCCAGGGTTTATGGTGTCCCAGGGTTTATGGTGCCAAACTAATACTTTGATGACAGCCAAGAAATAAAGTAGTTGAAATGATACCATTTATTGGGCCAACTTCTGTTAGCAAGAGCTGCAAGCTTCACGAGCTTTGTGGAGAAAGGGTTCTATGAAATGTTGAAATTTGCATACTCTCGCCAACAGACGGTGGTCCAATAAAAAGGTATCATCTCAACTACTTGGTCTTCAGGGGTGGTCCTCTGGAGGAAACTGCAAATTCAGATCTGCAATTTCCATATTTAAGTTTGGATTTGTATTATGGATCCATATTTAAATCAATAAAATAAAAAGTGATAAAAAAAGTTAGAAATAAATAAATCATTGTACATGCGCAAAATGGCCACTGAATTGTTCTTCGCATGTGCAAAATGGCCACCGGATGTTCTGTGCATGCACACCCTTTAAAAAATTGTGGCAGCACCATTACCGCCATTTCGGAAAAGGGCAGCTGGTCATGCACACACAAAATGGCTGCTGTGAATGTGTAGACTGGCTGCCCTTCTCCAAAATGGCACAATCTTGCTGCCACCATTTTGGAAAAGGGCTGTGCATGCTCAGAACATCCAGCAGCCATTTTGCACAGGAGTAATTTTAATATATATTTCAATAGATTTAAAACCGAACCACAATTGTGTTGTCCCTGTTGTGGTTTGTATGGATTAATCCATCATTTTATTTTATTTATTTAAGCATTTAGTATCCCACTCTCTCTTGCCTCAGGCAATTCGGGGTGTCTTACAATTAGTAAAATATATAAAAAACAGGAACATAAAACCCCAACACACCTCTTCCTTCCCCCATTACAAGCAGTAATGGCCCATTACAAGCAGTTCTGGAATAACTGGAATCCGAACTGCCCACCCCTTGGCCTCTTTTAGATTTGGGGTCCAATGTGGCAATCATAATCCAAATATCTATATTTAGATGGGATTTTAGAGTTTTAATATTTCAAGAATAACAAGAATTTACAACTAAAGGATTTGTGACTATTTAGCTTTTACTTTCCTCACTGAATGGAAGAAGTCTGTCACACAATTCACATACTGTAGTTGTAGTTTGACAGAAGGGAGCTATGGAAAGACTGTATAAAGTACATTTCCAAGTCGTAGCTATGTACCAGCTACTGTTGCTGTGTACATTCCATTAATAATTGGTAGTAAGGAGAAGACAGACATGCTACATATTTAAAAGTTTTGAACATGACATTCCAGATGAAATACTGATTTAGAACTTACTCATAGTTGGAGGAAGTATAAATCTGGGCTTTGGTGTGCAGCGCATTCAGAGGTGCACTAGTGTCACCATGTTTTTCCAGGGCTACACTGTTTTAATAATTGGTTTCTGTAAGAGTAAGTTCCTAACATCTTTAACACAGCTCATTAATATCAGCAGTCTCCTGCACCCTCCTCCTATCTCAAACTTAATTAAACAAGCACCACGCTGTGACTGGAAGGAAAAGGCCACATCTTTATTTACATATACAACAATAAAAAAAAGTAAAAGTCTCACAAGTCAGGAACAATAACTAATGTACTAAAATACCACATGGGCTTTGCAAGGGGGAGCTGGCTAAATGAAAATTGCATTGCCTTCAGATGGAAACAAGTAGTTCTGTGCAGTGCAGCAAGTACCCAAAGTAATGAGGCCTGGTTTCCTTGGCGAAGAGAGTGGGCACTGTTCAATGTAAGTCTAGGAGATTTTTTAGCTATAGCAAAAAGGGATTATGACCCTTTTCACATGGGCTGTGGTGGGTGGGGAGATGGGTGGCTGGCGCATGGGGGTACGTTCCCACAGACCCCCCATCCACCTCCACCCATCTCCATGCATGGAGCATCGGGAATTGGGGCCCGTTGCTCTGTGCATGGGTGGAGCGTGGGAGTGAGGATGCACCCCTACCCACCACCTGCAGTGTTCCCATGGGAGCCCACCCATCCCCCCTGCACCCACTGCGGCATTCAAATGGGTAACCCCCCAACCCACACACGTGTGTGAGGGGAAAGAGGCTTATATCCCCTGTCCAGAAGCACTTATTTGCTGTAAAATTTGGGATCTCTTTGGATCTTTGCTCTTCTACAAAATTTTGTTGACATTGTCATGTAGAATCAAAAATGATGAAGGGACAGGCACATGTACATGCCCACAATGATTGCATAGCCCTTCTTTCTCTAGGTAAAAAGGGTCAAAATCCTCCCCACTCTAAACAGAAGTGATTTTTTAAATATCCTCCTTCCTACCAATTCACTATGGAAGTAATGGCCATTTTTTCCCTATCTTCTCACCCTCAAGCGCCCTCTTGTAGCTAGTATAATCTCATTTTATTGTTAGCCAAACTTTCCATTTATACCATACCTTCTATCCACAAGTATGTCAAACAGCACTTTAGATCCATCTAATAGTATGAAGACATTCATATTTGGACACAAATACATAGTAAACTTGTTTATACTTGCCAGAAATGACTGGTATGCTAAAAGTGTATAGAGATAGAAAGGTACTGTCATTCTTCCAGCTGTTATAACAGGTGTCTGCATAATGCAGCACAATTAGCAAGGAGGAAAACTTGTGAAGACTGGAATTTTATTGGATGTTGATACAGGTGACTACAGTTAAGAACAAGTATACAAAGGAAAACAAAAAAACCACAACCTCAAATCATGAAATATTTCAGGAATCAGAAGAGGGTAATCATTTAGTTAAAACAAATGCTTTGGACTGGATGTTAATCAGAGAGTCTCGTGGTAATACAAGCTTCTTATGGGAGGAAAAAACTTTAACTTTGTCGACAAGCCTTTACCCAGGTGTTATTCTCTCAAGGCATTATTCTTGCTGTTGGTAGACAGACACACAGAGAGCAAAAAGAGGAAGGATAATACAAGGTGGGAGATTTTCTGTCAATGATTTCACGTGCTGGCACAGTCAGTTACAAATGAATGCTTCTGACAGGCTTCTGACTAGGCAGGTGGCCTGTGGCAGAAGCAGTGAGGGATTCTTGTTTTTCTGAGCGATTCCCAGGGTCAGACTTAAACAGGGAAACAGAGCAATTAGATAGAGCATGGACCAAGCTCTCACTCTCTCTTTCTATGGGTGTTTTTAGACAAGTGCCTCCCCACCTATCAGGGGTGGTTTCTATACATGGGCAGCTGGGTGCCCCCACTACTCACCGTGACCTATGTTTCTTTTTTCCAGCACCACTAGAGCCGCAGCAAAGAATCTTGCAGGCAATGGCACTTCCTGGCTGCTTGCAGTGGCCACTTTCCTCAGTACAGATTGGATGCATGCGCAGAGAGTCTGCAGAGCGCTCTGCACCTCCTGCGCATGCGCCCGATGCCCAATCTGTCGGATCAGCGCGGCCATTGACACAGTGCTATGCCTGCTGCTCAGGCTCCTCTGCTCCTCATTTCCCCCTCCTTCCTGGCTACCCAGCCACGGTCACAAGCAACATAGAGCCTCACCTGACCTGACCCCTCCCTGAGCCGCAGTGAGGCGGGGCTGGCAGCCTGGCAGTCTGCATCAGGAAGGGAGGCGGGGCTGAGCGAGGACTCCCTCCAGCTGCCTGGCCAGTAGCAGCGTCATTGTTGTGGGTGGTGCGTGGTGGAGGTGCTTCCCCAGGGAGGGGGGTGGATTCAGATCAGAGTAGACTAGTTGCATGGGGGGGGGCTATGGAAAAACATTTTAAAGAGAGTACATGCGTTGGGACTTGGGGGCCATCCAGCTGCTGCATGGCTCTCTCTCAAGGGAAGGGCTTGTAATTTGGGGGGGGAGGAAGGGCTTGTAATTTGGCTCAGGCTGAGTTCCATGAGTGGAACTCTGCCAAAAAAGGCAACAGCTGGGTGATAATTAATACCACCCATTTCAGACACCCAGGGAGGAGGAGTCTCAGAGGAGGAACCTGCCTCAGTGCCAGTCAGTCACTGGCCAGAGAGATACTGCAGGCTGAGGAAGAGCTGTCCTCATCTGCTGGCTACAGTTCACGCACCATTGACCCCAGCCACAGCAACACGTGTGCCTCTCTGCTGCTACTGGTGTTTGAGGAACCAGACAACACAGCGAGACTCCAGCAAACAGCAATGAAACTGGTAAGAGAATACCCCAGAATACAGGCACCGGCCTGTCATGTCCAGCCCCTTTGCTTGCCCCTGGGCCTGAAACCAACCAACTCAATCTGATTAAATTTAATTTTGTCTCCTGACTCCTTCCTCCCTTGGTAGGGCATTCATTGGGGCAATTTTTTGTGGGCCCCATTGGGCAGTTTTATGGGCATGATGAGCTTTGGGCATAGTCTCTGTCTAGTGACTGTGATTTGTCAGTTTTCTAATTGATCTTGGAGGGCGGGTGGATTGGTGAAAGGGAAGAACTTGAAGAAGGGTTCCCTAACCTAATGCATTTTAAATGGTTCCTTTGATGCACAGAGGTTTGGTGTATGGGGTATTGTGGGGGTTTCTCTTACAAGAAGACCAAATATTCTGGCTATCAACTCAGTAGATGGCTAGTTTACCTGCCTGGGCTAAGTCAGAATCTCTGTGCAGCATGATTGGGGTCCTGTGGGAAGCCTCGGGCTGTATTTTGGTGTGCATTTTAGAACTTGTTGGGTTTTTCTGGACTAGTCTCTACATGTGTTTCTTTGTTGTGGCTTTCTTGGTTGAACAAGCTTAGCTTGCTTGCTGGGGGAGTGGGAGTAGGGGGAGAGAACTGGGGACTTGTGCAATGGTTTGTTTTTTTGCTTGAATTTTCCCCATATTTTCTTTTCAGTTTGTTTGCAAGGGACCCAGCTTAATAATGTGCAAACTCACTCAAGGCCATTTTGTGCCTCCCCGCACTGGCCTGGCCATGGCTACTGCACTGCTGTTTAAGTTTCAATATTGTCTCTTTGCTGATTTTTTCCCCATTGTCTCCTGCTCTCTGGGGGGTTTTTTTTGGGTGCTTACTGCTGCTGGGAGAACCTGGAGGCTTGTGCAATGGTTTCTCTGCTTGAACGTCCCCTGCATTTCAAAATAGTCCTTTTGCAGTTTGTAAGCATGTGTAAACTGGAGGCCATTTTGTGCCTCCCTTCCTACCCCAGTGGCCTGGCCATATGGCTACTGCTGTTTCAAATGGTCTCTGTCTGCTGGTTTCCCCCCACTAATTGTCTGCTGCTTTCTGGGTTTTGTGTGTTAGGGGAACTTGAGGGCTTGTGCAATAGTTTCTCTGAGTTTCTGTGGCATTTTCTTGGCAGTTTGCAAGCATGTGCAGACTCACTTGGGGCCATTTTGTGCCTCCCTTCCACCCCTGGTCTGACCACATGGCTATGGCTACTGCTGCTGTTTCAAATGGTCTCTCTGCTGATTTCCCCGATAATTGTCTCCTGATTTCTGGGTTTTGGGTCCTGGTGGAACCTGGGGGCTTGTGGAAGGTGAAGGCTTCACAATATTGTTGGTTGGGTCAAGATGGTTTGGTTTGCTTTGATCTGTCTGTTTGCATGATGCACTGCTACTTCCCCCGCTTCTCTCAAGCATGTGCAGAGGCCATTTTGTGTGTGCCCACATGGCTACTCTTGTTTAAAATTGTCCCATTGCTGATTTCCACCCAACCCTAACTGTCTGCTTTCTAATTTTTTGAAGGGGGAGCTGGAAGGGCGAAAATGGGTGGAGGAATTTCGTCAAAATCCTCCCTCAATTTTTGTACTTTGTGCATAGGAAACTTCAGGAAGTGCTTGCTCTTAACATCTGGAGCATTTTCCTCACCATTCTGTTGTTCTTAAGTATTTTCAGGGGCATTACAGCATTTCCAGCTTTTGAAGAGATGTGTAGGTTTTCATAACTATGTGCTGTTGGGGCCCAAACATTTTGTTCACCTAATTTACTTTCTAAAATCTATGTAGAATCTACAACCGTGGGAAACTACACATACAGAAAAACGTATCCATCCAACTGTTTCTGAAGATCACCTACAGAAGCAGGTAACTTCTTTTCCCATAGTGGGGTGGGGTGAGAAAGTGTGTGTGGGGCAGCAAGCTTACAGATTTACTGATACAATATGTGGTGGTCTTCAAAAAGCAGCCATGACAAGTGGAGGATTGTCTGTGCCACTTCTTTTGTGTGGTGGTCATGACTTCTCAGAGACAAACTGACCTTTCTGTTTGTTTGTCTGTTGTGAGCAGAAGCCACTGCTGTCAAGGAATTGCTAACCTAGGTTAAAGGGACATGGCTGAAGAACAGAGAGTACATTGAGGAGGGTGCCAAGAGACATTGCTGTAAGTTGGAATGCACTATTATGACTTCTCTCCAGACTGTTCTAGCAACTTCAGTTGCTGCTTGCCTGGCCTGGCCATGCATTTAGCATCTGCAAATCCTGCCTCTGAAGAGGACTGGTTGGCTAGAGGGAGCTGTCAGTCACAGGGCAGGGGGGCTGGTGGTTGTTGTTTGCCATGATCTGGGTGGGGCTCTTCTGGCACTTAGGACATTCCCCTGCAAAAAAAATTTTTTGGGGGGGCTAGTCCCTCTAGTCAACCAGCCCCCTGAAGAGGCAGGATTTGCTGATTCCAAAAGCATTGCCCCCTGGGATTTGTAGTCCCCTTGCAGCTGCTTTCCCTCCTGTGAACCCTAAAGGTTGAAGCCCAGGGACTCCATACACCACAATGCAACAAGGCCGCCCTTTCCCCGTGCAGGCTATACATTGAAATGGTCATCCATGTCCAGAAATTGTGAGGCGAGAGGTAAAAAAACCCAACAACTTTAAAACTTGCTGCCTGGCTGCACTCCCCTTCCCCTGACCAGGGAAATCCCTGGAGGCTGGAAAACCAGCAGGACTCCAACTCCCCTAACTTAAGTCACAAGCAGAGCGTCTCTGTCTGTCAGCCACAGATGCTTGCAAGCTGCTCTCCCCTCCCTCTGACTGAGGGAATTCCTGGGAGCTGGGTAACTGGTGAGACTTCAACAGTTGGAGAAAACTTTTCTCCGCTCACCCTCTGCAGAGAGAAAGGCCCCCCACAGAGAGTGAAAGCAGACTTGAGCAAGGCACGTGAGAAGCTGCCGAGAATCACATGATTCTTGCTTCTCGCCTGGTTTGAACTGAGAATTGTCTGTCTCTTCGAGATTAGAGAAAATTGTGATAGCGAGTTTCAGCTCTAGTGTACCACACCTCTGCATATCATTTCCAAGGGAGAAAGCTATGTATGTAACATGTTATGCTTTCATTCAGGATTTGTCTTTGCACCCATTGTGGTAGAGTGCATAATAATGGCTCACTGCTATACAATTGCCTAAAATCTTCTCTTATTTTGCAGGACAGAAGCATCAAAGAATGAGTCACCAAAAATGAACACTGTGGATTCACTGCTGGCAAAGCCGTTCTCACAGCTCGCTTATGCTGAAAAATGTCAGGTGAAAGAACTTGGACCTGACCGTCCAGATCTTCAGATTGAACAAACTTTCCATGACAGAAGGAAGGACTACACACACCGGTTCAGCACAGCGTGGTATGAGAAGTGGCTGTGCAGCAACGTTTCAAAGACTGCATTGTTTTGTTTTCCATGCTTGCTGTTTGGTGGTGAGGTGGTGTGGACCAAGACATGAATGAAGGACTTAAAGCATCTAGCTGAGAAGATAAAGAAGCACAATGAATGCAAAGGTCATACTGACAACTGTTTCAAGATTGAAGCATTTGGTAAGACCAACACAGTGGCACAACTGGATGACGGTTACCTTGTGAGCATTAGAAAGCACAATGAGGACATTGACAACAACCGGTATATTCTTTAAAAAAATAATTGATTGTATTTGGTTCTGTTGTGCTTTTGAGTTGGCACTGTGTGGCCATGATGAGACTGAGGACTGCTTGAACCAAGGAGTGTTTAGAGCCTTGGTTGATCTGATTGGCAGCATTGATTCTGTGATGGAGAAGCATTTGAAAACTGCCACAGTTTTCAAAGGCTCGTTCTAAAACAATTCAAAATGAACTCCTAGACTGCATGTTCACAGTGGCCAGGAATTTCATTATCGAGGAGTTGAACAGCTCTGAATATGTGGCTATTCCGGCTGATGAGACAACAGATGTGTCAACTCACTGCCAGTCAGTACTGATTTATTGGTACATTGATGGCAGAGGATTATAGCTTTTTTTTTTTAGTTTCACACAGTTGCAAGACTCTTATGCCGAAACCATTGCTACAGCAGTTGAATGCTGTTTTCCCATGGGATGCTGATAAGCAGAAAGTGATTGCTCAGAGCTATGATGGTGTGAGTGTGATGCATGGGCAGCATGGAGGGGTACAAATGAGGATACATGACCTATACTCAAATGCTCATTATGTACACTGCTATGCACATCAGCTAAATCTGATAATGCAACAAGCTGTGTCCCAAATAAGGAAGGTTAAAGTGTGTGTTTTAAAGATTTGGGTCGATATTAACAGCCTTTTTTCATCATGTCCCAAAAGGACAGAGCTTCTGGATATGATAATAATGAGAAGGCTCCTCAGAGCACCTGCCACATGCTGCAACTTTAATCTTCAGACAATAAATGTAGTTTATAAGCACCGAGAGCATCTGATTGAATGCTTCAACCACATAAGTGGGAATTTTGATGCCAGTGCAACTTGTGAGGCATGGGGATTTGCTAGAAAGCTGGAAGAGGATAGGCAGTTCCTTTACTTCCTGTTTTTAATCCATAAAATAATGCCTCACATTAAGGAGCTTTATGATCAACTGCAAAAGAGAGATATTGACTCTGTAGGTGTTCAGACACTTGCTATAGAGTTTGTCAGCAGCATCAATAGAGTGAGAGACTCTATTAAGGATATGCGCTCTGAATTTCCACAGCAGTCCCAGATCCCAAGAGGTAGCACTATAGACAGCCTGGATCAAATCGCAGTTGAAGTTTGCAATATCATAATATTGCATGTGAAGGAATGATTTGAGTTCACAAAGCACCTAGTGAGCACAACATTATTACACGGGACTCTTTTTGTAGCACACAACCAATGCTTTCCAACACGAGCATTGAACAAAACAATGGATGCCTACCCTATGCTACACAAAGACAGACTGAGGATAGAATTTTCTGTCTTGTATGAGAAGAAAGACCTGTATGGTATGAAGGATTCCTCAGAGCTACTTCATACATTACTGGACAACAATCTGCAGGACAGCTTTGAAACTTTGAATCTGGTGAGAATTTTCATCACAACACCAATGACAACAGTGGGCATTTTTACACACACCTTAAAGTGCTAGTCTTTTAATCTTCTGGGTTTCCAAGTCCACAAGTAAGTTCCGGATGCATTTTTCTCACACACATTGCCCTGAAGCAGCCTAAAGTAGCAGCAGCTGTAGATGTGAGGGGCTGCCATGGAAACCAAGTGACCACAGCTGCCTGGAGGAAAGCAGTTTACCAGGAGAACATTTTACACAACAAAGTTCTGGGAGAAGTTCTAGGCAGAAATTCAAAGATCCAGATGCTTAAGATCTGGGTGGGTGATTTAGACACACAAAGTTCAGGATGTAAAAGCAAACATTTTATTTATTTATTTTTTTAAAACTTCTACCCCAATCCCTCCAGCCTTATGGCAGTTTGGTGGGCTTACAAAACATTTTAAAACAATTAAAAATACAAGAAGAGGTTACTAAAACAATAACAGTAAAAAGAGATAAAACCACTGACAAAAAACAAAACAAAAACAACCCACCCCCACCCTCATTCTCCCCCCTCTTCCAAATGCCTGAACGAACATCCAGGTATTACAAGCCTGATGAAAGGCCAACAGGCTGGAAGCAAGGCAAGCTCTCTCTGGGAGGCAGTTCCACAGCCATGGTGTGGCCACTGAGAACTCGCTCTCCATTGTGGCCCCCTGGTTAACCCAGGGGCCTCCAGGAAGGCGCCCCCAGCAGATCGCAAAGGTCCTCCCCACAGCCCAGGGTGTTAGGCGGTCTCTCAGATAGGAGGGGTCCAGACTGTGTAGGGCTTTAAAGGTCAAAACTAGCACCTTTAATCAGACCTGGAACGCTATAGGCAGCCAGTGCAGAGCCTGGAGCACAGGTGTAATGTGCGCCCTATGGCCCATCCCTGTCAGGAGATGGGCTGCCATGTTCTGCACCAGCTGCCGCCTCTGAGTCATCACCAACTTACATGCAGGAGAAATGTGTGTGTAAAAACACCTAGTCGAATCTGAACAGTCTTTCTCAGCCCTACAGAGAATACAAACTTTCCTGAGGAACACAATGACCTCAAAGACTGAACACATTGTCAATGTTGTCCATAGAAAAAAGGTTGATCAAACGAATGCCTGACTCCAGCCACAGGGAAATTGAACTGTTTGCATGTCTCAAAGACCATTGGGTGCCTTTGCTGTACAAGTGATACATCTGTGCAAGTGTTTGTATATGGAGTGCATGGGAAATCCTTTGAGGTGCTTGGCTGGTGAGGTAAAGGAGCTGAGAGAAGGAGAGTTTGTTGTTTGAGTTCTTGACTAGCTTGTGTGTGGGTGTCTTTGGTTGTGGCTTAGGTTGTGTTGGGGGAGGGTGTGACTGTGTTTGGTTAATGCTATATGTTTGGCTAATAAACCCTTGGCTTGAGTCCAAGATCTGTATTTATTGTGGTTTTTTTTACTGATTACATATTATTATTTTATTATTATTATTATAATAAGCATTTATATAGTGCCAGCGATGTACCTGGTGCTTTACAGAAAATAAATTACTAAGCATTTATATAGCACAAGCGGTGTACCTGGTTGGTGCTTTACAGTTGTTGTTGGGAGACAGGTCTCTGGCCCGGTGGTCTTACAACAATCTAAGAAGGACAAGGATGAGGGGAGCACAGGGAGAGACACACCCATTTCTATTTTTAGAAAAAAAAATTAAACGTGGGGAACCGAGGCTGTAAACTTCCATATTAACTTCAGATTTTGGGTTGGGCTGGCTCCTCCTACTGTTGGGCAGGCTTCACCCATAGGCCCACTGACAGTAGATTAAACCCACCCATTGCCCCACCAGCCTCAAAACCCATCAACCGCCACTGCCACCTATTACCCACCTAGCATGCATATTGTAGGGCTTCACAGGGTGCCAATGCAGCCCTGCAACATGCATGATGGGTGGGTGATGGGTGGGGCAGTGCTTGACTAAAAACACCCATACAGACACACACACGGGGGGCTTTAGGGATCAGTGATTTATTGAAAGTGAGGGAGGGTGGGCAGTGTTCTGCAGGAAGAAGCCCCTCTAGGGGCTGAGAGTTGTGGGTGGGGAGAGGACCCCAGAGAAATAGTCAATTTCAGGGCCTCAGGAGTGCTGAACCTGAGCCTACCACAACAGGCCTCCCTGTGGAACTTTCACTGACCATGGGGCCTGGGCCGTGACCCCTCCTGGCCCTGTTTACCTGGCTGGTTCTTTTTGGCCAACATATCGCTTACATTCTGGGCAGGGCTGGCTGGAATGAACACTGTTATGAGGATCAGCTTAAAGAAAAGAGAGAGAGAGAAGGAAAAAATAGAGGGGGTAGATGAAACATAAGATGGAAGGAGTCGGAGAAGACAAAACAGAATTCAGTTGTTTGGTTCAAGGCTGACCAGTCTAGATGTTCCTGAAGCTCTCCAAGAATCTCAAGTGGTGATGTAAGTGCCTGGTAAAGACCTCATTACCTTCCTCAAATGGTTGCAGTCTTGCTGTTTTTTGGCATAGGCTAAAATAGTTTGTAAAGTATGGTGTAATACAATAAGTGGCTCCTTGTCATTATTTCATTTCCCACCAATAAAATCTTTGTTTACACAAATCCAGACTTATGTCACCTCTGTGTTCTTGTGCCGTCAGTGTGCATTTGCTATAAATCATGATTCTTGCTTACCCCTGAGCCAAGGTTCAAAAAAAGAGCAATTAATTCAACAGAGCTGTGTACCGCTGTAACTTCTCCCAGGAAATGTCTGTCTGGGTTAAGCGCACTTATACCACACATTGAATTGTTACTTATTGACTTAATAGTTGATATCATCCTGGATTCCTTGGTTCTCTGTGGATACAGTCGTCCACCACTGAAGTCAATGGTTCAGCTCCCATTGACTTACGGTGGAGGATTATGCCCTTTATTTGTCAAAGCACAATATAAAAGAATTCTTAGGTATAAAGAAGACAATGGGAAAAAATGCTGGCTTGTTGCTACAAGCATGTTCCTTATGTGAAGTATATGTGAAAATACCAATGGTGTAATCCTGACTTCATTCAAGTCAATGGGGCCGATCCCATACTGCATATGTGGAACCATACACATTGCCATTTCAGGCACACTGTGCCGCACGGAAATTGCGTGCCTTCATGTATGCGTAGGTTGTGCACAGGATCCACGGGCCATGGGATCGGGCCCAATGGCGACACTCTTAATGACTTCAGTGAAGATAGGATTGCTCCCTAAAAATGAAAGAATATTTTGAACTGCTCATTTAGTTCTCAACCCTTAATATAAGAGGGACTACTCCAGAGTAACCTATTTGAGCGCTGAAACCTTCCTGAGACGACGGCAATGCTGTCTCCATACATATGCAGTCTTAAATTGAACATTGCAGTGCAATGTATAAAGTGTTTTTAGCACCTTATAATGGAAGATGCACCTGGAATTTCATGCTAACAGGTGGATACTATGAAAATGTGAGGGGAAATTAACATCCCGTGTTATACAAAACCAATCTAATCAAAGTTAAGACTTTTTCTATACAAATATAAATTTTGACTTTTCGATGAAGCTTTTTCTTTGCATAACTTAGCTTCCCAGCAGTAACCTCTTGTACCAGCAATGGAGCCAGGGAAAGATGGAATATAAATTTAAATAAATAAACTTATGATTGTTGAACATATTCCAGTCCCCCTTACTTCTGTTTTCATGATGCACTCAGCTCTTTGCAGGATTGAATACCCACTCCTCACTGCGAAGCTTTTATCTACAAGAATATTCTTCCTATGAAGTATACATGAACATTCTAACAACACAATAATGACTCCATTGAAGTTGGTGGGACCAATCCCATGGCCTGTGGATCCCGCATGCACCTCTGGTTTCCGTACAGCACAGCGTGCCTGCAATGAAGGTGTGCGAGCTTCCCATGTGAAGGAGTGCAGGCACAGGTGTGCACAGGATCCACAGGGCATGGGATTGGCCCCATAACTATGTTTCCATTTGGGGAATCTGAAGTTTCAGGATCAGGTCCGCATCTTGTGTTAATTGGCATAGCAGCAACTGAAAAGTAGCAGGATGGCTTTACCCATTCTCGGTTTAAAGAGATGCAACACCAGTTTTGCAGCTGAGATGAAAAACAATGAGTATAGGAATGTAGCTTTCATAAATGTGAAAACTGTAGTAACTTTAAATTGTGTGTGCAAAGTGATTTCCACAAAGAATCCCAGGAAGCTTTACATTGAAAAAGTGTAAGACAGTTTCAAAAATATACCTTACCAATCTTTTTTTAAAAATTAAAAGAAAAAGAAAAAGTAACCAATAAGTAATAAAACAATAATAATTAATAATCCCACATCCTGCTGCCCCAAAATAAACTGATCTCAGATCTGTGCGATGCATATACTAAAAGTCTGAACTCCCACAGTCTCCCAGCTATACTTAGAACAAACCAATAAATACAGCAGCTGATGGCCCCTCAAAAATAACAGAAGAAAGGAAAATGGACATTCATTTGGCCCCATGATGCTGAGGCCATTATAGATATACAGAGCTATTTTAAAATCAATGAAGTGTTCAGGAGAATAAACAAAGCAGTGATGTATTTTAATGTTCTAATACTGCATACTGCCGTTTGTGTAAATAGAGAAAAACTCTGACTCATCAAATCAGCAACTGCCTTGCACAGAAGAGAGATACCAGAAGACAAAGTAAATATAGCATTGGCATTCATGTGGGGAACCTGGAGGCTCTAAACTGTAGCTGAGATGCTGTCAGGCCATAGGCCTGTGATGAGGTTGAACAGAGCACTGGGTCATGAGCCAGAAATCTAAATTGATACTGTGTCAGGGTCCAACATTCAGGGACCAGCCACAGAACAAAAGGATGTTTTTAGACTGACATGAAACCTGACTGTCCTTGGATTTGCTCTGGGGGTGTACCCCCATGTCTGCCCTCTTCCAGTCCTGCCTGGGTCTACAACCGATGGACTGGCAGTTTTCGTAGCCCATGGTCCAGCCACATGGCACCGTCCCACACCATAGAGCTGCGGGTGCTCACCCAATGCTTAAGGCTGGTGTCTGCAACTCGTTGGTGCTGAATAGAGCAAGGGACAGCTGGGTATAGATCTGCAGTGTGGCTCTGTCCAACAGATGGAAAGCAGCTCCACATTCAGCCATTGCGCTGGGTTTGGCCAGCCCCCTCCACACGGTGCTCTCCAGAATGTTCTGGATTGCTACCAGTGGGACTGCGCTGGAGGAGTCACAGCCTGCTCTGGTTGCACATCTGGTGGGCCCCTCTTTATGCAGACTGGCCAAGCAAGGGGTTAAGGGGGCTGGCACAGGTAGAAGTGGAGCTGCCATCTGTCTGTTTACACCCAATGTCACAGTCTAAGGGCTACCCAAGGGTTGTGTTCTAAGTGCCTGGTCAGTAGCCAGAAGTTCAGAGCAGATGGTCAGGAACATGAAGAAGCCAGGAGGCATAGCACTAATCATTTAGCTGCCCTGACCAGAGGGTGGATGCCAACCCTGGAAGGCATATAGGGCAGTAGAGTTGTCCATAATTTTGGAGGTCATGGACAGTCTTCAAGCATCTGTGAGAATTACATGAGCTACAGTTTCTCTTGGTAGTTTGTGTGGAACTGTGGCACAGAGGCTCCAGACTTTGGCTCCCAGCCATGCAGGCCAGGGTTCAAGCCCTTGCCAGCAGTGAGACTCCTGATAGATGGCATGTTAAGAAAAAGTATATTTGATTATGCATTGAAAATGCATTTTGTGAGAAGTGTCATGCAACTTTCAAAGTGAAATATTGGAATCAGTCCCCACAGCAGTAGTTCCGGGTGGAGCAAGGAGTGCTTTGAGGTACTTGCACGACACACACATTATGTTAACCACATAGCTATTATCCCAAACCACCTTTGAGTGAATGTGGAGCAAATCTGGAGTAATTTTCTGGAATTATATGACTCCTATCTAGCATGTGATGGTGAACCATGGCATCCCAGTCTCTCCCTGGTTCAGATTAGAGCAGCCACCGGCTACTACTTTGGGCAGATAGTTGCTGTAAATCAGCTGTTCCACAGCAAAACATTCTTCTTCTCCACACCTGTTGGAACACCTGATCCATGGCAGAACCTTATAGCCCCCACCCAATTGGAGCTAGCTTCACTCTGAGTCCTGATCTCTCCCTGCCTGGGGTTGGAGCAGGCTCTGCTTTTGGGAGTGTAGAGTGTGATAAAAGGCATCCCAGCTATGAGCTCTAACATGTGTGCCACTCTGTGCCATATTAAAAGCATGTGAAAGAGTCCTAAGTAGCTGCTGCTGTTTTTCTCTCCTGCTGCACTGGAGCAGAGCAGAGGAACCAAGCGCTACCATCCCCTCACCCAGGACCGTGTAGAGGAATAGGGGGGAAATAAACGGTGGACAGAATTCTCTGAGGAAGTGTAGTGTAAAAGCAACTTCCATAAAGTCAAGATGACTTTTTTTTTTTTTAAAGGAGTGTTAAAGGAAAAGGAGTTTACTGATGAAGTAAATCCTAAACAGATAAACAAGGCAGCAGGGAACTGCCCACACAGCCAGCAAGCAGACAAGACAGCAGGGAGGAGATTAAAGCTTGCTACAACACTTGAGATTAATGACACCTGTTTACAAAAAAAAAAAGAAATTGTGCTCAACGAATCTGTAAATTCCATTTGATATTTAAACTGTCAAATGTTACTGGGAAAGGAGGGGGGTGTTGTTACACTTCTGACAGAAGTGTCCTTATTGCTTCAACTGTAGAAATCCAATAGGCAAAATTTAGTGCTAAACTGGGTAGCCTCAAAAACGGTTATGCCCATTGAAATTGTCCAAATTGTTTTGGGAAGATCAGGCATGAAACAGTACCCATTTGGTGGTCAACTTGTTACATGAATTAATGGTTTTCTGTTAACCGGTTACAGCTATTCTCTTTTGGACCATTTTACCAATTACCAAGTATCTGAGTTTTCATTTTACAAACTAATTCTTACTTACAATTTTAGTGTCTTTTCAACATGGAGCAATCAATAAACGAATGGAAAGGGACAGAAAAAAGGTAAATTGTTAGTGCACAGTCTTCTAGGTAGTTGGATACCTGTCTTGGTATATGGGTATTAGATGGGTACCCAGTAGGCAGCCTCAAATGTGAGAAATTTTCTACCCATTTTAGCTCTAGCAACACTTTCTCAATTCAAAAACTCAAATGACATGTGAGTATGCAGTAAGTGTGCATGTTCACAACCACCAGTGGCAATCTGCAGATCTGCAATGTGTCTCAAAGAAGATTGCATGCAAGCCTCTGAAATATATCTCAATGCTTACTCCATATTAAAAAATATATATTTGAATATGAATGTAAATAGTGGTTCTAAAAATAAAGTACTTGACCACAATGGTTCAGATTCAACATCCAGCGTTAACTCTCTGCCTCTCATGATGGTCTCTTTATACCTCCTTATATCATATAATAAAATATACAGGTCTACAGTCAAATAGGTTGGCCTTGAGCTTATCCATGATGAAAAGTATAAAACTAGTTTTATCCTCCACAGCACTTCCAGATCCCAGACTATTAAAATTGTGCAGCAACGTGACTGTCAAAGTTCCTGCTATGGATGGGCATTTCTTGATCCGTATGTTCCTCTTTCTCACTGAGGGTTTGCTCATATGTGCAGTTGCTCTGAGGCAATATATTCATTTTACCATCACCTGTTCACAAAGACAAAGGGGCCAAATTCAAGATAAAGAAGGGGTAAATTAATTCTGCAAGGATGCATGTTTAGTAGGAAGCAATGATTCTCTCCAGAGGTGACTATTATTGCTACAGTTCAAGGACAAACAGCAGCATTTATTTTTCTCTATTAATCTTCCCAGCTTCCAGTGTGCACCTCTCTTCTTGGTTTGCTTGCTCCCGGCACCTGGGTTCTATACTGACTTCCACATTTTTTTGTACCTGTCCCCTGCTGCAATCCCTTTGTTTTACCATGCCCCCTCCTGCCCTTCTCGCAGGTGGGTGGGGGACTGACGTAAAGGGACAGAACAGAACCAGAAGGAAGCAATTATGCTTCAGGAATTCCTCCAGATTAACAGTCCATCCTGAAGCCATTCTGCTTATGAGAATATTCCCCAGGACTTAAGCTATCAACTATGGATGCACTAAGGTCATTGGGGGTGATCCCATCCCCCGGGCATCCTGTGCGCACTCACGCGTTTGCAAACCGCATGCATCTCCATAGGGATGGCATTGTGCCGCATGGATTCCATGCGGGACCTGCGTGGATCTCACATGGATCCCATGCAGATCCTGCTTGGGATTGTGGCCAATGACGGCTGAGCCATTAACTTCAATGTTTTGATGACTGATCCCTAGACCTCATCAACATCTCACCAGCATCTCTCCAAAAACAAGTATTATTCATTAGGGATGGGAGAACAGAACTGAGTTTGGAAATTCGGTTTGGTTCGAAAATTGAGTTCGGTTCGGAAGTTCGGTTCGGTCGACCGAATTATTGGAGTTCAGTCCGAACTCCGAACTTCCAAACAGAGTTCGGAATTTCAAACCCCATTGAACTAAATGGAATATTATCTTATAGGAATGGGCGAACAGAACCGAGTTCGGAAATTCAGTTTGGTTCAAAAATCGAATTTGGTTCAGATGTTTGGTTTGGTCGACCGAACTGGTCAAGTTCGGTCCGAACTCCGAACCACGTTCGCCCATCCCTATTATTCATCTCTTTGACTTATCCACACCGTCCATATAACCTGTGGTGTTAACTCAGGGGCATAGGGATGGTTGTACTAAATCTAACCCATAGGGCCGATCCCAAGCCCCACAGATCCCACCATGCAGCACAATGTGCCCGCAATAGAAGTTTGTGCGTGGCTGCACGCGGGATCTGCAGGGCTTGGGATCGGCCCCACCAATTCAGTTTGTACAGTGTTCTGTCTTGTACAATGGCCAGAAGCACGCCATGCTTCAGGGAATCATAGGACTGGAAGGTTTCCAAAGGACCATCTAGTCCTACCCTCTACATTGAAGCAAGCTTCATTTGGCCCAATAGATGAACTCACCAACAGAAGAATGGAACCTAAATAAATCTGTCACAAATAGAGAGCAAAAGTAACCAGGGAACAACAATACTTTTAAAATGGCACAGAGTAATTTTATTGGCTATATCCAGATGACTCTCTAGCATCCTCACACCAGCATCCTTAGCACCAGCACATTCCATCAATGTCTCACTTCCAGTTATGGAAATCTTGGATGTTTCATAGGAAGAAAAACAAAATGTTAGAGGAGAGAAAAATCTTCCTCTATTAACAAATGGAAAACTTTTCACAAATGATCTCATAGATTTATTCAATTCAATTTCAATTCAATTTTATTGACGGCACTGGCTCTCGCCATGGCCCAAATAAACAAACAAACAAACAAACAAAACAGCAACAATAACCCATGGCCTATACATATACAAATACACTATCTAGGTTTCTTTACTAAAATAACAAGTTACTTAGTAAGCATACCACACAGCAACTGGCAAGACCAGATGTCATTTTGGTACCAATCCAAAGTACAAGACCATGCCAACTGGTAACCAATATCCTTCAAACCAAATAATAGTACCTTGAGGTCTATTGGTTCATAGCTAATTAATTATATTAATTGTCAGACCAGCTTTGTCACAGCTGCGGTTCTCAAAATCCATGGTAAGCATTATATAGATTTATTCAGCTCATCAGGTTCTTTGCCTATTCTTAACCCGCACAACTGTCTATGAGATCCTATTCCAGAATTTTAATTCTCTGATGGTTAAAAACTTCTTTCTAATTTCCAGTCATAATTTACTCCTGACATTCTTGTACTCATATTTACCATTAGTTGGAATAAATCTTCCTCTTCTGTTCTTTGGAGGGTAACACCCTTGTAGTAGGTTGATGAGAAATATTCTCCCCTCTGAAGGTCTTTTCCTAATGCAACGTAGTAAGAGACTGGTTGTAGCCCCCCAAAAATGATTTTATATCTTGCCTGTATTGATGCCCCAAACTGCTCTTTGAGTTCCAAATCCACATTGCATCCATTTGTAAAAACTGAAAGTGTGGGCTACTCACTCATGACAGTTGTGACGTGCCGCAGAGCAAAAGTTCTATTACTATGGTTTCTCTAGGGTGCTGTCGGGTGACATTTCTCTGGTGTCTGGGAATGTCATTTCTGCATTGCTGATGTATTGAAGCCACTGAAAAAGCACACTTGGAGAACATTGGTACATAGCAGCATAACCATCTTTCTTACGATGAAGGAAGGTGCTTTTAAATGGACAGCAGCTCTGGTTCTGCCTGTGCCGGTTTGCTTCACCCCCAAGCTGGCTGGTCCATTTAAAAACACCCCACCAGATGTGGAACTGGAGTAGGCTGTCCTGCTCTGGGTGCTGGCGATCCAGAACATCCTGGAACACTGCTGGCGGAGCGGGCCAGCCAAGACCAGGTCACTGGCCTAGAGTGGAGCTGCTGTCCATCTGCTGGGCTGACCCACACTGTAACTCCACAACATTGCAGGCACCAGTCTAGAGCGTCGGGTGATCATCTGCAACTGTAGGGGTAGGGGGTGCTATGTGGGCATACCACATCCTGGGGAAACTACTGGGTCCATCTAAAGCAGACCAGGGGCTGGGGGGGCTGAAAGTCGGGTGATGCAGCGGTGGAAGCTTCTGGGGCAGGAAGCCTCTGCATCCATCTGTTTACATATACCCAATGCTGATTACAGGTATAGACTGCACAGTGAGGGAGCCCCACTGATATAATTTGTGTAGGATCAAATCTGCATTTAACTTACCAATGGGAAAGTAGCTTGTGCTATAAAGGGTTAGTGGAAGCAATTTAATAATGTCACCCTGCCATACACTATGCAGTGCCATAGCTAGTAAACTCACACACAGAGATAGCAATCAGTTCTTGAGACTGACAGTGCAATCCTCTATCTGTTTTGCACTGTGGGCTGTCAATCGCAAGCATCATTTTGAGTCATAAGCATTCACCATCTCCCCTGAAACACTACACTAATTAGTCTAGTATCATTAAGAAGCTTACTTCATAAATGGGACCATGAGAATGAAGGAATGATGTGCGTGTTCATAGTTACAGACAATGGACATGAACAGAAGGAAGTTGAATAAAACTTTCAACACACTTTAAACTGTTGGCCTGTGCTGCTGGAATCCAATGTGCCTGCAATTTATGCTAAAGCATAGAAAGAAGTAGTGGCATCTCTCTTGAAGCAGTCTGAAATGTGACCGGTAGTAAAAAGCCTACTCTGTCTATGTGGTAATGGTGATTTCCATTTTCTGGAGCAGCACAGCAGTTGTTCGTTTCAACATCTGTGTCTTCATCTGAATAATGGGCATGGTGTCTGCTGACCTTTATCTGTAGTGCTCTGCCTGCAGTCACGGAACGGAAATCATACTGTATTACTCTCCATGTTTCAGAGTGCTGTCAAGGTTGGCTGCCAATGACCAAATTCCAATCCACATGAAAAGCATTTATTTTAAGACTTCAGAAACACTGCTTTATATGATTACGCTCTTTTGAAACACTACAGCAGTGCTCATGAGGTGAATAACTGGTGGTTTTATTCCAGTAATGGCGCTGCTCCATGAACTGCTGAACTCATGTACAAAATGTTCTCCACATGCTTCACTGATATAGACCATTTGATTGCAAATGTGCTCTGTGCTATTAATCAGTAGGTCATTAATCTTAACAGCATCAAAGTGTTGTCACTGTGCATTTCAAGTAGGTGAAAAACACACCAGAGAGGAGCACTTTGTACACAAATGTATGTCAATAAATTTACACTCCCAGCTATACTTAACTTTCAATTAAACCATGATGGAAGAGAAAGGGAGTTTCATACATGAGCACAGCAAATAATCAAGACAGAGGTTAGGAATGGGACAGTTGGTGCAGCTTCATCGGGGTCCACAAGTCTGGAGGGCCTGTGATCCATGGTGCAGCTGCATCCCCTGCCAATGGGGGGAGGGCTCCATTCCATCGTCTGCACTGGGACCCATTAAAACTTAGCCACATGTCTGGGAAGAGTTGCACATAAGACCCGATTCTCTGAGGGGTTCAGTTTTCTCTGGTCACATTGTGTGTATTCAGATGGTTGCGAGGCTGTCCAACTCCAGAGCTGCTTTGGGGTGAACCCCGTCATCCGCCCGCTCTGAGCCCCACCTGGGTCTGGATCAGACAGACCCAGCGGGTTCCCCAGCCCGCAGTCAGCCTGCACAGCGCACACTCCATACACCACAGAGTTGCAGGCTAGAGCGTCCACAATGCTATGGTGTTGCCCGGGGCAACGGCTAGATGGATGGGTCCATGCATCAGATGGACCACTGCTCCACTTTGAGCAGGTACCATGGGCACTCCAGGATGTTCTGGACTACTGCCAGTGGGGCTGCTCCACCTACACTTCTGGTGGGGCGCCTTTAGAAGGGCAACCCAGGAAGTGAAGCAGGCTGGCGAAACCATACTGGGCAACCAGTATGTCAAAAAAACACCCCTTGTGTGATGAAGCAGGAGAAAATGAGGTTCAGAGGACAAGTTATGCTTCCCTGATCCTCAGGCCAGTTTTATGCTAGTCCTGGAGCAACATGTAGAGCAGCCTGACAGCTGCACTAAACTCAGCTGCCACCACCCACTAAGCCACATTATTATAGTGGCCATTTTAACACACACGTTAAAGTTCAGGATTTTTCAATCTTCTGGGTTTACAAGTCCACAGGTAAGTTCCGGATGCATTTTTCACACGCACACTGCCCTGAGGCAGTTCCTGGATGCTTTCTTCACACAAACACTGCCCTGAGGCAGCCTAAAGTAGTCACAGCTGTAGACGTGACAGTCTGCCATGGAACCCAAGTGACCACAGCTGCCTGGAGCAAAGCAGTTTACCAGGAGAACTTTTTACACACCAAAGTTCTGGGAGAAATTCTATGCAAAAGTTCAAAGAACCGGATGTTTAAGATCTGGGTGCGTGATTTAGACACACAGAAAGTTCAGGATGTAACAGCAAACATGCAGGAGAAATGTGTGTGTAAAAACACCCAGTGTTGTTGTACTCACCAAATGATAACTCCAAAAGAGCTATGTATCAGTTGGGGATAGGGAAAGCACTCATTATTTCCCTGTACAATAGACCCCCTCATATCTGTAACTGCAGAGGATTGCAAAAGAACCAGCTATTCCAGCTCTACAAATTCTGGGGGGATGTGGCGGGCAAAACAGGTGCAGGATGTGAATGATAAATACTAATGGGAAGAAAGAATGCATTTTTTGCTGTACAGGTGGGCCCCATATGGATGAGAATGCAGAATGATTCGAGAGAGCAAGTGGCTGCCACGTTAAGAACACAAGTAGTCTCATACTGGGTCAGATCAATGGTCCATCAAGCCCAGCATCCTGTATCTGGCAGCAGCCAATCTCTTTCTCTTGGGAGAAGTACCCAAAAGGTCACAGTGGGCAATCCATTCCCTGTTATCCCAGCCCCCAACAGTAGGAGGTTACGTCCACTAAACTTACTTAGTTAATAGCCATTAATGGATCTATTCCACAAGAATGTATCCAATCCCTTTTTAAAACTAGCTACACTACCAGCCTTGACAACTTCCTCTGGCAACAAATTCCACAGGTTAATTGTGCGCTGAGTGATAAATACTTTCTCTTATTTGTTTTAAATCTGCTTCCAGTTAATTTCATGGCGTGTCCTCCCCTTGTTCTAGTAGAGGGTAAATAA
>QEPC01007949.1:78136-90911 GCA_003113815.1 Sphenodon punctatus
CCCCCCCGGTGTGGACATGTGCAGGGATGCAGAGCTCGGGCCGCTTTCAGACCTTCTCACCCCCTCCCTGCATATTCTGGCTGTGGGGGAATGCACAACCAGGATATGTGCAGGAATTGGCTGGTCTTAAAGCCCCCCCCGAACGGGGCTTTGCTGGCAGAGACAGGCAGGGATGCAGAGCAGGAAATCAAGCTCTGCATCCCTGCTCATCTCTGCCAGCAAAGCCCCGCGGGGGGGGGGGACTTTCAGACCATCCGATCCCCGCGCATATCCTGGCTGCACATCCCCCCCGCAGCCAGAATATGCGATGGGGGAGACGGTCTGAAAGTGGCCTTCACTTGCATTAGGAGCTGAACCAGGCCTCAGCTACTCCAGGGGTTGCAGGAAATCAAAAGATTATTTTTTAAAAACCCACCTGAGATGCTCTGTTCAAGCTGAGGATGATAATTTTTCAGCCAAGTCTAGAATATCCCAATAGTTACTTTCTGCCTGTTTCCCTCTTCATCACTTTGTTGTACTCTGCTTCAGCACAATTAAACAGATTATTAAATCATATTTAACCTGTCATAGTAGCTACCAAAGCACTTCAAAGAGAGCATGTTTCTCGAGGGCAGGTACAGTTCAGTTTTGGAAAAACAGGGCTTGAAAGCACTAAAGGGAAAGGTTTCACAAGCTTTACCACATACTTCACAGCTGATGGTGATTTCATAAAACCTCCAGCTCTTTAACTATCTCATTTATAGCTGCAGTAAATGTAGGTAAAATTAATATGAGTGACAGACAGGTGTTGTTTTTTTAAAGAGCATTTAAAATTGTGGCAAAGAACAGTGCTCACAGCAGTGTCTCCTCAGCAGGTCTATTCACACAAAATCATTTTGCAGTTCCCATACAACACAAGGCCACAATAGCTCCTCAAATTATATCACACCTGGTTGGCTGATTGAGCCAAGAAATCAGCTTGGCCCTTGGAAGCACTTTTTAAACATTATTCTTGTCTATTGGTGCCAAATCAAGAAATGTGCAAAGCTGGCTAGCAAGTCAAGGGCAGACAAATTAATGAGTCTTTTGAAATTTATAATCTGTACCTTAAACACACACTGATTATTTTTAAGCAGGTGGAATTTATCCACCAAATTATCTGTTTTTTAAGGCGTCACATGAGATGCTGAGATGAGCTGAGATGGCCCATTTCTGTTGTCTCTATGTCCCATGCAATTTCATTGAAGTCAAAGTCCCCCCCTCCCCCCCTTTAAATATCAATGTGAGCACATGGAAGGTTTTAGCCTGCTTTTGTTTTCTCTTTTTATTATCTCTATAAAGGTGGGATACTTGTGTGGATATTGGGGAGAGTGACTGCGGGAGGCTGGGACTGTGCTGACAAAGCTGCCCCTGAGAAACTGCTTGGGATCTGTGATTGTCATCTGTCTGTTACCTGGATAGCACAGCAAGTTACCTGACACAGTTTAGTCTTTGTGACTATTTGTCTGCTAATTGCCTGCACCTGAGCCCAAGGGGAGTGAAGGTTTTGCTTCATTGCTGCTGCTTACTGGACTATTTAAACTAGACTCTAGGGATGTGTGAACGCGATTGGAAGTTCGGAGTTTGGACCGAACTTGTATAGTTTGGTCAACCGAACTGAACTTTCGAACTGAACTCGAATTCGACCCAACTGTTTGGTCAAATCTGAACCAGTTCAGAAGGCCCAAAAACCCGGTTTTGAATGTATGAACTCAGTTCAAATGTTCGAAATTCGACCGAATTCGAATCGTTCAATTGACTGAACCGAACTTTCAAACCGAACCGAATTTCCGAACACAGTTCTGTTTGCACATCCCTACTAGACTTGCACCTGCGGAAGTATGGGATACTTGCATGGATATTGGGGAGAGTGATTGCGGGAGGCTGGGACTGTACCGACAACACTCGCCCCTGAGAAACTGTTTGGGATCCATGATTGTCATCTGGCTGTTACCTGGATAGCTCAGCAAGTTACCTGACACAGTTTACTCTTTGTGACTATTTGATGCTAATTGCCTGCACCTAAGCACAAGGGGAGTAAAGGTTTTGCCTCATTGCTGCTGCTTACTGAACTATTTAAACTAGATTCATGCCTGCGGCGGCGCCAAAAGGCATCACGACTAAAGACTGCATGCGCAAAGGCGCACCCTTGTGCACGTGGCCTTAGGTGCTGGCCATGAGCTGGTCAGATTATCTGATTGAGGTCACTTGGAAAGAACCTGCTTTTACCAGGGTGTTGTTTAACGATTGTGTGAGCTGGTTATTTTCATTACTCATTTGTGGGGTCATCTAATTAATCCCTTCAGAGGACTGAAAGAGGGACACATGGCTGCAAAGCTTAAAAGACCGAGGAAAGCCGTATCACAATCTTCACCCCCAGAAAAGCAAAGGAAATTAGATAGATATTTTCCCATAGATAATAGGCAGGACAATGGTAAACAATTATATGGATACCCTGTGTCCAACTCTTTCTCGGTGTTGGAAATACCGAAGAATGAAGAAGATCATTTAGAATCTAGCCATATGTATGAGACTATAGATAATAGAGAGGTAAGGGCCCTTAATAACCCCTCTGGTACAGTGCGTAATTCAATTTTGACTAGACACGTTCAATTGACTACGCAAACAGTTATTTATATTTTTGACCAATTATATCATATCAATGGGAAACTGAATAAGGCAATAAGTGCAGTAGATGGAAGGGTCCCCCAAGGAATGTCACAGCCTGCGGTTATGGTTGACAAAAAAAGGAAAGATGGTAAAGACTGCAGGGAAGAAAGCCTGGTGGTGCCTCGATCAAACAAGAATTGTATATTTGTTAATATAAAGGACCCATCTCTTAAACCTGCTCTAGATAATATTGCTATTATGGCACTGCCTCTTTCCAATGGGCTGATCCCTCCATGGGAGATCCCACTGGATGTGGCCGAGCACATCAGATTATTGCTCCATCTACCTATTACAAGTAAGGATATAAATTCAGTGGCCCTCCTTCCCATAGTGAAGGGGAGGAGGAATGTTGTAGTTCATTTTAAATCTGGTTCCTATGCTAATCAATTATTACAGAAAAGAGACCTCCTCAAAGAGAAAGCTATTTTTGTAACAGAGGTTTATATAGAGGATAGTAACAGTGGGGTTCCTCCCATCGGCAATAGCCCCTTGGGTACCAATCAGGCTGAATTATTGGGGTGGAGGTCTGAGCAAGTGCATAAAGAGTCACTAATACATTTGATCAGTTACAAAGAAATTGAAGTAACAGATGTCATAAATTCTGGACCTAAGGTGAAAGATTGTGATTTATAAGAGATTAATAGAACCCCACAGGGACCTAAGGATTTTATAGTTAAGTTAAGATGGAGAATCTTTATGAACATATTAAAGATGAACAAAAAAGATCTGAGGGGTATAATAGCAAGAGGATGAGGACTCAAAATTTGATAAAACCAGCCAAGAAGAGATCTAGCTCTATAAATAAGAAAATGACAATAGAAAATCAGCTGGATGAAGCAAGCAATGGGGCGTTAATGAAACAAGATGTAAATACTGTGTTGGTGGAAGATAATGGAGTATGTCAGCCTTTGTTTAATGTCAATACAGCGATACAGGAGAATGTTGTGGTTACTAAATTTAATCCCCCAATTCAAGAGGGTCAAATGGAGGTATTAGATGAGATGAGAAGGGAGAGGATTTTGGCTTTGACTCCCTATTTGATTTAGGAAGGAAGAAAGCAGAAGAATATGAGCAAAGGACAACTATTTTATCTGAGGTAGAGTTGTGCAGAGAGGACCCTGTTATGGAAAATCAGATGCCACAGAGGGGAAATCTTGGGGTACAAGAAGATCTGGCAGAACACACAGTGGATATGTCTGCTCATAACAACAATCCGGAACATAATAGGTTAGATATATGTCCGGTTATCCCTACCTGATGGTTATTACAGAGGACTGCACAGAAGAACCATGTTCAAAGGAAGTGTGTCCTCACAAATAAACTAAGATGTCTTTCTTGGAATCTTGCAGGTTGGAATAATAAGAAAACAGATAAGGATTTTATTGCCCACCTTCAATTATATCATATTATATGCTTACAGGAAACATGGGTAGTGAACACGGATCCAACAGAATTGCAGGGGTATCGAAAATGGACTGTGCCAGCCAAAAAAAGTTAAAGCAAAGGTAGACCAGCTGGGGAATTAGTCATTTTTGTTACGCTAGATCTACGATTAAAGACTGAAGTAATTGGGGAATTCGATTGTAATGCTGTAGTACTGCATTGTTCTTTACCTGGTGCAGCTGTTGGGATTTTACTTTATAATGTCTATATTCCTCCCCTGAGACACAATAGGGATATTTGGGATAGTTTTGGAGAGTTTCTCTCAGAATTAAGGGGCCAATTTCAGGATGAATATTTATTGCTACTACGGGATCTAAAGGAAAGGATTGGGAAGGATAGTCAATTGATATGGAAGGCTATGCATCTATCAAATTTATTGGATGAGGAATTTGATTGGAATATTTATTTTATTTATTTATTTATTTTAATACATTTATATCCCTCCCCTCCTGCAAGCAGCTCAGGGCGGCTAACAAATTTCCCCCAAAGCAACCTTAAAAATATTTTAAAACAGTCATAAAAAATCTTACAAATAGAAACAGGGAAAGGACAAAAATAATAAAGAGTAATAATGAAGTGTAGGAGGATAAAAACCCACTAACCCACCCTCCCCAAAGGCCTGGGCGAACAGCCAAGTTTTACAAACTCACCAGAATGTTAAAAGGCTCGGGGCCAGGCGAGCTTCCTCTGGGAGGGAATTCCAAAGGCACGGCATGGCCAGCGAGAATGCCCTCTCCATTGTAGCCCCCCGCTTAACACGGGGGACCTCCAAGAAGGCATCCCCAGAAGACCAAAGGAGCCACTCTGGGACGCGGAGGGCGAGGCGATCCCTGAGGTATGAGGGGCCGAGACCGTAAAGGGCCTTATAGATCAACACCAATACCTTGAACCTGGCTCGGCACACTATTGGCAGCCAGTAAAGAGCCCAGAGCACAGGTGTTATATGGTCCCGGCGACCCATCCCCGAAAGGATGGTCTGCCGCATTCTGCATTAGCTGTGGCCTCCGGACCAGGAACAAGGGCAGTCCCACGTAGAGCGCGTTGTAGCAGTCCAGCCTCGAGGTGACGAAGGCATGGTCGAGGGAGACCAGGTCTGGGCCAGAGATGTACGAACACAACCTCCGCACCAGAGACAACTGGCAGAAGGCAGCCTTCACCACCCCCTCTACCTGCTGCTCCAGGCGGAGATCCGCGTCCAGCACCACCCCCAGACTCCGGACCTGTTGAGCTACAGGAGGGCAAACCCCCCCAATAAGGGGGGCCAACACCTCCCTCGCTCTCCCCACCACCATCACCTCCGTCTTATCGGGGTTGAGCTTCAGTCTGCTCTGCCATTCCGCCACAACCTCCAAACACTGGGATAGCAACGAGAAGGCAGGATCTGGGTCAGCTGAAAAAGAGAGGTACAGCTGAGTATCATCAGCATATTGGTGACAACGCACCCCAAACCCTCTCACGACCTCACCCAAGGGCTGCATATATACATTAAATAATAATGGAGACAGAATGGAACCCTGCAGAATGCCGCAGGACAGAACACAGGGGCAAGATGTTTCAGCTCCCAGCACTACACGCTGGCTTCTCCCTGAGAGGAATGAACGTAACCATTCAAGAATGGCCCCGTCCAGCCCCCCCAGGTTATGCAACCATCTCAACAACTTCCCATGGTCCACTGTGTCAAAAGCAGCTGAGAGATCTAGCTGGACAAGAAATGTCGAACGTCCTGCGTCCATCTCTCAGCGGAGATCGTCGACCAAGGCCACCAACGCCGTCTCGGTGCCATAGCCGGGGCGGAACCCAGATTGAAATGGGTCCAGGAAACCAATGCTGTCTAGATGCGCCTGGAGTTGGATCCCCACTGCCTGTTCAATAACCTTCCCTAAAAACGGAATAGGGATAGACAATCTAGAGATCTGACCATAAACAAAGCTGGCAAATCTTTTTATAGGATTATAGTCAAAAATGAATTGTGTATCCTTAATGGAAATAGTGGGAAAGATTTCATTGGACAGATTACCTTTCCTATGCAGATAGAGGTAGTGTGGTTGACTTCGGGGTGGCAACTGGGCAAGTCCAGCTCTCTGTAACAGATTCACCGATTTTCAGGTAGAACATAGAATTGAGAGTGATCATTTTCCTCTATCGGTCTCTCTTGAGATCCCAGGTATGTGCATAACACCGTCCATGATTAATATCTCAGAAGAGTTAGAACAAGTTGGATCCTATAGGATTTGGTGGTCTAAGGAAATTGATAGTAATGTGCTTCGGGTACTTATTCAGCTCTCGCTAGTGATTTACAGGACAGACTTTTGGCTGCCCGTGATATTCATGAGGCAATTAAGGTACTCAATGACTTATTTGTCATATTAAGACCATCCCTTGTGAGGACAGCTTCCCCTTATCGGAATAATGTATACGATAAAGGTTGGTGGGATGCAGATTGTAGAAAGGAGAAAATTAATTTAAGACATCTGACCAGAGGGCTTAGGCGGACCTCGGAGGGGAATGCATTGATGATATACAGGTAGAAATGTGCTGAGTATAAGCTATTGTTGAAGACCAAAAAGCAGGCTTTTCAGAGGTGTCAGTGAGGTGCTCTGTAGGAGGCACTGCTGACCCATGACAATAGGGAGTTTTGGAGAAGGTTAACTTACTTGCAGAGAGGAGGAGCTTCATATGTAGAACTGAAAATTAATGCGACTATCTGGGAAAAACATTTCTATGGGATTTTTAATATGGCAGACATTCGACTTCATTCAGTGGCAGACAAAGAGGATGCAGCTCTCCCCGAATGGGAGCCAGCCCAACCCGAAGAAATTAATGAGGTGATTAGAGCTCTCAAAAATGGGAAGGCACCGGGAGATGATTTTGTCCCTGGGGAAGTTTTTTAACTCTGCCCTGATTGGTGGGTGGGAGCCCTAGCAACTTTATTCACTCTTATAAATAATTCATGCTATATTCTGAAGGAGTGGAAGGGGGGTGTTGTGGTTCTGATATACAAGAGAGGAGTCAAGCAAGATCCAAATAAGTACAGACTTATTACATTACTACCTATAATATCTAAAATATATACTAAATTATTATTGGGTCGGCTACAGGCATGGGTTGATAGCAAGCTCATTGTGGAAGAGGAGGCTGGATTCCGCTTGCAGAAAGTACTTTGGACCATTGTTTTGTATTATCACATTTGATAAATAGGAGCAGACTGAGGGACCTAAAGCTCTATGTGGCTTTTGTTGATTTTTCATCAGCCTTCGACCTATTAAATAGGGAAATTTTATGGGGAAAACTAAGACAGCTGTCAATGGACGGAAGACTGTTGGCGCTGATACAGAACCTATATACTGACACCACGATAAGAGTCCGGTTTAACAATAAAGGAATGCTTACTGAACTAATTCCTACATCTAGAGGAGTCAGGCAAGGGTGTGTTAGCCCCTGGGTTGTTCAACTTGTATGTAAATGATCTTATTTCAAATCTTAGAAATACCAACAAGTATATGGCACCAAAAATAGTAAAACACTATTTTACTATCTGTCTTGGCCTTGGGTCTGCATAAACTTTTGGAAGACTTTGGGGAGGAATGTAAAAAATTAGAACTTAAAATTAACATCCAGAAGACCAAGATTATGTTCTTTGAGTCTAAATATAGACCTCAAAAATGGTATTTAAATAGAGAGAGAATTGAGTAAGTCAAACAATTAAAGTATTTAGGCATCATATATGCTTATAATGGAAAGTGGACATCACATATTAAATCACTCAAGCAGGGGGTAAAGGCCTGTACCCTGAAACCATTTGTTTCCCCAGAGAGATCTAGCTCCAGCATCCATTCCAGACATTTCCAGTGGCCCCACGGGTAACCTTTCGCTGTCATCAAGGAACTGATGAGAAAAAGCATCGGGGTAGGTCCAGCCTCTGTTAGGGACAGCCCAACCTCTGACAGTGCACACACATACAAAAGAGCTATGGTCTCATTCATGTCCCACTCTGTCATCTCATTCAGGGGTCCCACCCACACTTGCATTCTGATGAACATGGAACTGCAGCAGGGTGGTGCACTGCCTGCACTCCATCATGCCTAGATAGAACCCCATCATGTCACATACCACCCTAGAAGCGTATAGGCTGCCTCAGAGTGTGGGTCTAATGGTTCCCTCTGTACATCATGGGGCACCCAAATGTCAAACGCCAGGGTATCCAGAACCCCCCAAATTCTCTCAGCTACATATCCAAAGCAGCCACAGACAGAAAAAGCCAAATCCATTTGGCTGTCCCTGGTGAACAAACCACAAAGAAAGCTCACTATCGCAGAACAGGGGGAGGAGTACTGCATGCTGATTGCAAACAAAAGAAATGGCTACTTTCAAAAGATAAGGACATAGCTGAGTTGCTGTCAACCAATGGGGAGCTCCCCTTTCACATACAATTCCCCATTCACACTGTTCAAGAGATATGTACACCTTCATTACAATGTGGTTGTCCACCCCCCTGCTGATCCAAGTGATGTATGGCATGCTTTCGTGGTGCTAACAGCTGAAGGATGTATGACATGCTTGTGACATTGGTTTTTGTCCTGACACAGAACTGAAACACACTCCGCAGTGCAAGAACTTTCCCAACCAATAGCCAGGAGCGCAGTCAGCCAATGTGACGACAGATGCCCAACAGTGGCCAGTGGGTGGTCACATGCAGCACACAGCCAGTACTAGCCTGGCACCCACCCAGCTGTATAAACAGTTCAAAACCTGTGACATATTGTTGTCTGCGGACTCCACAGACACCAGCCACACAGTCATGAAGCCCAAGAACCATGGGGTGCTAGAGATCCTTTTTACTGCTGCTGAGGTGAGTCTGTGAGTGATCACAGCAGATGGAAACAATCTGCTGTGATTGGTTAAGGGAAATTGCTTGGCACAGATGTGGTCACCTTCGATCTGTGGCCAGGCTAGGTGCACAGCACACCATGGCAATTAAGCTGACACAGGATACACCATAGACTACTCTTCCTCCAGTAACAACTGGTGTGCAGCAGAGGATGGATGCCCTGCTAGGGGATCTGATGCATGCAGAGATGTACCTTTCAGGAGACACGGCTTTACTCACCAACATCCTGGGCATAGCTGTACCCACCAAGAGGATTGTCTGGATCATGGAGAAAAGCAATGACTAGTGGGAGTATGTGCTGTCCTCCTGTAGAGATGCTGAATGGATCACCAACTTCAAGATGCCCCAGTGCCTCATCCTTCAGATAGCCGAGATGTTTAGGCCACAGCTGGAGAAAGAGTTCATGGAGATGTGGGTGAGCATTCCTGTGGATAAGCATGTGGCCATCACCATATGGTAGCTTGCCACACCAGACTCCTGCCACTCCATTACCCAGAAATTTGGTGTTGGGACCACCACAGTGGGAAGCCATCCTCGAGGAGGTTTGTTTGCACCATGATAATGACAGTGGTGCTGGATTGGATGGTGCAGCTGGTTGACCCTGCAGAGGTGATGGAGGGCTTTCAGCAGGAGGGGTTCCCAAAATGTATAGGAGTGATTGATGGGAGCCATATCTCCATCATCAGCCCACCCCATAGTAAAGATGACTACTTGAACTGGAAGGGGTTTTTCTCTGTGGTGTTCCAGGCCATAGTGGACCACCATGCCCAGTGTGCTGGCCGGTTGGTCAGGGAAGAATCATTCTGCTCACATCCTGCAGCAGTCTCCCTTCTTTGGGTGCATGTACACAGGGGACTTTGGACCCAACACTGTGTCCCACATTGAGGGGGTGTTAATGAAATCTGTTGTTCTAGGGGAACCTTGACACCCTGGCCCATGAAGTTCTACAATGCAGCCTGCGCTCCAGACCAACAGTACTTCAACAGGAAGCTCAGTGCTACCTGCTCTGTTGTGGAGAGGGCTTTTGGTATTTTGAAACAGTGGTGGAAAGAAATCATAACAGATTTCCAGATGGACACTGCTCCCCTGCTAACTACTATTACCTGTGTTCTTCACGTTCACAACATCTGTGAGACGGTCCAGCAAGGTCACATTAGAGTACCTCCCCCACTGCCAGATCTGGTGATCCAGTTCACTTATTCTAGGAGAAGCTTAAATGATCAGAGTGGTGCATGGCTGGAGAGATCAGGGACTCCTTCTGCCACCACATATACCACATTGCTGGTACACACACCATCCTCAATGATGCCTGTACACATGTTCAATAAAGCCTGTTAAACTGATTCCAATGTTTCCATGTGCTTCCCTTTGGGCCATCCAGCTCTCCCCCTCACCGGAATGGCATACCTTCCCTCCTTGGGCTCCCACCCTTCAGCCCCAGCTATTCCTAGCCTTTCTGTACACATCCCTTGTCACCTCGAGCACCATGAGTGGTCATTGCTATACCAGACCACCATTCTACATGCCCCCCCCCGGTGGTAGGGCAAAGTCCCTGGGTGCTAGTGACCCTTTAAGAGAGGCTTGCACCAACCCAGTTGCTGGTGTGGCAGCAGGCATTCTGACTAGAGGGGAACAGCACCTAATTAAGTGAGCAGCTGGGTAGGGCGTGGCACAGGCCAGCCAAGGGGAAAAAGTCTGAGCTGAAGTTCCATGAGGAGGAGTTTGCTGTAAGGGCAGGAGCTGGGAGAGAGCTGTGATCAGAGCCAAGAAGCTTAGAAGGAGTGTGCCTGATCTGGGAAGATCTGCTGGGCTTCTGAAGAAGTGTGCCTGCCCAGAGACCCTAAGTGACTCTGAGAGTGTTATCTGAGGCTGTGAGAGAAGCCAGAAGCGCTGTTGCCTGGCTCAACTGTGTGTTAACTGGGACTTTGAATATATACATAGGCTGAGGAGAATAATTAAAGAACAATTGAGCTGATTCCCAAGGCAAGACTGACTTATTGAGCAGCACCCTGCTACATACCTCTCAAATGTACCTCTACATACCGACCAAAGGGCACGGTGCTTTGGGGCTCTTCAGGGCTGCAGGAGGTAGCAGGGGGGGATGTTATTGTTTTTTGTGGGCCCCTTTTGTTTCAGGACTAGGGAGGTAGAGTGGGGGTGTAGGAGGGGCGGGTAAGTAGGGGGGAGGTTTTTCCCAGTGGCTGCCCCTAGTGGCAGCGGGGGGAGCACTGGGAGGGTTATGGGGGGGAGGGTGTGGTCTCGGCCCGGTGAGAGAGGAAGCCGAGGGGNGGCAGGGATGGTATGGTCCATGGGGTCAGATGGCACGCGCCCTGAGGGGACCAAGGTACCTAACGGAGGTGGGAAGGAGGTTTTGGAGGGGTGGGGGAGGGGGGGAAGGTTACTGGGTGAGCAGCCAGGTTTGGGGGGCCAGGATCAGGTGGACGGAGGGGAGTGCGCAGCCATCGGGGTCGTACTGGGGCGGGGACGGTATGGTCCATGGGGTCGGATGCCACGTGCCCCGAGGGGACCAAGGTACCTAACGGAGGTGCAGGTTGCCATCCCCACACTGAGGGAGAGGGAGGAGCTGGGTCCAAGGTCCGTGCATGGGGGCTGTTGCTGTTAAATGCAAGGTCCATTTTGAACAAGGCCCCAATTATCCAGGACTTAATCTTGGATGGGGCTGTGGACCTCGCATGTATCACGGAAACCTGGCTGGACGAGCTGAACGGTCCAACTTTGGCGGATCTCATTCTGGCCGGGTATGCCGTGCAGCACCAGCCCCGCACGAATGGCCAGGGAGGAGGTGTAGCTATTGTTTTTAGAGACGAGTGGCCTGTTCGGAGGTGTCCAGTTCAGGAGATTGTGGGTATTGAGGCCCTGCCCGTGGGGTTTGATTTGGCCGGGGGCAAGCTAGGGGTGCCCCTTCCTGTCCAGCGGCATCCCTTACCGCTCTAGCGGAGCTGGCCTCGGAGGTGGTGTTGGGCTCCTCTAGGACCTTGGTTCTGGGGGACTTCAACATCCACGCTGATGCCGGCCTTATTGGGGCGAAGCGAGAATTCATGGCCGCCATGGCAACCATGGATTTGCCCCAGGAGGTTATCTGCCCGACCCACGTGGGGGGGCACATCCTCGACCTGATTTTCAGTTCTGGCCTTGAGGCGGGGGGGGGTCCGGTTGTGGGGGAGGTTTCAAGCAGTGCCCTTGTCATGGACCAACCATTATCTCCTTCAGGCCAGTCTTCTAGCACACCCCCTCCAGAAGAGGAAAGGACCAGTTAGGATGGTCTGCCCTCGGAGGCTGATGGAACCCCAGCGGTTCCAAGAGGTCCTGAGGGAGTTAACCTTGGACGGTCACTCTGTGGATGAGCTAGTCCAGCATTGGAACAGCTTGCTGGAGGAAGCCATTGACAGGGTGGCTCCAAGATGCCCTCTGCCTCGGTCTCATCACCGCAGGACCCCTTGGTTTACTGAGGGGCTGCGGTGTATGAAGCATGTAGGCAGGAGGCTAGAGCGACGCTGGCGTCAGACTCGATCTGACTCTGACCATCTTCTCCATAGGGCCCATTTGCAGTCCTATGTTGAGGCTGTGAGGACGGCAAGGAAGGAGTTCCTTGCTGTCCTCATAGCGTCTGCGAAGTCACGCCCGGCGGAGCTGTTCCGGGTGGTGCGGGGGCTGGTTAGTCCGGCCTCCCTCCGCCTGGATGGGGACCTGTCCCAGGCCCGCTGTGAGGAGTTTGTCAACTACTTCGCAGACAAG
>QEPC01007949.1:91011-114166 GCA_003113815.1 Sphenodon punctatus
GATTGGGGGGGTTCACCCTCCTATAGCTCAGCAGGTCCAGAGTCTGGGGGTGATATTGGACGCAGACCTGCGCTTGGAACGGCAGTCGCTAAGGCTGTCTTCGGCCAGTTGTATCTGGTGCGTAGGCTGCGTCCGTTTGTCTCCGGCCTGGACCTGGCCTACCTCATCCATGCCTTCGTCACCTCGAGGCTGGACTACTGTAACGCACTCTAGGTGGGGCTTCCCTTGTTCCTGATTCGGAGGCTGCAGCTAGTGCAGAATGCGGTGGCTCGTCTCCTCACGGGGTCAGGCCGTCGGGAGCATATTACACCTGTGCTCCAGACTCTGCACTGGCTGCCAATAGCGTGCCGAGCCAGGTTCAAGGTGTTGGTGTTGGTTTACAAAGCCCTTTATGGTCTGGGCCCTTCATACCTCAGGGACCGCCTCGACCTCCGTGCCCCAGGGCGGCTCCTGTGGTCGGCTGGGGGTGCCTTCTTGGAGGTCCCCCATGTAAAGCGGGGGGGCCACAATGGAGAGGGCATTCTCGGTGGCCAGGCCGCGCCTTTGGAACTCCCTACCAGAGGAAGCCCGCCTGGCCCCAAGTCTATTGTCATGCTGGCGGTGTTGTAAGACCTGGCTGTTCACGCAGGCCTTTGGGGGTGGGGTGGGTGGCCTAGGGCTATGGTTTCTCCCCCCACACCCTGTTTTATTGTTTTAACCTTCGTGTCGTGTTTTAAATATTGTTGATTGTTTTAAATTGTTTTTATAATGTATTTATGTATTGTTGAATTGGAAGTGTTGGAAGAAATAAATAAATAAATAAACAAATGTCTTGGATTTCCCAACACATCCCTGAGTTAACACCTCTATTGTTATCTGACTGGCAGTCATGGAAAACTGCTGCAGCAGCATCTGTAGAAAGGGAAGTGTGAAAGACAGCAATTTGCAAGCCATCAATGGGACCCCATCAGAGATGTCCTGGAAAATCCAGGACACTTGAGAGATATGCCTTACTGGAACTTATGCCAGGGAGCATACACACTGTTGCACCACCCTTCCCTTCCTCTTCTTTTACCCTCCCCCCACCCATATCCCCCAAAGTGGCTTTTAGAGATGGCATACCACCATTCTTCACTCACCCAACCTTCCCACCTTATCCGGAATAAGCATGGAAACCATGCTTTGCAACAATACAATGAGGCAACTTGCAGTAGTACTAAACACAAGTAACATCCGTTACAAAAAAATAAACAATCAACCTCATCCCATAACTTACCCGCTCCAACCCCTGTCCCCGCCTGCCAAATTGTTTGCTGTTGTCCACTGGGTCTATTTCTTCCCCCTCCATCCCCTCTTGCCTGACTGGGAAGTCTTGCTTGAGTAGAGGTACATTCTCCCATCTCCTCCTCCAACCAGGGATCTGCGGGTGCAGGTTGCAAAAGTGTGGGAGCAAGTGGCATACAAAACCTGCTGGTGGATATGGGGGGTGAGCATGGAGCTGGGTGGGTTGGTCTGTGGGGATGCAGGGGGGAGATGGTTCAATTGCTGGCCTTCTGTGACTGACTGCTGTAAAAATCAGGCCGGGTGGTCAAGATTGGGGGGGGGGAGGGGCATGGTGAACTGTCAAGGGAGGAGGGTAAATGGTGCCCACTCTTGGCAACTACATGTTGGTGAAGGGAGTGCCAGCTGTGCAGAGAATGAACCATGAAATCTCCCATCCTATTGCTCACCCTCTACAGGACTCTGTCAGAGCACTCCAGTTGATGCCAGATGTGGGCCCATTGTCTGCCCTCCCGCCAGCAATCCAGTCAGTCTTCAGAGGCAAGGGCCCTGCATTCTGCTGCAGGAACCACCTATGTTTCCAGGTCATCCCCTGAATGGCATCCTAAATCTCAGCTGTCTGTCATATGGTCTCCACCAGCAGCTTCCTTGCCATGTCCTCCCTATGAGACTGGGTCCATGCCTGGAGGTCATGTTTCTGCTGGGCGCTCATTGATGGTGGTGTCTTGGTCCATGCCTATTGTGGTGACAGACCTGTAGTAAGGCAACACAGACATCCATTAGTTTAGACCACCCTACTCCCACTTGCCTAACCTGGTGTGTTGCTTCTGCCCACCTGTCACAGTGCCTGAGGCTTCCACTGACCTCCACACCCACTGGTTTGACTGACAACCCCACACATGCCTAGCATGGTGCCTTCCCACCCACTTGCCATGCATACCTGTTCTGCCCAGTGTCACTGTGTCTCTGTGGGGTTTTGGGTACAGGGAAGGTAGGGAATACGCGATGCCCTCAATTACTATGAAAGGCTGGGAGGTCTGGGTCCAGACGGGCCCCCACCGGGAGGGAGTTCCAAAGGCACAGCACAGCCACCGAGAACGTCCTATCCTGCGTGCCCCCCCGGGAAACTGGGGGACCTCCAACATGGCACCCCGAGATTACCGCAGGGGCTGGTCTAGAACCCAGGGAATGAGTTGATCTCACAAATAGGCAGGGCCCAGGCCGTATAAGGCTTTAAAGGTCAAAACCAACACTTTGAATTGAGCCCGGAAGACTATTGGCAGCCAGTGCAGAGATTGGAGCACTGGCGTAATGTGCTCCCAGCTCAAGGAGGATATAGTGGCCCTCGCATCCTAATGTTTGGCTGGCCTCCCAGAGAAGGGCGATGGTGGTTAAGGAGGGATGACTGGAATTAGAAATCTAACTGAAGGGGAAGACGCATTAGGAAAATTAGGGGGAAGTAACTGTAATTATAACCTACATTAAGGTTTGTTGTTCCTAGGGGCCAAGTTTTGCTGTAGTGACCCCCCCCCCCAATGAAGAGTAAGGTAATCAGGGCCAAATTATGTGTTTATGAACCTTATGTTATTTTTATAAGGTCAGTTTTATAAAATAGGGCCCAATCTGGATATACGTGTGAACCAGCTATTGGCCTAAAGGTCTAAAGGTTTCTAAGGTTTAATGGCAAGTAGGCTGGATACGGCTGGTACTGGCAGGTACTGATATGAGTGAGTATTTGTTTACCATTTAGCTCTTAGTGCTATGGTCGAATAGAACACTTAAAATTAACACTATATATCATTAAACTTGGATCTGGTGCTATGGAGACATGCAATTGTAAAAATTGTAAAAATGCTAACGGCTGTTCTCTTTTGCAGTTTTGTGTACCTACGCTATGCTGTTTTGTTATGTCGTTTTGTTTTTTTCTTGTTTTTTCTTGTTGTATTTTTGGGCCATGGCGATAGCCATTCCTGTAAATAAATAAATAAATAAATAAATGAATAATGCTCCTAGCAGCCTAGTCCCACCAAGAGCTGGACCACCGCATTCTGCACCAGCTGCAGCTTCCGAGCAATCACCATAGACTTATGGGATATATATCCCCAGCCTGGATCATCATAGGGTGACAGAGCGAAATGCTGGAACCCTCTATACAGCATAACACAGTCTTGCGCATGGGGACCAGGACCAAGGGAATGGGGGTGCAGTGGTTTGTGGTAGGGGAAAGTGCCCTGAATCCCAGGGAGGAGGAGAAGGGGGCTAGGACACGTATACAAGGTGGGGAACTCCAGGAACCAGGGTGTATGTGCAAATAGGGCAACAGATAATCCACATGCAATGATTCACCCACCAGGCACTCACACAGTCTCTCTCTCTCTCTCTCCATCAGGGTAGGTTCAAGAACAAGTACAACAAGTAAGGGGGCCAGTCTCACAGGCTCAAGGCACCGATCACCGGCAAGACTTGGAAATCAGAGAGCCCCTTTGATCCTGCTGCATGCAGGAACGCTGGTGCAGCTGCTCTGAGCGGTGAGGCTGTGATGCGGGGCGTGTGGCTTGCTGCGACATACATGGTTTTGGCGAGGGTGTGGGCCTGTTGGATTCAGGAAACGAAGGTGCCAGCTTCAGGATCTTAAGTGCACAAAGGTCGAGTCGACAAATGCATGGATGGTACTCATATGTAACATAAAAGGGAGATGATCCAATGGAGGCATTTAAGGTGGTGTTGTAAACAAATTCGGTGAGGAATAATAGTAAGTAAGTAAGTAAAAATTTTATTTGTTTGGCCTTAGGGCGTAGCAAAATGGATAATAGCTTGTACCAATTGTCTTGCAGGTAATCTACATAGCATCTAAGATACTGTTCCAGGGTTTGGTTGGTTTGTTCGACCTGACCATTTGCTTGGGGGTGGTATGCGGTGGTCAGATTAAGTTTTACCTGGAGGGATGACAACAAGGCCCTCCAGAGCCAGGACGTAAATTGCGTGCCTCTGTTGGATACTATTTCTAAAGGGACCCCATGTAATTTGATAACATTTTGCAACAATAGTTGGGCAGTTTGACTGGCTGTGGAGAGTCCTTGACAGACAACGAAGTGGGCAAGATTAAAAAAATGGTTGACGATCACAAAGATAGTCGTGCATTGTTGCAAGACAGGTAGGTCCACGATAGTGTCTTTACCTATATATTGTCAAGGCCCTTGTGGCATTGGGGCAAGGTGTAGTAATTCTTGGGGGTGGCGTCGTGGTACCTTGGTTTTGGCACACGTTGCACATGCCTGCACATACCGTTCAGTATCCTTCCGCATCATGGGCCACCAAAAATAATGGTGAAGCAGGTCGTAGGTTCATTTTACTCCTGGGTGCCTGGCTAGCGGGGCATCATGGTGACTCCACAGAGCCAGTCTCTGAGCTTTCTTAGGTACTATTATATTTCCTTTATGAAGGCATAGTCCCTGCTGTTGTTGATACTCAAGGGTTTGTAGCATAACACGGTCTAGGTTTGAGAGACGCTGTAGCTGGAAAAGTGATAGGCTTGCTGGCGCAAACATACGCCGGTCCAGCAGGGGTTCTCTCTTACTACCCAAGGTGTCATTGACTTCTTTAGATCAAGACAGGGCGTCCGCTAAATGGTTCTGCTCCCCTGGCCGATACTGGATCCGGAAATTAAAATGGGAAAAGAACAAGGCCCAGTGTCCGTGTTAAGCATTGGAAATCCGTACGGACTGTAGAAACGTGAGGTTCTTACGGTCCATAATCACGATTACCAGGTATTTGGCCCCTTTAAGATAGAGGTGCCACATTTCAAAGGCTAGTAATTCCCGGTCCAAGATGGTGTAGTTGATTTCTGCACTGGTAAGTTGTCTTGAGTAAAACGCGCAGGGCAACCATCGTCCTCCATCAGGTCTGGCTTGCAGGAGCACGGCTCCTTATAGCCACATTGGAAGCATCGGTTTCCATTGTGAACGACTTCTCAAAATCCAGGTATTGTAATATAGGAGCACGGGTGAAGACTGCATTTAAAGCTCCAAAGGCCCTCTGCTGTTGCTCAGTCCATTTGTAAGTTTTTCCTTTTCGTAATAGTGTAGTAAGGGGCTCAGTTAATTTACCATACTGTGGAATATACTGTCTATAGTAATTCGTGGTGCCAAGGAAGCGCTGAAGTGCCTTTACTAAAGGAGGAGCCACCCAGGATAGAATGGCATCTACCTTCTTGGTGTCCATCTCCACTCCCTGTGGAGAGATGACGAACCCTAGAAAGTCTATGGTAGTGACATGGAATGCACATTTTTCCAACTTATGAAACAGTCGGTGCTGGCATAGCTTTTCTAGGACTCTGCTGATATGGCGTGCATGTTCTTTTTCAGTGGTCGAGTAGATCAAGATGTCATCCAAGTACGTGATTAGATACACATCTAAGATATCTCAAAACACATCGTTAATGAAGTTCTGAAATGTAGTTGGGGCATTGGCAAGGACAAACTGCATTACTAGGTATTCAAAATGGATGTACCTGGTTCGGAAGGTGGTTTTCCATTTGTTCCCGCTGCGTAAGTTGTAAACCCCATGAAGGTCCATCTCTTCAGACCCTGCTGCCAGGGCCTGACAGTCTCAGGGCTGCTCCCATTGCTCCCCCCCCCCTCTCTCAGCCACTTGTGAACACAGTAAAGGGCAAAATTCAGGACATTGGATAGCACTCATTGGCCACATTGCTCCTATGGCTGTGTAACCTCAGTGCCCCTGTCCCCCCTGGGTGCACTAACTTACAGGTCTCATCAACCTCGTCTATAATGCTGGCGTCTGGGTCATCTGTCCTCTCTGCCATCACCTCCGGTGACTCAGCAGACAGTGGATGGCTTTCCATCTCAAGGGGGTAGAGGTGGAGAGTCCTGGTGTCTGTGTCATCGTCATCAACTGTCACTGGATCTGGGACAGGGACAGGCATGGAGAGATAATTTCCAGTGGGCATGACTTCTGGAGAGAGGGAAGGAGGGGTTGGAGTGGGAGGGGTTGGAGCAGGAGCAGGCAGTGGGGGAGGGGTATCCATCTGCTTCTGGCTCCGGTGAAGGCACTGCTGTATAGGCATGATGTGACTATGGTTCCATCCATACACAGGAATCGGTCCAGGAGGTCATAGTATGGGTACATTTGCCTTCCGTGGCTGGACCTGAAGTTATTATCCCTGATCTCCTTTACCCCCCCAGAGGTCCTTTGCCCACTGCCAGCACCAGCTGATGTTCCTGGAGTGCCAGCTGCTCTGAGATGTGCTGGAATGCCATCTTATTCCTGTAACACTTTGTGAAATGGTATTGGACATGGTTCTCCCCCTGCAGAGCAGTTAAGGTTCTTGTCTCCTTCTTGCTCCAGGGAATGCCCTTCTGGTGGGTGGGGGTGTGTTTGTGCTGCTACCGGTGCAGCGAGGACCTTCACTGGTGTTGAAGGGATGCTGGTACTGGTAGATGCCTGTGAACACAGGGAAGGATGGACACCACATCGTTAGATACCATTGAATGGCTGTTTTGAGGCCTCCCTCCAGGTCCATTAACTTACTGGACTGGCTGTCACTATGCTCCATGCTGGCCTGTACCTGATGCTCCTTTAGTAGCTGTGGATTTGTGAACCTTGGGCATGTGCTTGAAACAAGAACGTCCTTGCCCAACACAGTTTGAATTTGGTGTGTGTTGCGTTTCAGGGTGCTGGTGATTGTGAAAGCATATCTTTATGTGGGCATGGCTGCATGCAGCCTATGAGACAGGCTGCAGTTCCATGGGCACCTACTATTTGCAACGGCACCCAGAAAACATCTGGTGGGGGGAGGAGTGTCTGAACTCCCTGGATGGGAATTTTAAGATCCTGGGCTTTTAAGTCCCAGGAGAAAGGCATCTACATCTAAAAATGCCCTATCTGCCCACGGGGAGTTCAGATGCTGCTTCCCACACTGGAAGTTTCCAGGCACTGTTGCAAACAGCAGCGCCCATGACTCCTGCAATGTTTGGAGACACGGACTAGGTAAGGGGATGCTGAACAAATCAGAACCTCCAAATATGTGGGAGTCACGGGCACCCCTGTTTGCAACAGCACCTGGGTGACTTCCAGTGGGGGGAACAGCGTCTGATCTCCCTGTGTGGGAGTTTGAAGAACCAGGGCTTTTAAGTCCCAGGGGGAAAGAGCTACATCTAAAAATGCCCATATTAGTTAGTTCTTGGTTTGGCTGATACACGTTCAGTATTTATCACTCAATTATAGTTGGCTCACACAGAGAGTAGACTAGAATGTGGCTGCTGTGAGAGTATCAGATATGAGAGAGACAAGAGACGATGGTTGTTTTGAAACGGGACATGCCCACACAGATCCACCCATCCCCCACCCACCCGAGCACTTGTCTGAAGACGGCATGGGTGGGCATGCGCTCCCGTGACCTACGCACCACCCACTCATGCCCACCTACTAAGCATCAGGGGGAAAACTGGGATGGTCCATGCGGGGGGAGGAGTTGATGGTGTGTGGGCAGGGGCGCACACCCAGAAAACACTTATCTTGGCTCGTTTGATTCCCCCCCCAGACATGTGTGGACTGTGGGTGCTCCACGCAATGCTCACCGACCCACCCCTAGCCATGCCCGTTTAAAAACCGCCAATATATTTAAGACCATACCTTTTACTCAACCAGTGCCTATTGGTGAGAAAATGGAAATTGGGGGTGGGGGGGAGGAGATAAGGGGGATTTTTTGCTTTATTTTTTTAATAAATGTTTGCAGGGCAGTGAGCCTGTTAGGTACCTATCTGGTCTCATAATGTATGGTGTACCCTGAGGGGTAAATTTAGTTGTGTAAAATTGCTCTCTACTCCAAATTAATCAAGGTAACAATTACTATCCAGGTAAATTTGAAAACCAATGCACATTTAAACAGGCCTCAAAATGAAAAGAGCTGCAGGATGTAATTACTATGTAACATTATCTTTCCAATAAAAAATGTTAATAACTTGATATACTGATTCTATTATTTTTAAAGGTGATATAAAAGAGTTGTTCAAAGCACTTTTCTGAATTTGGAAGTTAACCGTTCCTTTCTGTTCTATATTTGCTTTAGAATATGTAGAAGATGTAATGTTATACAGGGATGGTTGGAAGAGTTAGAATAATTTCAAACTAATGGAATTATACTCTTGGATCCTAAGATGTTATAAATGAACATAACTATGGCCCTTTTCACACAGACACTCTAACACTGATAAAATGGGTGTTACATTTTATTATACATGTAGCAGGGCACCCATAGAGCACACCTGCAGCCCTGCAACCAGTGACTCGGCAATGGGCCCAAGTTACAGCCCAGGGTGAGAACTGCCACAGCCCAGGGAAATATCTGGCAGGCTGGTTCAGACATAACGGCGCTGTGGGTGGCCATACTGAACAAAGCGTGGCCACCCGTGGTACCATCACATCTGAAAATACCCCGAGAGGAAGATGAGAGCCAGAGGAGGCGGGGAGGAGGCTGAGGAAAGAGTGGATGGGGCTGCCCAGCAAGTATAGAAAGGAAATGAGTTCCAACAGTAGAGGTTGGGGAGAGGCATTCCAAATTCTGCACTGGGACCCACTCTAACTTAGTTGTGCAGCTTCTGCTAGGATCCAGCTCGTGCTGCTTGAAACAACAATATTGAACAACATTTCCCCCCGCCCACCAAACATGACAAAGTATATATAGTAGAGGAGGTTATGCAGGAAGGAAAATGGGCATGTACTCGGAGGGAACTATATGCACTATCTATTCTACAGTACTAACCATGTGGGTGTTAATTCATTCTTGGGTTACTTCAGATTTTTACGCTATTACTACACCACTGGTTTTATGAAGGGAATTGTTTGGCAATGGCTCAGGAAGTTAAACATATTTGCACAAATGGGAAGCTGATCTTCACAGTTCTCTGCTGGTGCAAGTCCCATTCACTTTGATTAGCTCGATAGGAATACTCACTGGAATTACAAATCAATTTATAGAAGTCAGGGATGCTTTGCTAGGGAGCTAAAGAGAAAAGGAGGGAATTCATGTGATGATGTATTATTTTCATGGAACAATCTGGTCATTTTCACTTATCTGTATTTTATATTTCTTTCTTTCAGTAGGAGGGAATTATCAGAGAGACTGAAAGTCTTATTTCCCTATGTCCATCTCTTAGGATTTTATTTTTTTTAATGATAGCACATCAGGTTATTTTTGTTGGGAAGAAGGTAGTCAAGAGCTCTTTGCCTTACTTGGTATGAGATGGGATAGCTTTTTTGAGCTATTTCAATTTTTCAATTTTTGACATTTTTACTGGGTGATGAGCTGCCTAAATGCTTACAATAATGTGCAACTACAGACCATACCCTTTGGTAAATTGGGTTATTTCAGAAGGTGGGACTGAACCCATTATTTTTTCAGTAATGATATCCAGTCTTCACTTTATCTGCTATGTAATCCATTCATGTCTTCTTTCTACTGAATTTTTATACCAGAGAGTTACTTTTTGGTTGGTAATGACAAAGATTTGTTAATTTCAGTGTCTAAAACAATGATTCCCAAAGGGAGTGCCGAGATACACTTAGCATGCCTCAAGAGTGGCAGAAGTGTGCCTCAAAAAATTATACATCTTTCTTTTTTCTGTATTTTAAACATTAATAATAATGTTTAATAATAATAATAAAATAATAAGAATATAATATATCTACCTACATATTATGTTATAATATATATTATATAAAGTTCTTTGATGTTATTTTACAAATAATATATTTAAATTATATTGCACACACACATGCACACACCTTTTTGAGTGTAAGGCCCTTTTCAAATGGGCCTGGGAGGAGCCATGGTGTGGGAGGAAGGGTGTGCACCACAGTGGGTGTGCGCCGTATGTGCGGCACATCACATGGACACACACCCATCTCCACCCACCTATCTCCACACATGGGCCCTTTTCAAATGGACACGCCCCCTCACACACATGTATGGGTGGGTGGGTGGGTGTCCACTTTAATGCCACGGAACGTGCGGGGGATGGGTGGGCATCCATGCAAATGCCATGGGCTAGTGGTTGGAGGTGCATGCGTGCGCGCTCCTGTGCTCCACCCCCTCCACCTATCACCCTTGCACAGAGCAACGGGTGCCAATGCTGGATGCTCCATGTGCGGAGATGGGTGGAGGTGGGTGGGGATCCATGGGAATGCACCCCCATGCACCTCCCACCAACCACGCCACTCACCCATCCCCCCATGCACATGCACCCATTTGAAAAGGGCCACGAAGGTACCTCCGTTCTGTCCAATGCCTCCGTGCATGGGGGATCAGTGGAGATGGGTGGAGCACAGGAGCATGCATGAACCCACACCCACTAGCTGTCACACAGATGCCTCACCCTGCCCACCCATTCACACAAGCGGGGGGGGGGTCTAAGGGGGGGGTGAAATGGGCCTAAGAGTGAAGTGTGCTGCCAATTTTAATTAAGAAAAAAAATTGTGCCCTAGTTATCAAAAATGTAGGAAACACTGGTCTAAAAATATGTCAGGGGAAAGAAAATGGCCCCTTCTCTCCCTCTGACCTGACCATCTGCATTGATGGGGTCACCATCCGTCCTGTTCTCCGTGCCCGCAGCTTGGGCTTCATTTTTGACACGCACCTCTCCTTTAAACCTTACATTGACTCTGTGGCCAAATCCTGCCGATTCGCTCTCCTCAACATTGCCCGCATACGCCCCTTTCTATCTGTCTCCTCGGCCAAAATCCTTGTTCATGCCATGGTTATCTCTCGCCTCGACTACTGCAACCTCCTCCTTGCTGGCCTCCCTCGCTCCCACCTGTCCCCCCTTGTTGCGATCCAAAACTCTGCCGCCAAGATCATTCACTCTGCCCGTCGCTTCGACCATGTAACGCCTCTCCTCCTCTCCCTTCACTGGCTCCCCCTTCCTGAACGTATCCTGTTCAAACTCCTGGTTTTCACGTTCAAATCGCTCCATGACCAAGCTCCCCCTTACCTCTCGGACCTAATCGCCCTACGCACTCCTGCGCGCGCTCTCCGCTCTTCCTCTGTCCCCTCCCTCGCTCTCCCTCGTTTCTCCTGCTCGCCCAACCGCCTTCGTCCCTTCTCCCTCGCTGCCCCGCATGCCTGGAACTCCCTCCCTGCCGACATCCGCCTTGCCTCCTCCCTCCGCTCCTTCAAATCCCTCCTCAAGACCCACCTTTTCCATGCTGCCTTTCCCAATGCCCTCTAGTCTTTCCCCTTGCTCTTACTGTCAGCCCTCCTCTGCTGACTGCTGCTACCGACCACCTTGTAACCAAGCCAAGTACACGCACCTGAGACTTCGCATCCGCCTGAATGTTTGTTTGTCTTCTCCCATGTCTCTCCCGCTGTCCCCTCTCCTTGTCTCCCCCTCCTTGTCTTTTAGATTGTAAGCCACAGGCAGGGACCGCATCTGATTGTATGTTCTGTACAGCGCCAGGTTGCAACTGGCGCTTTATAAATGTTTAATAATAATAATAATAATAGTAGGGATATTTATACTTTCCTTAAATGAGGATGGTAATCAGAGATTTCCATGCATGGATTTTTTCTCCATGTAGATAATTAGTACAGTTCCTGTGTTTTATTTTCTAACATGGCCTGTCTTATAGTAAAATCTGCAGTTTCCCTGGAAACAAAATGACATGCTTTTCAAATCACTGAAGTTAAAGAAGTTCTTTATTCTGCCTGTATATTGATTCTGAGTGAAGTATTGATTCTTTAGAATCTGAAATAAAAGGCTGACAGAGAAAAGTAACATTAAAATAGCAATGAAATGTCCTAAGGACTTGCGAGGTGCCTTAATTAATAGTAAAACTGATGTTCTAGAAAATTCTAAAATACATATCATACCTTGCTCATTTTCCAACATATCACACTTTGTCCATAAGTAGGGTGATCATACAACTGGTTTGGCCAGGACAATCCTATATTTCATAGGCTGTCCCAGCATCCTGGCCAGTTGGTGAAAATTGAAACAGAAGTCCCAGAATCAGCCACCTGTGACCAATGGGCCTGGGGCACCCTCCTCCACCATAGCACCACAAGCTTGGTAAAAGAAGGCTTGTCCTGGCCCTTTTGGGGAGAAGGAGAGCTACAGAGTGGTGCTAGTCCACACAGCCTGGCTTGGAACAGAACCTGAAGGCAAGTGCACAGACGACGCACCTCTACAATGAGCACAGAGACACACCTCTACAGCAAGCAAGCAGTGAGCTGGAGTGAATAGAATCTGGGATGCCAGTAAGGTGCCAGGGGGATCCTGGAGTGAATAGGGGAAGGGGTAGGGCTGTGTGCCCCTTGGGGGAACCAGGATGATTGCCCCTGGTGCTCCAGATACCCACCCCACCCCACAGTAAATATCAGTCGTCTGGTCAGCCAGAATACTCCCAGCCTGGGAGATAATACATGATCCCTTCATAAGGGTCTCCCTTTCTTCTGATGTATGACTAAGACCTGACTGTTCCGCCGGGCGTTTGGTGGGGGGAGATGAGGTTTAGGGTGGGAGGTTGTGGGTTAGTGAGTGGGGAGGGAGATCTATTTTTTTGCTTTTGCTTTTATTGTGCTGGTTTAGCTTGCTGATTTATTTTTTTTTATGTGTAAGCCACCCCAAGCTGCCTGGAGCAAGAGGGACGAGGTAATAAAATGTGTTAAATAAAATAAATAAATTAAAATAATATTTGTTAAACCCTAATTTTCATTTTTGATGGATATCAATATTTTTATACTGTTTACAGTGGTAGAATTCAAATAAAAAATAAATATAAAAATGCAATTAGCTACATTGTTTACAATATCGCCCCCACCCTTCACTTGAAACACTGTGTCCTGGATTTGCTTTAAAATAATATGGTCACCCTACCCATAAGGCCTCATTTTCAAAAACTGGAATGTGTAGAAATCCCCTTATTATGGCCATAGGATAGTTGTGTTGCTAAGGCACTAATTAGGTTCATGGCTGGCTCTGCCACACGCAGACTTCCTTTCTCACAGTTAGTCCAAAAGTACAGTGACCCTTTTTGTGGAAGGCAGCAGGAAGCTTGTGGCAACCCATTTCTTGTGAGGAAGACTAAATAAACAGGTTCTAATAGACGAGTTCTAGTAGCTGGTTAGAAGAGGGTCGTGGATGGAACCTGCACTTCCAAAGGTATGGATATGAAGAGAAACATGGGCAAGTCATATCAAATGGTCTGCAAAAAGATTCAGACATGCCCAGGTCATAATTAAGAAGTAGCTCAACATTTGAGCTTAGATTCCCAGCATTTCAAATCGGTAAAGACAAGGAGTTGCAAGAGATGAAGAGGAACTATTGAAAGATGGTTTAGCATATTGACTATCCGCCCCCCTCCCCCTCCTCTCTCTATAAAATAATTTGTAATGTGACGTATTTGTCTTCACAAGGAATGCTGTGAAGTGAACCCAGTAATATTTCTAGGGGTCATTGGAATATTTGCTACTGATTTCAATGGGACCAGGATTAGGATCTATGTCAATTTTGCTGTCTCTTAATGCTGTATAACACTTAGGTAAGAGAAATCTTAAAAATATCTATGGCAGACGAGTTGTTCAGACACTAACTATTGGGAGAATGTTACTGATGGGGGCCGTTTTTAAATGGGATGTGCCCACACAGGTCCAACCATCCCGCACCCACCCGAGCTCCCGTCTGAAGGTGGGGGTGGACTCCCGTGACCCATGCACGGCACACTCATGTCCACACATGGAACATCAGGGGAAAATCCTAGGGCTTTGCAATTCATTTTTGTTGTTATGGTAACGAAAAGAAAAAAAAAAATTTCTTCTTTGTTCTTGTAATAATGAAAATGAGAAATAATAATAATAATAATAATAATTAATAGATAATTTTGTTTTTGAAATAATGGGAAAAAACTGATAAACTTATCAGCCTATAACTTTTCTGCTTCTTATTCATTTTTAATGAACTTGGAGAGATTGTACACCCAATGGAGGGCATTATGAGTACCAAATATCAACATGATTGGATAAAGGAAACCAATTTTATAAGCAATTGAATGTTGTGATTTTAATAAAAGCTCCATACACATTCCTGGATACAGATTCTTTATCTTCCATCCAACTTTCATAAAACCTGGGAATGTTATGGCGATCCCCAAGATTACCAACCCTGACAAATTTCAGAATGTTTGGATAAAGGGTCCTGATGTTATAAGTCATTCACTTGAAAATGCATTTCTGGCTGTAACATTTTTATATCCCATCCTGTTTACAAGACATTTGGCAGGAATGTATCACAGAACTTCCCTGTCATCTCTGCCAAACTCCAGGATAATTTGATAATGGGCCCTGATTTTATAAGTAATTGAAGTTATCCCCTTGAAGATAATTATTCAGATAAATAGCAGCACATGCATTGCCAATCAGAGGCAGGCACCTGGCATGGCAGGGCGAGGGAGGTTGTAGGAGGGAGGATTGAGAGCAACCCAACAGACTGGCAGAAACATTCACTGGCCAATTACTGCATGCTCCAGTTTTACAGGACCAATCGGTGGTGACTTTGAGGCAGGCATAGGGGGCAGTCCTGAGGTGGGCACAGATCGGACATTACATAACTGGAACTTTGGGGATAGCATCCCAGAAATTGGGAAGACATGGTTTATACATCCAGGATGGTCAGTTATCATCACAATCACATCCTGCAGCATCTGTGATACAGGGGCGGTTGGTGGCTTTTTAGTTTGGAGGGGCAGTAAGGCCGTCCGGCCCGCTGGCGACTTCGCCGATGGTGGGCCAGCGAGCCGGTGGGCGGAGCCAGGGCAATGGTAGGCGGAGCCAGGGCAATGGTAGGTGGAGCCAGGGCATAACCCAGCAGCAAGGAGTTCCCAGGGTTAACATCAGATGGAAGAAAACACCGTCTAAAATGCACTTCAAGCTTAAAATGAATAACATATAAACCCCAAGCACAGGGAAACAGTGGCAAAACCCAGCAGCAAGGAGTTCCCAGGGTTAACATCAGATGGAAGAAAACACAGTCTGTTACGGGGTGGGGGAACAGCCATGGGGTGGGATGCAGGGTGGGTGTGGGTCCGGGGTGGGGGGGGAAGAACCTAGGGGTGGGTGCGGGGTGGGGGTGGGGAACAGCCTAGGGTGCAGGTGGGGGAGAACAGCCTTGGGGTGGATGCGGCTAGGCTGAGCCTGTTTCCCCCCTGGGGGGAAACAGGCTCAGCCTTCCTTCCCCCGCATCCACTCCCATAGGCTCAGCCTAGGGGGGTGGATGCGGGGGGGGGGGAGGAATCAGTCTGTGCTTACCTGCTGCAGGCTGCTGCTGCTCTTCTGACTGCACCTTTGGGAGGCAGCGGGAGCGGGAAGGAGGCATGCTGGCGCAGACTGACTCTCGGGGGACTGAGGCAGGGAGGAAGCATGCATGCGTGGTTCCTCCCTTCCTCAGTCCCCCTAGTCAAGCTATCTCACCAGGGCTGTCAGCGTGACCACCCTGGCGAGATCTTCCATTGTGCCCATTGAGCGCAATGGAAAGGGTAGCCCCTCCCTCCACAGCACGTCCCATGCGTGCTGTGGACGGAGGAGTTCAGCCACCCAAATCGTGTTTTCCATAGGAAAATGCTTTGGGTGACTGATTTTTGAGCCTTCTAGGACCCACTCCTCTGGAGTCAACTAACAGCCCCGCAGGAGCCTCTGCCTTGTCTTTGTTTCAGAGCGGAGGCTGCTGCAGCGCTCTGGTCAGTTTCATGTCAGTTTCACTGAAACTGACCACAGCGCTGCAGCAGCCTTTGCTCTGAAGCAAAGGCAAGGCAGAGGCTGCTGCGGGCAGCGCTGGCGAGGTTTTTTGTTTTTGTTTTAGTACCACCAGCGGCAGCACCTGGCGGGGCGCTTGGGCAGTGCCCCAAACGCCCTAGAAGGCGAGACGCGCCTGCTGTGACAGAGGACATAAGAGAATTTCTATTGGCTCTTTCCTAAACAGATGCTTCCAACTTCCCAGTAACAAGTGGAGGAGAGAAGTTGGGATGGTCACAGCACAGAATGAGGATATTTGGTTGACATTTCTGCTGGCCAATTCTGTTTGGTATCACAAACCGATCTTATACCACAGTGACACGTAAGAGAATCCCTGGCATCGGTTCATTCTCTGCATATGCTGTGCAGGATTATACAATTGGGACCCTTTATCACATCTTTTGATATCTGGAAGAGATGAGTCTGAATATGTGAGATACAGCCCTGCCAAAGTTTATGTAAACTTGTTGGATTACAAAGTTGTTACAGTCAGACATACATTTATACATTAATTGCTTATACCATCATGACGGTTTATCCAAACCTTCTGAAAGTTGGCATAGATAGTAAACCTGGGTATTTTTGAATACATACATCTAGTAAACCTGGGGACGGATATAAATGTGCCAAGTTTCATCCACATTATATGGGAGACAAAGATGTTACATCCAGGAATGTATATGCAGATTTTGGCAAAATAACATAATTCAACTGCTTATACAATTGGATTCCTTTATCTAATCTTTCTAAAATGTAGTACACAGAATGCTTTTCATTCGAGGTATAATCCCTAAATGTTTAATCCAAATATAATCAAAAACAAAAAAGTTACAGTCAAAAATGGATTTTCTATTTAAACAAATGCAAATCAAAAATGAAAGTAAAAATGAAAACAAAATTTTGATATTTACAGAAACAAAAATGAAAGATTTAAATAATAAAAACAAAAAATGACATGGGTCCCTGGTGCACAGCTCTAAAAAATCTGGATGCTCCAGACAGGGACAGCCATGCATGGGCAGGGGCACACACCCATCCCGGCCTGTTTGATCCCCCTCACTAACTGGACGTGCGTGGGTGCGCCAAACACAGACCTGCCCCCCAGTCGTTCCTGTTGAAAAACAGCCTTAATTAAACTAGGCCACTTCTGCTTACCTAAAGAGTGATGAAGACTTCAGTTAGAGGTGGAATGAGTTTTCTCAAACTATAGCTGTAGAAGAATCTGGAATTCATATAAATAAAAATGAGAAAGCGTGAAGAAAAAAATAGAAGACCAAATGAAGAAACTGAAAGAAGCTGAAACAAATCAGAACCAAGACTCTACCAGCAACACAGACGGGAAATAAAGCCCTTCAAAAGGAACTCCAGAAAGTACAAAAAGATGTACCTAGATTTCCAAAACAAGAGTAAAAGCATGCAGAGGCAAAATAAAGCTGCTGTTTGAAAAAAAATGAAGGGATAACAAGAACCTGAGAAATAAGCCTCATCTTGCCTTTCATTCTGAGTTGTTCAAGGACATCTGGAGAGAAACGAAGGGAAAACAAGTTAGATAAAGAATGATGGGAAAACAAGTTATACAAAACAATGAAAAGACTGCTAAACCAGTACATAACACAATTAGTCAGAAATCTTTGAAAAACCATTACCTCCTTGACACCACTGAAGCTAAAAAGGCGAGAAGATGGTACCGAACGTGACCACAGTAGTGAGACTAAAACCAGTAAAGAGAGTCTTTTTAACAATTCTGTAAAGGTATGTTTTGAATAGCATTTAATAGATGAGTAGAGGACTTGATTTGTTATATGGTGGTATAGTATAGCAAGCTAGTACAGGAATCTCTGCACTTCTGACAGCAAAGTTAAAATCAGAGTTATTAGATAGCACAGGCCATTAGCTTATATAGCTCTGCTAATAAAAGAGTAAAACCTGAACATGTGTGTACTCAGATTTACCTTCTGGAAGACTTCACGTTTCAGGACTTACAACAGAATTTCATACCACAAGTCTACTGCAAATGTCTCACTTGCAGGGAAACTTGTAGCTAGCTGTACTAGAACAGTGACGTTTGCAAGTTCATGGGATAAAGCCAGAGTTTTACGTGAAATCTATAAAATGTAATTGATTTATGGGGAGGGGGGAATAAATATTTATTCCTCAAACATTTTTGGTGTAACAGAAGGTCCTTAATTGATTTATTTCTTTAAAATTTACCATTTTTTAATGTAGTGCTTTTCATCTTGATACTACTTCTGATAGAAATGCAGCTTAGAAAAGGGAAAAGTGTAAAACTACAGCTGAGGATAGCCTAAGGAGAAAGACAATAATCTCAAGTCTCCTGCTGTTTTCTACATCCTACTATGTCCACCCTACTCAGTGACCATGACTTGCCTAGAATTTTGAGAGTTGTGAAGTGGCAACCTTGTCCATACATTAAAGCAACATGCTCTGCAAAAATTAATATAAGAGCTGAACTGAGCACTCAGCACCCGGCAAAATGAGCAAACCCGTTCAACATGAAACAAATTAACTGGGGAGCAAACACTGTACATCTGATCTTCAAAAGAGTGCCTGTTTTCATCATTTTGTGTCGTTCATTAGGTTCATTTGCTTTGGACATTTATGGCCATTCCAGCAGTTCTGGGTTTTGTCCCACCCATTTTTGTTGCTCCAGTCAGAAACGAACAAAATCAGATAACTAGTCTATTAAAAGTATATTTTTGGAGGAGAGTTTTGATTTGGTAAGTCTATGCAGAGACACAGTCATTCTCCTTTTAACTTGAAGCAGGCTCCTTTGTGCGCTTAATTAAACCACTTTCACACACACACACACACACACACACACACACCCTGTGCATTAGGGGTGGGAAAACCGGATCTTCTGGTATCCGATAATGCCAGTACTGGGCGTACCGGCATTATCGGATTCAACCCGGTAATCCGGGCCGTTTCCCGGATTTCTGGTACCGGATTTTTTTTACATTGCGGCCATTCAAATGAATGGCCGCAATGTAAAAAAAAAAAAAACCCACAAAAAAACCACGTTTCCCTCCCCCTCCCAGGCTGCGTGGGTGGAAGGGGTGACACCCCCCACCCACCCTGCCCGGCCTGGATTTAAACAAAAATATTCGCCTGAGTGTCCCACTGCAGCTCCGGGCCGCTGCCGGCAACCCAGAGCCAGCCCCAGCACACCAGTGGCCGTCCCAGCAGCAGCCGGTAAGTATACTGTATGATCCCTGGGGAGGGGGTTTAACACCCCCCCCAAGGGATCACCCTACTTCCAAGTTCCCTCACCCAGGGATCTCGTACCTTCATTGAGCTCCGGCGGTCCGGCGGCTTCAGGGTCGGCTTTGGCTGCTGGCTTCAGACGCTGGTAGGCCTTCCAGGGAAACCCGGAAGTTCCCCGGGTGCAGGAACTTGGAAGTAGGGTGATCCCTGGGGTGTTAAACCCCCCCCCAGGGATCATATACTTACCGGCTGCTGCTGGGATGGCTGCTGGTGCTGGTGCTGGTGCTGGCTCTGGGTTGCCGGCGGCGGCCTGGAGCTGCAGTGGGACACTCAGGGGAATATTTTTGTTTAAATCCAGGCTGGGCAGGGTGGGTGGGGGGTGTCACCCCTTCCACCCGCGCAGCCTGGGAGGGGGAGGGGGGAGGAATTTGTTTATTCCATTGATTTCAATGGGGACAGTGCCCCATTGAAATCAATGGAATAAATCCGGTACTGGTATACCGGATTTAATCCGGGAATCCGTTTTTTTGGAAACCGGAATCTGGTAAATCCGGTACCCGGTAATTGCCCTGGGGTTCCGGCCCTACTGTGCATATTTTGACTGCAGGAGGGACTGCACAAGCCAGAATCTGTGCGGGGTTCGGTTGGTCTGAAAGCCCCCCAGGCGGCTTTGCCAACAAATACACACAGAGACACAGAGCTGGATTTCCTGCTCTGTATCTCTGCGTGTGTTTGCCAGCAAAGCCGTACAAGGGGGCTTTCAAACCGGTCAAACCCCACGCATATGTGAAAGGTGTGAAAGTGGTCTTAGTGTAGAAGCACAACACTATACAAACAAATTTCCAAGCTATGGGCCTACTAAAGCTGAAATGGGTACCTGTTTTGGTATCCATGCGCAATACCTGCATTTCAGGTACCATTTTGGGTACCCAAAATCAGTATTTGAACACCATTGGAGTACCCAAATACCTGAAATACTGAAAACTGATTAGTGAAATACTGACATACTGATGACCAGATTGTCCTGGGTTTGGGAGGATTTTCTGGATTTTTTTAGTATGCCGGTTGCCGGTATTCTGGTATTTTGAGAAGTCAATCAAAAACTGGTTTGGGTACCAAAGAATAAATAAAATATTCAGTTCAGTTTGAGTACTGTACATTCAATGGGTATACCCATTTTTGTGGATACTCATTTCAGTGCTAGCCTAGAGCTGAAATGACTACCCACAAAAACAGGCATACTCAATGAATTTCCAGTACCCAAATCAGTCCGACAACATGGGGTACCAATTCGTACTAAATTGTGACCCAATTCAGGTACCCAGTTTCCCAAAATGTCAAGTTCTGGAACTGGAATACCAACTTCTGGTACTGATTTTTTTTACTTAGATGTCAATATAGCAACTTTTGATCACTATTGTTTTGGCTTTCTATCCTGGAAAGTTGACTTCTGGTCCCAGAAAGCAATTTCCAGTCCTGATTTTTCAGTTTTCTGACCCAATATACCAATTGATAATCAGAAAATTGAAAAAGTGGTACCAGAAATTACCAATTTTCAGGTAACTGGGTACCTAATCAGTACCCGGGTAACCCACTGAGTACTCAGTGCAGTACCCCAAAATGTGGGTGTTACCCACGGGTACTAACTTTAGTACCTTTCTCAGCTCTACTTGGGCCTCATATTTAAGGTGAAGCCTTCATGAGCTTCCAGCCTCTTCTTTATGGCTTTCAGCCAGCTTCTCTCTATTACAAAGCTTCCTTGGTATTCTAGTCCATAGGGGTGTGCATTTCATTTTTGTTATTATAATAACTAAAACAAAATACATATTTTTTTCATTTTTGTTGTTGAATAGTAAAACTGAAAAAACATAATAACAAAAAACCAGAAATAATCATTTTCTTACTACAAATTAATAGGAAAAACCTGAAAACATATTTCCAGCTGTAACTTTTTTATTTTTCATTTTGGTTTGATTAAACTTGGCAGAATTGTACCTCCAATTGACAGAATTACATGTGCCACATTTTTGAAAGATTAGATAAAGTTATCCAAACATATAAGTGGTTGAAATTTGTTATTTTACAAAAATCTGCATATATATTCCTGGCTGTAACATCTGTCTCTCCCATCTGATTTGGATGAAACTTGCCACAGTTATCCCTCTCCCCAAGATCTTTTGCCACCTCCTGAAGGATTGGATAAAAGGTCTTTATGTTATAAGTGATTTATTTGTAAATGCATTGATGGCTGTAACATCTTTGTATTAAATTTATTTTACATGAATTTTGGCAAGATTGTATCTCAGATATTCAGGGATTACCTCTGCCAAACTTTAGAAAGATTTGATAAAAGGTACAAATTTTATAAAGCAATTGAATTTTCACTCTGGAAAACTTTCATTATTCAGGTAAATAACACGTGCAGTGCCATTCAGAGACAGGCATGGCAGGGGGAAGGGGGATGTAGAAGGGAGCAGGAGCAGCCCAAAAGATCAACAGACACATTCACTGAACAATTACTGTATGCTTTCACTTTTACAGGAGGACCAATCAGTGGTAGCTTCAAGATGGGCATAGAAGGTAGATATAAGCTGCTGTTCTTTGGGCCTGCTCTTTGTCTGTGGTTAGTTCTGGGTTTAGTCAGAGTTGTTTTCTCATACTTTGCTGGCATTTTTTGTGTGTGTGTGTGGTAGAGATCACTGCAAGAGTTCAGCTAGCTACATAAATCCAATCCCCATGCACCTGGGGTGCTGCCCAACACCTTCTTGACCCCTCCTGGGGCATTCTCTGCAAGTTGACTGACACACACTCCTGGGGTGCCTATGCAGACTGAAGCCTGTGCCAAACAGCAGAGATGACAGATATATCTTCTGGACAATTGGCTTGACATTTCAAAGACATCATGACTGGGACAGAAATGTGATTGGTCTCTCTTACTGCATGCTTCCAGCTTTCCAGGACCAATTTTGCGTGCTCTGAGGTGGGTGTAGAAGGGACATAACTAGGACTTCAGGCAGAAAGGCAGAGGGCACATGGAAGCATCCCAGCAATCAGGAGACATGGTTCACACATCCAGGCTGGGCAATTGTCGTCATAATCACATCCTGCAGCAGCACTGTGACAGAGGACATAAGAGACTCCCTTATTGGCTCTTTCCTAAGTAGATAAAGTGAGGGAGAGGGTTTGTGGTGGTCACAGCACAGAAGGATAGGGTGGCATTTCTGCTGGCCAATTGGCATCACAAACACATCTTGTATCATAATGACAAGTATAAGAGAATCCCTGACATAGGCTCATACTCTCCTGATGCTGTGCAGGCTTATAACATTGGAAACCTTTATCATATCTGATATTTTTCAGAGATGCTCCTAAAGGTCTGTGATACAATCCTGCCAAATGTCATGTAAACTGCCTGGAATACAAAGACGTTACATCCAGTTATACATTTATAAATAAATTGCTTATAACTTCAGTGTCACAGCCCAGCCTTGAACCCATGGCCCCTGGGGTGCTGGAAAGCCTGTCCAGCGCCCTGCGCCACCTGGTGGGCTTGTGAGGGTGTTGGATTGTCCCTCTTCTGTTTCCTTTGTGTGCTTGCTCCCTGTGTGTCATGCCCCCTCCCAGTTGTAGCCAGTTACCTTAGTCCTGCCTCCCAGCTTCCTGATTGGCCACAGGAAGTATTTAAGCCTTGGTGTGGCCATAGGAAGCTGGTGGAGCAACGTCTCTTACCCCCATCCCATTCCTGTCTGTCTAATGTAACAGTACTTGTGTTCTATGTTGTATGCGTGACTCCCGTGCATGTCCCCTCTGCATATGGTAAGACTGTCTTGTTCCCTCTGTCTTGTGCGTGCCCCATGCTTGCTTGTTCCC
>QEPC01007949.1:147221-170692 GCA_003113815.1 Sphenodon punctatus
GTGGCCACACCAAGGCTTAAATACTTCCTGTGGCCAATCAGGAAGCTGGGAGGCAGGGCTAAGGTAATGGGCTACAGCTGGGAAGGGGCATGACACACAGGGAGCAAGCACACAAGGGAGACAGGAGGGGGAAAACCCAGCACCCTCACAAGCCCACCAGGTGGCGCAGAGCACCGGACAGTCTCTCCAGCACCCCAGAGGCCACGGGTTCAAGGCTGGGCTGTGACACCCCGGTCTCAAGGAGGCCATGGTGCACCCCCTGCTGAAGAAGTCATCCTTGGATGTGGACACACTTGCCAGCTACCGACCTGTCTCTAACCTTCCCTTTTTAGGGAAGGTTATTGAATGGGCTATGGCACTGGAGCTCCAGGCTCATCTTGACAGCATCGGTTTCCTTGACCCATTTTAATCGGGGTTTCAGCTATGGTACAGAGATGGCATTGGTGGCCTTGGTGGAAGATCTCCGCTGGGAGACAAACGCAGGACGTTCAACACTTCTGGTCCTGCTAGATCTCTCGGCCACTTTTGATACAGTGGACCATGGGCTGCTGCTGAGACGATTGCGAGCCCTGGGGGGGTCTGGACGGGACTGTCCTAGGATGGTTCCAATCATTCCTCTTGGGAAGAAGCCAGTGGTTTGTCCTGGGGGCTGAATCTTCCAGCCCCCATGCCCTGGATTGTGGCGTTCCGCAAGGTTCCATTCTATCTCCATTATTGTTTAACGTATACATGCAGCCCTTGGGGGAGATTGTGAGAGGGTTTGGTGTGCGTTGCCACCAATACGCTGATGACACCCAGCTTTACCTCTCCTTTTCAACTGACCCAGGTCCGGCCATCTCAGTACTGTCCCAATGTTTGGAGGCCATGGCGGATTGGTTGTGCCAGAGGAAACTGAAGCTCAATCCTGATAAGACGGAGGTGATGGTGGTAGGTAGGGTGAGGGAGGTGTTGGCTCCCCTCGTAGAGGGGGTCCGCCCTCCCATAGCCCAGCAGGTTCGGAATCTGGAAGTGTTATTGGACTCGGGTCTCCGCCTAGATCAGCAGGTGGAGGTGGTGGCGAAGGCTGCCTTCCGCCAGCTGTATCTGGTGCGGAGACTGCATCCATACATTTCCAGACCCGACCTGGCCACCCTCATCCATGCCTTCATCACCTCAAGGCTGTACTACTGCAATACGCTTTATGTGGGACTTCCCTTGATGCTGGTTCGGAGGTTGCAGCTGGTGTAGAACGCGGTGGCTCATCTCCTGACAGGGATGAGCCAATGGGAGCATATTACTCCCGTGTTGTGCATGCTGCACTGGCTGCCTATAATGTACTGAGCCGGATTCAAGGTATTGGTTTTGACCTATAAAGTCCTACACGGTCTTGGCCCTGGATATCTCAGGGACCACCTCTCCTTCCGTGCCCCAGAGCGGCCCCTTTGGTCCACCGGAGGCACCTTCTTGGAGGTCCCTCATGTAAAGTGGGGGGCCACAATGGAGAAGGCGTTCTCGGTGGCCGGGCCGTGACTATGGAACTCCCTCCCGGAGGAAGCCCATCTGGCCCGAAGTCTGTTGGCCTTCTGTTGGGCCTGCAAGACTTGGCTGTTCTCCCAGGCCCTCAAAGGAGGGGAGGGTGGGTGGGATAAAAGTGGGGGGAGGGTCTTTAGGTAACCTTTAGACGTTTTTAACTTTTGTGTTGATTGTTGTTTTAAATTTGTTGTTATTTTGTGTTGTAAGCCACCACGAGATGCCATAGACATGAGGGGGCAGCTAATAAATGTAAATAAATAATAATAATAATGAATAATAATATATGCAGCCTCTCGGTGAGGTGATCAGGAGGTTTGGTGTACTGTACAGTGTCACCAAAATGCTGATGACATTAAGATATACCTCTCTTTTTCAACAGACCCAGACCCCGCAGTCTCCGTGCTTACTCAATGTCTGATGACTGTGGGGGATTGGATGAGGGCTAATCGACTGAGGCTGAATCCTGACAAGACAGAGGTGATGTTGGTGGGGAAGGCGACGGACTTACCGGCCCCCATCATTGATGGGGTCTGTCCTCCATTGGTTTCCCAGGTACGGAGTCTTGGGGTACTCCTCGATGCGCAGCTCCGCCTGGATGCCCAGGTGGAGTCTGTGGCGAGGGGTGTCTTTCGCCAATTACATCTGGTACGTTGGCTTAGGCTGTAAGTTTCAACTCTGACCTGGCCACCATCATCCACGCTTTCATCACCTCTAAACAAGACTATGGTAACGCACTCTACGTGAGGCTACCCGTGGTGACGGCCCGCAAGCTGCAGCTGTTGCAGAATTCAGAGGCCCGTCTTTTGGTGGGACCTGGCTTCCGGGAGCACATTACACCAGTGCTCCATTCTCTGCACTGGCTGCCGATAGTCTTCCGAGTCCGATTAAAATGGTTGGTTTTAACTTATAAAGTCCTAAATGGTCTGGGCCCTGCCTATCTGCAAGACTGCCTCGCCCCCTGGGTACTGAACCGGCCCCTGCGGTCATCAGGGGATGCCCTCCTTGTGGTCCCCCTAGTCTTCCGGGGGGCCACGCAGGGTAGGGCGTTCTCAGTGGCCGCACCGAGGCTGTGGAACTCCCTTCCGGTAGCAGTTTGTCTGGCCTCAGACCTTCCCTCCTTTCGTAAAAGTTGTAAGACCTGGCTGTTCTGCCAGGTGGGGGAGACGGGCGGGAGAGGAGAGGGATTGGGGGGTGTAATTATATGTTTTATAGTTTTATTATTTAAATTGTTAACTTATATTGTTGTGAGTCGCCCCGAGCTGCCTGTGGCAGGAGAGGCAGGACACCAAATGCTTTTAATAAATAAATAAATAAATAAATAAATATCAGAGATGTGCTGCCTTCTTTGATATCATCATATCCCATTATCTAGGCTGACAGATGTGGGAGAAAGAATTGTAATGAAACTGGCAAAGGGTGAGTAATAGTATGCTCCCATCGTGATTAATTTAGGTTTTCATGAACAAAGAATATAGTGTGGTGTTCCCACTTGGCTCTGCACAGTAGGGAAATTGGAAGCCATTGTCTGCCTTGACTGCTTCATATTAACTATGACAAACTCAGTGTTTCATAAGGTTTTTTTATGAGTTTATAGGGAGTCTTTTCTGGAGCTGAGACTAAATACTTTCCAAGTGTTTGTTGTGATATATTTTTACAAAACCATGTGATTCTTCTCAGCCAATGATAATGTACAATTTGTAATTGCCATGTAACAATACTAATTATCCTGCTGTGAAAATAAATGACTATGACATATCCAAAAGCCATATGATCCTTCTTCAGAACCTCTTCACACTTGTTTTCTTTTGTTTGTCATATACATTTTAGTGTTATGTATTTACTACAGATTATTTTATTCATCTGTGGTACATGACAGAGAGAAATTGAGTTCCCAGAAAACTCCGGCTGTGAAACCACTAAAATGCATAAATGCAGCCAGGCACAACTTAAAACATACGCACAGCCTCCCAAATTAACAATGCAAGATGATATTGACATTGTAAATATTGTTATTAGTAACCTATTACAATTAACCTTAAGTTTCACATTCAAGCATACCGATCAGTCTAAATTGAAATTGTTCTGCAGCCAGATGCATGCAAATTGAGGCAAGGTAGTGAAAATTACCTTTACTGCACCAATGAAGTCCTTTTCTGGAATTCATCATTGTGAGGTTCAGGTGAGAAGTGAACTATTTCAAAATAAATAATGGAAGGCTATTAAAGGTCAGGGGGTAAACTCCCATGTAATGCTGATTAAATCAGATGTCCATGAGGCCCCAGAACATGTATAACAAGTTCCAGATTATGAGGGAGTTAATGACAGTTCTAGCCCCGCTTTAAATGCAGGTTTTGAGTCCAGATCAAATCTAAACACCAAATCCTCATTTAAAGCAGGGCTGGAACTCTCATTGACTCCCTCATAGACAACACTAATCTGGGACTTGTTATACATGTTCTGGGGCCCTGTGGACATCCAACTTAGACTTACACTTGAGTCCACCCAGGGTTGCAGAAATGGGATGCAGTCGGACAAGCTCTGGTATTAGAGAGCTGGAAGTTCCTTTCTTGCTGATATGGATTGTTTAGAAGATTTTGAAGGAGGAGTCTTAAGACAGTTTAAGGGAGATGGACTCTGAAATGAAATTTGAGTAAAACCTGTCTCTGGTGGAAGACTGCTGAACCAGGGTAACTTTATCATTTACTTCCCACTACAGGACTAAAGTGAGCTGACAATCAGGGTCTTAAGGAGTTATCATCTTCACAATCACATGCTTTCCTGGTGTCGCACCCAGTACAACTGAGTCCATCATGAAACTTAACTCTTTTTTTTGGAAGTAGTCTTCCATCAGTCTACATTGCAGTTACCACCACTGATTTCCTAAGAATTATCACACAGAAGGGATCCTGCTTTAGGGTTGCCACCTGCATCTTTTCCCAGGATCATCCCTATTTTTTTTAATTTATTTTTTTGAGGTAACTACTGTCCTGGGAAATCCCTAGGCCTTACTGGGTGAATTTGTCAGTTGTGCAATGGTATGTCATTCAGCACAAGAAAATTTCCCTGAGTCAGGGACATAGCTAGGTGGGAATGGGACCTGGTGTAGAAGTTGGAATGGGCCCACCTGCTGGGGAAATCTAGTCCAGTGTGCATGTGCATTCTACATGTGAGTGTGGGCCCCAGGCATGTGGATCCTGGTGCAGCTGCACCTGCTGCATAGGGCTGAGATGAGAGCACGCATTCCCGTTCTGTAGGGAAACACTGTCCTTTCAGGACTGGAGCACATGTGAGTGTTTGTCGGCACTTTGTCAAACTCTGGTGATTCCATGCTTCCACCATCATCAATATCACTGCTGTGATTTCACATAATTTCCCTTCAATTTCGTCTCTTTCCAGCATTTTTTGTCATTTTTGTCACTTTCTGGTACTAGTCGAGACTTTTACAGCAGTTTTACAATACTTTTACAACAATTTCCAGCACTGTCTTGGCACTTAGCTGACACTTTTACATCTCCACAACCCCCAGGTGTATGCGGGTGCACATAGGGCTTGGGACTGGCCCTGTACCAGCTCTATTAAACTCACAAACCACAACAACAACAAAGGACCCTGGCTGGCTCCACAGCACTCTTGGCTAGCACTCATCAGTTTCTAAAGCAGCTTTCCGACCCTGCACAGCACCTGTCAGACTGCTTTGTGCGGGAAGTCCCGGCCCACCTTTCAATCTCATATGCCTCAGCCAGGAGTGCTGCAGAGCTGGGCTCTGCAGCGCTCCACTGGGACTTGTCAGTTTCTCTAGGTAATGCTTGCATTTTCTGGCACCAGGCAGCTGATTTGTCCTCAGGTAGCCTGATGGGGTGTATGAAGAGTATGGATGCTTTGAAAGTGGCTGACCCAGTCCAATTAACCTTAAGTTTCACATTCAAGCATACACTATGGAAAAGTCTAAATTGAAATTGTTCTTCAATGCAAGATGCACGCAATGGATCTCAGAGGTGTCAGGGAATCTCAGAGGTGCATGGATCTCAGAGGGGTCAGGGAAATTAGCTTGGAAACGGGAATGGAAACCATCTGTGGCATAGAACAGCGTTTATAGCATCTGAGCAGAACAGCATCTGAGTACACAAACTTAGCTGCAGAAACTTAGCTGGGTACACAAACTTAGCTGCAGTCCAATTGTCTTGGTGGGAGTGCTGAAGCAGCGGCAACTCCTTTTTCCATTCCACTATTTCATTCCACCATTTCAGAATTGCCCACAACTTTCTACAGCTTTTCCACCGGCATTCTGCTAGCATTCTGCTAGTTCAGAAACTGTAGGAACAATCTCAGAAACTGTCAGAACAATCAGTGTTCCGCTACTTCGCAGTGCCGGTGGAAACTGTGGAAGATAGAAACTTCTGGAACAAACATTGTTCCGCTATTTTCGCAGCCAGTTGAAGTAGTGGAATGAAAGTAACAGAATGGACGTCTCTATCACACCATACCGTTCATTGCAGAAGGACTTTTTGCTGTTTCAACCCTAGTTGCTGGTATGACAGGTACCAGCAAAGGTACTGTTCCAAAATCTGACGTGTCCTTTCAGCTTGTTCATTTGTCTGGGGATGGTAGGCTGAGTGAAAAAGGGTGAGAGGAGCTTGAACAGTGTTTTCTAGAAGCAGCAGGCTACAAATGGACAGCTTTTGTTAGAAATGATGGTGTCAGAAAGACCATGAAGGTGAACAATATTGTTGAAAAAACAATTGAGCTGTGTCCTCAGCATCAGCACTGGGAAGAGCAGCTACAAGTACAAATGAGCCATGTAGATATCAACTATTGTAAAGATCAGAGTGTGTCCATGTGAAGATGGTAGGTCAGTGATGAAATCCATTGATATGGTGTGCCAAGGCCAGAGTGGCAGAGGCTTCAGTTGCAGGAGGCCCACTGATTTTCACTGGGGTACCTTGGTTCAGGCACAAAGATGACATGTACATAAGTATTTATGGACATCACTCTCTAGTAGGGATGGGAATTTCGGTTTCGGATAAAACCGAATGAACCCGGAAATGGCCATTTCGGATTAATCCGAAATTTTGGTTCTTTTTTGGTTTCAGTACTATCGGATCTTTTGCATTCATTTTTGTAATGGATTTTTAACATTGCAATTTGCCCCCCATTGAAAAACCACAACATTAAAAATCCGGTACAAAAATCAATGCAAAAAATCTGATAGTACCAAAACCAACAAAGAACCAAAATTCATGAGAACCAGAACCAAAATTGACAGAAACAGAAATTTTACCCTGAGTCCCATTCCTACTCTCCAGGTATACCAGAAGTATCAACAGATCAGGTGCAGGTTTTTGTCCTGGCTATAATGGCCCACAAACAGGGAGTCATGGCATAGCTACAGAGCATCCTGGTGGGGCACTCCATCAGAAAGGCACAGGCACCCATTGCACAGGCATAGGCACCTAAGCAGGTTACAGCTCCCAAAAAGTGATGTTTGGTGACTAGGGGGTTCTGGGACTCTTTGTTTGACCCTTGCAGCATGCGTCTGCAGTGCAATTACACTGCCATGGGCAGAACTTCAGAGTGAAGTTGAAATGTGAAAGAAACAAGACCCATCGAGCCAGGAGTCGGTTGGTTAAGGGATACAGACAAGGAGGGAGCATTTGAGGGTTATGCCATGGCCCCCTCAGAAGAGGGGTGGGGTATGGGCAGGGGTGGGGATAGGGTTGTGTGGGAAGGAGTGGAGGGGATAGAGAGAGGGTTAGTGGGTGGTTAGGGTTTTTTAAATTGTGTTTACATTTACATGTTTCCATAATTATTTTTTTTTAGTATTTTTGTTTGTAATGTTCTAATATTTCAGTTTGCAATATTGTATTATTTTTGTAAGCCACTCTAAGTCCTTTTGGAGAACCGTGGGATATAAATTAATACAGTAAAATAATAATAGTAGTAATAATAAATGAGTCGTGGTGTGTGGAAGGATCTGAGGTTCTTTACGGTCCCAAATGGCACCCTACAAAGTGTGGGGAGCCCTCTAAGAAATGTCTCCATTCAGCTAGGGCATCCTTAATAGCAAGCAACTCTCTGGCTGCTTGCCTATATTACCGTGCCAGGAAAACTAACGAGAAGCAAAGTTGTGGCAGGGAAAGTAACGTGAGGCTTGAACATGGGCTCATGGTTAAAGGCATCATTTAGCGCATCTCCCATTGTTTTCAATCACAAAATGCAGGATAGGGTTTTGCGCCCTGCCTATCGTGATTGAAAACAACTAGAGACACGTTAAAGGACACTTTTAACCACACGCCCACATTTAAAACCTCACATTACTTTCCCTGCCGGGGGGTTGCTTCTCATTAATTTTCCCTGGTGTGGTAACATGGGCAACCACCCTTATTCTAAAACCAGATAGTTCCATTCCAAGGATGTAAAGCTCTGAGGAAAAAAAGGAGCAAGTTTGTGGACCGTCCATGCCATTAGGTGTTTGTGAAACAACAACTGTGATGGCAAACTCAGAGGCATCTCTTTCTAGGATAAAAGGCTGTAGGACCAGGGAAAAGGAAAAGGCCTGCACAACCTGATTCATCACAGGAGTCCACTGGAAGCATACTCCCTTGTGTAATAAGTTATGCTGTGAGTAGTGCAGTCAAGGAGGAAAAATAAAAAAACCACAATGAAGCACCAATAAAAATTAGCAAAACCCCCAAAATGTTGGAGGGCCTTGGTTTTGGCTAGTGATGTCCACTGGAGAACAGCGTCCACTTTATGAGGATCCATGGATAGGCCTGAAACAACAGATCACAGAGATTGCTGTTTCCATTGGAAACAGGTAATTTGCCTTCATTTGTGTAATGTGGAAACTTACCGGCTTTTCTGCTTTTTCCACCATTTGTCATTATTTTTGTGAGTTGAATTAAAATTGCTACCAGGCCAATACCAAGCCCTGTGTGTTCTCTGTGTGCTTCCTGGTGGACTGTGGAGATGTGAAAGTGCCAGCTAAGTGCCATAAAAGTGCCAGAAATTGATGGAAAACTGACTAAATCGATGGAAAATTATGGAAAATCAGACACCTGATATTAAAAATGTCAGAAGTGCATAGTCACCGGAGACTGATAAACACTGACAGGTGCTCCCAAAAGGTCAGTATTTCCCTGCAGAATGGGGACACTTGCTCTTGTTTCAGCCCTATCAATGAACACCCCAAACAGGGAAATGATGTATCCCAGAAAAGTCAATGGTAGTCTGGGAAAATGTACACTTCTCCAGTTTAGCATACCACCTGTTGTTACGGAGGCTGTGACAGAGTGCTTGGGAGTAGAGCATGTGATCCTTTAAGTCTTAATGCCAGCATAGTCACCTAGGACTATTGTGAGCCAAGGATAGTGTAGACTGATGCTTACAGCTGCTGGAAGCAAGCATGACTCAGCAATTTGCCCTGGTTAAACAGGGCGATACTCTGTGAATATGCTCCAGATAAATAGAATTGCAGGTCTCTTCATTCAGGCTATTGAGGTGTAATTAACTCCTGAAGAGACCTCCACAGGCAACTTGAGAGGACTGCACATGGGGATTGGACCCCACATAGGATTGGAACCCCAGGGAACTCTGCAAACCAGGTGGGAGATAACTTTTGGGTTTAAAAGCCGCTTTGGACTTTGTTTGTTTACAGCCCGCTTGTTGGGATACTAGACTATAGAAGGGTAATAACACTACATAATGAAAGGCTGGTTGGAAGGGGGGTTTATGGAGGCCAGTATTTCCCCATCACTAGTTTGGGGAACATTACCCTGCAGCAGGGCTGGTGTCTAATTCACTGTTGTTTGTGCAATCCTCCTGGGAGGATTGAAGAATTGTCCATACATGCTGCACATGATGATCCAAGTTGTTAAAGAAAATCAAGATGTCGTCCAGGTTTACAACAAACACACCCTCGAGATCTCAGAACACATAATTGATAGGGATGGGCGAATGCGGTTTGGAAGCTCAGCGTTCGGGCCGAACTTGACCAGTTCGGTCGACCGAACTGAACTTCAAAACCAAACTCGATTTTTGAACCGAACCGAATTTCCGAACTCGGTTCTGTTCGCTCATCCATATAAGATAATATTCCATTTAGTTCAATGGGGTTTGAATTTCCGACCTTTGTTCGGCAGTTCGGAGTTCGGACCAAACTTGAATAGTTCGGTCAACTGAACCGAACTTCTGAACCAAATTCGATTTTCAAACTGAACCAAATTTCCCAATTCGGTTCTGTTCGCCCATCCCTAATAATTGACGAAGTGCTGGAATGTGGCTGGGGTGTTGGAGAGATAAAATGGCATGACCAAATATTCAAAAAGTCCATATTGAGTGTGAAAGGCGGTCTTTCACTTAACCCCTGATGGATTCTTACTAGTTTGTAGGCACCCCATAGGTCAAGCTTTGTGCAGATTGAGACAGCATGAAGACATCTCAGGAGTTCTGAAATCAGGAGTAGAAAGTACCGTTATGATAGTTTTATGGTTCAGAGCTCAATATTCAATACACAGTCAAGAGCTTCTTAATTCTTTGACATAAACAAAAAAATTGGAGCACCAGCAGGGGAACCAGATGGGTGAATGAATTCCTTGTGTAGATTCTCCTTCAGGTACTCCCAGAAGACTTTTCATTCAGCTGGGGATAGAGCTGAGACGAGAGCAAGTCTTCCTGTTCTGCAGGGAAATTCTGACCTTTTGGGAGTGCTTTTGAGTGTTCATTAGTACGTCATCAATCTCTGGTGAGTCCACACTGCTGCCATTGTTGATATTGGTGTCTGTGATTTACCGTTATTTCTCATCAATTTCATCACTTTCTGGCATTTTACGTCATTTTATGTCACTTTACGAGACTTTTACAGCACTTTTATGATGCTTCCCCAGAACTTATGATGCTTCCCCAGAACCCCACTTTTGCATCTCTACAGTCCCCTGGGGTGTGCACAGGGAGCAGACGGGGCTTGGGATCAGTCTTGTAGCAGCTTCATTCAACTAACAAAAAATAAGAACAAATAACAAAAACAGGAGAAAAGTTGTTAAGTTTCCACATCATTCAAATAAAGGCAAATGGTCTCTTTCTGACAGAAACAACATTTGCTGCAATTTGACATTTTAGACCTAGATGCCTACATCACTCTAAACTCACTTTAGAGTCTATACACACCCTCTGCATTGGTTGGAGAGTCTACCTGAAGCCAATCCAAGTAAACCATACAGGATCAAGCTTCCTCAAACCAAAACTCTGACTCTGCACCCAAAGTAGCAGTTCCCAAGTCATGCCAAATATGAGCAACTTTACCTGCAAAGTAAGTGTTAAACTCATCACATCAGGAAGCTGATGACTCAGGGTGATTATAGATGTTACACTTTTGGCATTCACCACAGTCAACCTCAGACAAACGCGGGCGGTCGTTAAAGAGCCTTGCACATCTGTTGGCCTGCAACCAGATGTTAACCAGAGTCAAACACGGGCTGGGGTGAACCTAACCACACTTCGTGAGGTTGGGTTGGGAGGAAGTCGAGAAGTGTGGTGAATGCTCACCATGGCAGGGGTGAATGAAAAGTAACGTCTGAAGGGAAAACCCCGGCCGCGGTGGAAGGAAATGACCACAGGCCATGGTAACGGCACACAGCATCGCTGCTAAGCAACCGACAACAAGCAGCACACGGAGGTAGATTTAAAGGGCAGGCAGCAGTAGGGGAACGTGGTGGAGCAGTCGATGGAGAGAAGGGTGGAGGAAACCGAGTGGAGGATGGAGCGAGAGGGCGAGGAGGAGGGGCAGCAGCAGCAGGAGGGGGAACCCGGCCCAGCGCGGAACACCCAGCAGCATACAGGGCCACCCCGGAAGAAGGTAGGGGGGCAGCCGGGAGTGGGTGGGTCGGAGCAGGGGAGAGGAGGGGCTAGGGAGGGAGGGAGGGACCACAACCAGCGCTCTCCCCCTACATGGACGCTCTGAGACTGGTGCTGCACCGCAAAGGCTCCATAGTGGCCCAGTGCCCAGTAGGAGGGGGTGCCCGGGAGGATCAGCCCGCAGAGGAGGGACCCCCCATTGCAGTCAGAGATCCCCGAGCAAGCCTCGGCACAGGGTACAGACAACACGGAGGAGATGCCAGGGACCTCGGGCACACACGGCCGACGCACCCCCAGCCCTACCTCCGGCGAGGGCACACACGCCCCAGTGGACTCCAAAAAGGTGTAGGGGGAGGAGGAGACTGTCACCCTGACCCTCACAGCCTGCCAACCTGGAGACCGGGCAGACAGCAGCCCCAGCGACCGCCCAGCCTCGGAGGGAACAGATACCGAGGGAGCAGGTAAGGGTAGGGCAGGGCACACTCACAGACCCCAAGGGGAGGGGGGGCAAAGGCAGTGGAAGGGGATGGGAGCTGCCTGTCCCCCACAGCCCCAAAGGCAGGGATGGGGCACGGGCAGAGGGAGTGGCACAGGAGGTGGGTGGTGCCCATGCTGGGGGGGAGGAGTGCACAGACCACGGAGATGGGAGGGGAGTCTGAGGAACGGCACCCCACATGATGAAGTGACCCCTATATTGCTCCACAGAGCCACATCGAGCACAGGAGGGCCATGGCCGGGGGACGCCGGTTCTGCCAGCCCAGAGAATGCAGGAGCACTGAGCGCGGGCACACAGGTGGAGGGAGAACCTCGCGCAGGAGCTAGTGGCAACCAGCACATGCCAGATGGAGGAGATGCTGGCGGCTGTCAACTGACTGGAGGAGGGGACAAGGAGGGCACTGCAACAGGTGGAGGGGAGGGACTTGGTGCTGGTGGCGGAGATGAGGAAGAACCGGCGGCTGCTGAAGCGGGACATGAACCGGCAACTGGAGGCACTCCAGGTCCACTCGTACCAGCAGGACTGCCGGGCCGAGGAACTCGGATGGAAGCTGGACCGCTCATTCGAGCAGGGTACATCCCTCCTCCTGCAGGCAGGGGCCCTGAGTGCCTTCATCATGGCAGCAGCCTCGCCGGGTGCCATGCCAGCGCCTGGACACGTTCCCCCTCCACCCCCACCGGCCGCCCCACAGACCCTGCCCGCGCCGCCACCCTCACCACCCCAACAGCATCAGGGACCATGGATACGGGGACCTGTTCCCCCACATCTGAGATGCCAGCAGCCGGTCTGCCAGGCCCCAATATGGCAGCAAGCGGTGTGGTGCAGTGCGGGGGGGCAGAGGCCCCTCAAGGGCATTGGACAGGGGGTAGGGGCAGGCCTCCTGGCCCAGGCAGCTGACAGCACCTCCTCCTCCACCTCGGACGAGGGGGGGTTGGTAGCCTCAGTCATCCAAGTTGCCCGGGGGAGGGGCCAGTCAAGGGGCACCAGGGGAAAGGGGAGGGGCATGGCAGTATAGGGGATGGGGAAGAGAGGGGGTGCCCGGCACCACTGAGGAGGTGGGAGGGGGACTGGGCACAAGGGCACATGGGTGTAATGGGGTAGTGGGCAGGAATGGGGGAGCACAATAAATAGTCGGTGGCACACCTAAATCCATCCGAGTGCTTTATTTAATGCAGGTACGGGGGTACAGCAGCATCGGTGTGGCTGCGGTCGCGGTGCAGGTCTGGTTGGGAGGGTCCAGGTGACAGGGGCCTCAGGGACGGGCCAGGCACTCTACGTCATGAGCCAGCACTGCCCTGATGCGCTTGGCATAGTGGTACTCACGGGGGTTGGGCATATTAGCATACAGCAGTACTGGGCTAGGCAGGCAGCGTGAGGGGGGGTTATCCAGCATGGCCATGTCGGACTCGCATATGTTGTGGAGGACACAGCAGGCTCCAATGACAAGGGAGGAGGTCTCCTCTGTATACTTTAGCCGGCCGGCTAGACATCGCCAACACTGCTTGAGGGCACCAAAGGACCTCTCGACCACGGTGTGAGCTGTACTGAGGTGGGTGTTGTACTGCTGCTGAGCTGGGGTGACGGGCACTGGGAATGCCTTCATCAGCCATCACTTCAGGGGTTATGCCGTGTCGCCAATGATGCATGGGGGCATCATCATCCCCTCTATCCGGGTCATTTGCATGTCTGCGAAGTCCCCCCCTGTACATGCGGGCAAACAGCGGGGAGATGGTGAGGATGTGTGCATCGTGGCTGCAGCCCGAGTGCCCAGTCAATATGTCCGTGAAGCACCCCCGATGGTCTACCAGGCCCTGGAGCTGCAGCGAGTGGTACCCGTGCTGATTTATGTACTCAGCCGCATCGTCGTCTGGGGGCCGCAGGATTGCTATATGGGTGCCATTGATTGCACCCATGCAATTGGGGAAGTCCAGGTCCCGGAAACCTGCCGTAACGGTGTCCTGATCAACCAGCTAGATAATGCGCTCCATGAGCACCCCCTCCACAGCCTCACAGAAGTCCCGCACCAGGAATGCCACCTGTGAGCCCCACCCCAAAATGCTGGGCAATGGACTGGCAGGAATCAGTGGTGGCCAAGGCCCACACAGTGATGGCGACCTGATGTGGCACGGGGATGGGTTCCCTCATATCGGTCCTCAGGGGCTCGAACCACTCCCGCAGCCGCTCTGCCAGACGCATGAGGGTGTGCCTGTCCATTCGGAAGTGTCTGACCCAGGTGACATCGTCCCACTGTGCCAGCACCCTCTGCCACCACTGATGAGCCCTCAGCACGGCCCAAGTGCACCTCTGGATGGGCATGGCAAGCTGCAGCGCTAGGTACCTGGCAGCCCTCTCCCATGCACTCCTGGACAGCAGATCCCTGATGCCGGCTGGTAGGCTGTTGGCTCGTAGCAGCGGTCTGCTGTAGGCCAGTCCGAGCTTCCAGGCCGTCCCCAGGGCTAGGAGCCGTCGGGCCCTGCTAGCTGCATGACGGGTGCGCGCCCCCACCCTGGCCATGTACCACTGCTCCGCGTGCATCCCATCCAGCTCCTCTGTGATGAGCCTCAGCAGCGCCACGTGCTCCTGGAACCACTCCGCAACCACCTGTAGCAGGGCTATGCGAGCTCCCAACTGGACGCGATCCATCCCTGCAGGTGTGGTCACTCCGTTGGTCGGGGTCGAGGCTGTGGAAATGTGCGCTTGCTTCCGCCCCTGAACACGTACCTGTGACGCATATGTGCATGCTTTCCCTCCCCCATTGGCATAAGGGTGAGCACCAGTGGCTGCACCCCCCCTGTCCATTAGACTATCAGTCCGGGAGCGCCATCTCCTGCATGGGGTGTTGGCTGGTGGTGGTGGCGAGGGGGTGTGTGCCCTGGGGTCCTGCTGCACTCCCTCCGGTGCTGGCTTTGGTCCCTCATAGGGGGAACCCTGTGCAGCCCCCCGGGCCTGGGGCCTTGGCCCCCTGGCCACTGCTTCTCCCTGTGTGAGCATGTGCTGTCATTACTATCTCCTCTTGCAGGTGTGTATGCGTGGGGCTGTCTGGCCTTTCATGCCAGCAGCTGTGCGCTGCCCACTCCCTTCACATCCCTCCACAGCGGCCCCATTTTCCCTTTCTTGTCGTTATCCATCGGTCTTGGCAGCCCGTCTGCCTGTCTGGCCCCCAGCCACACATCCCATGCCACCCTCATGGCCGCTGCGGCGCAGACCCTCAGAGAGCTGTACCATGGCAGCTGCATCTCTGCTTGAGGTCCTGCTCGGAGGCTCCAGGGCTCTGTCCGAGTCTGGACCACCCAGGAGAGCATGGCCCTTTGTGACCTGTGGCATTCGCCCATCACTGCGGATTATTATGGCTCCCCCCCCAGGCTGGAGCTGGTGGTCCTGTTGGAGGTGTGCAGCTGCTCTGATGTGCAAATTGGGATGAGCTGTGCGGATCCCATTGAGGCCTTCTACCTGATCTGCTTCCACATGGCTGGCCGAGACTTCTTCTGGGGACTGTGGCAATGGCCCCGCTATGTGCACCTGCTGTCATTACTGCACCCTCCACCCGATGTGAGCCCCTGCAGCTGGGTGTAGGGTGTGCCAGGCCCATCTGACATCCGGCTGCCTCCTCAGCGCCTTCATTCNGGGTGTGCCAGGCCCATCTGACATCCGGCTGCCTCCTCAGCGCCTTCATTCTGCCTGTGGCCTGGGTGCTCATATCAATGCTTGCTGCCTCCTTGGGACAGCTCGACCCCCTGTGACCTGCCTCCGGTCACCTGCCTGTCGCCCTCTCACCTGGGACCTGTGGTCACCACCCCAGAACCCTCCGCGTGGCCTCCTGTGGACATGTCACTGACAGCCCTCAGTCTCCGTGAGCTGCCTCCCCCACCCCTGCACCCCACTCTCCTGACCTGGCCTGGGGGCCCCTGATCACGGGGCTGGGGCTGCTCCCCTGCCTTGGTGGCCCTCGACCGTGGCCCAGCCTTCAACTGGCCCCCTGGCTGCCTTGGAGAGTGTGACTGGGGCCCCCCCCATGCCCTTCCTCCCCCATGCAGGCAGGTGGGTGGGCTTTCCGTGCCTTTGTCCGGTGCCTCTCCTCGTGCACTGGGTGTGCTTATCCATCGGACTGTGGCTCTGTGGTGGGCCATTGTGTGGGTTCCCCCCCTCCTGGACTGGGCCCCGTGCCCCCCTTGCTGCAGCCCCTTCTCCCGTGCCCTGTCTCCACTCACTCCCGCGCTGTATGCCTCTGCGCCTGGCCGGTGCTGCTTGTGTCCTCAATAAATGCCTGTTGTGCTTCACTGTGCCTTGTGCTACCTCCTGTCTCCTTGGGCTGCTGGGTCCCCCTTCCCCTTGCCTGCTGGGCTCCTGACCCCTCCTCCTCCTGGTGGGCTGGCCGTGCCAGTCCCTCCCCACCCCCCTCCTCAGGTTCCCTGTCCCCCCATGGTGTGTGCCTCCCTCTGCCCCCGTATTCTGCTCCCCTTTGTTGTGTGGATGTGCTGCTTCATTTGTGTGTGTGCGCTTCCTGTTTTGGAGTCCGCCTTCCATGTGGCTGCTGTTTGTGAGTGCTGCTCATGCTGAAGCTCCCTCCACCCCTTCCCTTCATTTTTCCCTTCCCTGGGCAGGGCCCTCCACCATCTTTGGCTTCATTTGCCCTCAGGCATCCATGTTTGCATCCGCGTGACCGTGGTTCTCGCCACCACGTCACATCTGTTGGGTTCCCCCAGCCCATGTTCTCTCAGTTGGCCTTGGGCGGTGGTGCTGCCCCTGTCACGTCTGTTGGGACCGCGCATCTCACCATGGCCCACGGTGAAGCCATTCACACCGGGGTGAGATTCACTGTGGTGAATTTAACCGCATCACGTCTGAAATCACCCTCAGTCTGGGTGAGAGAACCAGGATTCAGTAGGCCATTTACCACCCAGAAGAACTCTGCTGGATGGCACTTTGCAAGCGCGGTGAAAAAAGCTTTCTTCGTCACTGCCACAGCCACAGCATAGTCCTTCCAAAACTTTCTATGCCACAGTTGGTCTGTACCTCAAACTAGTAATAGAACTAGTACCTCAACATTTTGAAACAGTAACTCAGCAATTTAGTTCAAGTCTGGGAATAATATATATATTTGTTTACTTTTTACTATAAATGAAGTTGCAGGTAAAATAAAATCTTTAGGTAAGACAGTTTGAACTGTATTATTTCCTACCTTGGAGCAAGAGGTTGGACTAGTTGATCCTCGAGGTTCCTCCCAACACTACAATTCTAATCAAGCAGTCATAAAACAGAAATCCATACGAAACCTGGATTAATTTGTTTAGGTACTTGCTAGATACAACAATTTGTTGCACAGTATATTTTTGTGTGTACCTGTTCCCCATCTGCAAATTGGAGTGATGCTCCCATTTTCTAAGTAATCGGGTGTTAACACACAAGACTGTGCCCCATATTGGCCCCCCTTTGTCCCGGATTTATATGAAGGGCAGAAGCCAGCTGTTTGCCCTGGTTTGGGCTGGAGTAGTGTCAAACAGCATCATCCCCAGAAAGGCAAGACATTCTGCATTGGATAAATTAGCCTAAATCAGGACTATGTGCTACCCTGGGGCCGCCTTCTGTCTGATGCGGTGGGCCACATTCTCCACCATAAAGTCATGGTCACAGTGTAGAGTATTTGCAGGAGTGACCACAAATCTATGGTGGAGAGAGGGTTGGCGCACAGGTGGACCACATCCTGGATAACTGCTGGTCCATCTTCTGGGGTCTCCATGGAGCCCACACAAGGCAGCTGCAGGGGTTGGGGACGGGGTGAAAATGAGCAGCTGCAGAATCCAGCGGGCTCCCAGCCAGTGTGTTAACACCCACTGAGGTCAATGCACCTACTCTGTGATAAAATACTTGCATATTTAACCAGGTACTACAGTACTGGACTCTAATACTGAAGACAAAAATAACAACATATATCACTGAGGAGTGAGAACAATAATGGAAGATATTCTGATATTGTTGCTATTTGTAATGTATGAGTGTCCGTATTATAATTTTACTTTTCATATTTTTTTTCTCTGTACGTTCATTGCAATTGTATTTGTATGGACACGTACTGACAAAATACGCAATAAGTGAAAGGTTAAAAAAAGAGGTAATACCTACCTCAGTTTTGTGGTAGCCAAGTGAATAGCTAGTGCTGAGACCAATGAACGAGCAGAACTATGTTGGGAACATTTAAAATAAATCAAGTGGTTATTTGCTAAGAAGCATAATTCTGATTTGTATATAGCATTTGTACACACACACACACACACACACACACACACACACACTGGCTAAACTCCCATTGACTTGTATGGAGCTGGATGGACTTATATGGAGCTCTCTTAATCACAATTAAGAGAGAGAGAGAGAGAGAGAGAGCGCAGCAGCAGCACCAGCAGCAGCAGCAGCAGAATAATTATAAAACAAACCAAAACTGAACTTGTTTTCATCTGAAGTTGATTGTTTTCCATCTGGATTTAACTTTATTTTCAACAGAAGCAATATGTTCTTTAAAGAACAATCTGGAATCAGTCAACAACCTCACATAATATTTTAAAAGGCAATATATTGATCTTTAACCTTCTGATTAATAGTAAACGCAAGTTGCATTTGTACTTTCTGTGAAACATTGTTCAGCCTTTGACTCATTCCACAATCATAAATGGATGTTAAGCAACAACAGACATACATTACTTATCACAATGTGTTACTAGTTTAAGATGCAATACACTTTTCACAAAAGATTATAACCATATCATTAACATATAGACTTATCAAAGTAGGAACTAGCATTCAGAATATTACTAATGAACAGATACTGCAACTTGCTCGTATTCACATTTCTTTAGTGATGACTATTAGTGATGCTTGGTTTCCATTACTGCAGAACTAATGTGTTAATTTTCAAGCCTTACTTACTCTGGATAATTTTTATTTTCTTGCATTCCTTCTATTAATTTATTTTTTATTTATTTTTCAGATTTATACCCCACCCCTCCTGCACGCAGCTCGGGGCGGCTTCCAACAATAAAAACAGTAAAATTCATTTTAAAACAATCAGACATTAAATATAAAATATAAAATATAAAATACAAAACAGGGCTAGACATAAATAAATAAATAATGTTGTGTTTGTATCCCAGTTCATTATTTTTAAAAATAATGAAAAAGATTTTTTTTAAATTTTAAAATCTAATACTCCACCCCTCCTGGCATAGCAGCTTGGGGGGCTTACAAACAATAATAAACATTCAAAATAAACAAAACAAATCCCAACAGGAGGTTATAAAAAAAACCTCCCACCCTCACCCTAACCCACTCCCCCCACCCATCTCCCCCACCAAATGCCTGGCAGAAGGTACCAGTCTTACAGCTTCATTGAAAAGAGGGCAGGTCCAGGGCCAGTCAGGCCTCTGCTGGGAGGGAGTTCCATAGCCTTGGTGCTCCACTAAGAATGCCCTCTCCATCATGGCCCCCTGGAAGACTCGGGGGACCAACACCTTGAATCGGGCCCAGAAGACTATAGGCAACCAGTGCAGAGATCAGAGCATTGGTGTAATATTTTTGTGGCGACCTAACTCGATTAGGAGGTGGGCTGCTACATTCTGCACCAGCTGCAGTCTCTGAGCTGTCACCATTGGTAACCCCATGTAAAGCATGTTACAATAGTCCAGTCTAGAGGTGATGAAAGCATGGATGATAGTGGCCAGGATGGAGCCTGAAAGGTACGTCCGAAGCCGCCGTACTAGATGTAATTGGTGAAAAGCACTCCTTGCCACAGCCCTCACCTGGACATCCCAGCAGAGGAGCCTGGATGTCCTGTGAATCGAGGAGCACCCCCAGACTCCAAACCTGGGGAACCAGTGGGGTGCGAACCCCATCATGCCTTTCCCACAAGCATCACCTCCATCTTGTCAGGATTCAACCTTGGTCAGTTAGCCCTCATCCAGTCTCTCACAGTCATCAAACACCGGGAAAGCACAAAGACTGCCGGGTCTGGGTTGGATGAAAAGGAGAGGTAGAGCTGGGTGTCATCAGTATATTATGACACTGTACGCCAAACCTCTTCACTACCTCACCAACTGGCTGCATATACACGTTGAACAGGAGAGGGGACAGAACAGAACCTTCTGGGACTCCACATGAGAGGTCTCGGTATGATAAAAAAATAATCCCTGAGCATCACTCTCTGAGTTCTTCTGGCTAGAAAGGAGTGGAACCTAGAGATGTGCAAACAGAACCGAGTTCGAAAATTTGGTTCAGTTCAGTTCGAAAATTGAGTTCGGTTCGAAAGTTCGGTTCGGTCGACCGAACTATTCAAGTTCAGTTGAATTCCGAACTTCCGAACTGAGTTCATACATTCAAAACTGGGGTTTTTGGCCTTCTGAACTGGTTCAAATTTGACCGAACAGTTCAGTTGAATTCGAGTTCAGTTCGAAAGTTCGGTTCGGTCGACCGAATTATTTGAGTTCGGTCCGAACTCCGAACTTCTGAACCGCGTTCGCACATCCCTAGTGGAACCATTCAAGAACAGTCCCGCCTACCCAAGCATGGCCCCACAGGCAAGTCACCAACATCTCATGGTCAACGGTATAATTTTCATATTTTTAGTATTTTAATGAATTTTTAAACTGTATATTATGTGTTTGATTTATCATTATTATTGTTGATTGTGTTTTTGTGAGCTGCCCCAAGCTGCTCTGTGAACAGGAGGGGGTGGGATAGAATAATATTGAATAAATAAATAAATAAATAAATTAGTTAAATAAAAGCAGCCGACAGATCTGAAAGAATCAGCAGAGTCGAACGGCCCTGATCCAGTTCATGGTAGAGGTCGTCGACCAATGGCATAAGTGCAGTCTCAGTGCCATAGCCCAGATGAAAGCCAGACTGCGAAGGATCGAGAAAACCGACACTGTCCAGATGCTCCTGTAGCTGCTGAGCTGCTGAGCCACAACCCATTCCCTTCCTTAAAAAGGAGAGGTTAGACAGAGGTCGATAGCTGACAAGGGAGTCAATGTCAAGTGATGTTTTCTTGAGCAGAGGCCACACCACTGCCTCTTTAAGACAACTCAGCACTCTACCCTCCCAAAGAGAGGCACTGACCACCCCAGCCAGCAATGGCTCCAACGGCTCCTGGCTTGCCTTATCCAGCGTGGACAGGCACGGGTACAGTTCACAAGAGGTGACCCTGACTGCCACAAGAACATCCCCTGCATCGGCAGATGTCACCCACTGAAAATGATCCCACAAAATCGGACAAGATGGGGCTTTCATAACCTCTGGTTTCACTAATGTAATAAGTGCAGTGTCAAAGTCGTGGTGAATATGAGCGATTTTATTCACAAAATAATTCACAAGCATGTCACAGCAGGTAATAGGTGACTTCTTATTTTAAAGACTATCCATAGCCTAAGAACAAAACTACGTTAGAAGGACAACAATTGCAATTTTAGTGTCAACACAGAGCCTTAAACTGAATATTGTTTAAATTTGTGGACTTCTTTGTATAAGGCAAATCTTTGGGAATAATAAAATTGTATGGTGTGAAGGGATCTCAAGGCTATAGTCCAACTATTCATCCCTCCCCAAGGCAGGATAGCCTATTCCTATAGCATCACCAGCAGATTTTTGTCCAGCTGGTTTTTCCAATGAAGAAGATTCCACAACATCCTTCAGCAACCTATTTCATTGCCCAACCATTCTAACAGTTTGGAAATATTGCCCAATATTTAATTGAAATCTGTCTTGTGCAGTTTAATCTTATTGCCTCTTGTTCTATCTTCTGTGCCAGTAGAGAATAACTGTTACCTATCTATTTTTGTCCCCTGTAGCAGGGACCAGTCCTGCAGGGCTGCTGCCCCTTTTAAGAAGGGGACTGTGTGGGTCAGCCGGTAGGCTGAGCACACATAGGGGCATGGCAGAGCCAGTCCTATAGTTTGGGATCAGCCAGTGAAGAAACTGGCTGAGAGCTCCAGAGACAGAGTGGGCAGGCCACTGGCCCTTTAAGATGGAGGAAAGGAAGCCTGGCCATGCTCACTCTACCTTTATAAAAGGAGAAGCAAAACAGGGAGAAGATGCAGTCTCTGCCTGGAAGGTGAAGGAACAACATCTCCCAAGAAAAAGCCTAGCTCCCAATCTATGCTCTCCAGGGTGTTGAAGGCTGGAGAACCAGAAGGACCAGAGTGGACCCAGGCAAGTGGGGAAGGCTGTTCCCCAGAGGGAGCCTCCTATCTGGGGAAGGCTTACTGTGAGCCAGGGGCGTAAGGGCCTAGCTCCTATAGGCTTTGGAGGTTGATGTTGTGGTGCTCCTGTGCCTGAGTGAGATTGTGCTGGGCCGGCAGGGTGGAGGCGGATGAGCCAGCAGCCCAGGGTTGAAGGAACTGTATGTGAGCCGGATAATAAAGGCTGTTGACTGGAACCCTGTGGACGGTACAGTGTTGTTCTAAGGGTGAACCCCCTCCCCCAAGGGGGGGGATAAAGCCAACTGAGGGCTGAATAGGTGTAACACTGGGGTATGCTAATTCCCCAGTGAGGCCCCCATGCCCCGTGTGGCCCTGGGAAGACACACACACACACACCCCGCTACAGTGACCTTCTAGGTATTAGAAACTGCTGGTAAACATTGCAGGGAGGAGGGGATGGCCTCAGGAAAATCCCTGGGGTCCGATCTGTCTCTCCTGCACCTGCTGGGCGGAAAGAGGGAGGTTTCCATCACCTCATCAAGTTCCTGACCCCCCAAGTGAAAAATGTACAGTGCCAGGGCAAACCCCATGAGCCTACCCTACATGGGGATGGCCCATCAGCGCAAGAATGCTAATACTGGGGCAGGATTAAGCCCCACCAGACTGCCCTCCTCCCCCAGCTAAAATGGCACCACCGCAGATGCACAGCAGTGGCGGGTGGGGGAGGTGTTCCTTCTGGCGTTTGCTGAGAAACTTTGAACCAGGCACTGAGATTCTGCTCCTGCACGTCCACTTCCATAAGGCAGCTATGGGTCTTGAAACCATTGCTGTACGAAGCTTGGGGAGGGGCTTTAACCACCATACATATATGCCAGCCTCAGATACCTGCTGACCTCAGGAGAATGAAAAAACGTCTGTCCTCACTAGCCAGATGGGGCAAGAGGGGTAGGCACCAGGAGTCCCAGGTATTTACCTGACCATCAGCCCACCCCCAAAGCACCTCCCCTATGTCCCCATTGCCCCTGGCAGTACCCCCTTAGGGAGGGATGGGGAAAAACACCCCTGCCCTTTCTGCCTGAGCCTGGTTTGGGGCAGGCGGCTGCAAATCTCCCCTCCCCCACAGCAGGCTGACAATCTTTTCTATAGGTTAAGCATTTCCAGTTCCTTCAGCCTTTTCTTGTATGACTTGTCCCATGCTGCTGTGCTCTGAATCCTCTCCACTTTATCAACATCTTTTTTGAAGTGTGGAACCCAAGCTCAATACAGTGGTTAAGGTGATGGTCTTGGTAGTTTTACGTAATATAGCAGCATTCTTCCTGTATCTTGGTGTCAGGGTTCACGCTGATAGGGGGATTGGAATCAGCAGGCATCCTAGGAAGAAGAGAGATTAGGGGGCGGGGCCTCTCCATGCTTGCAGGAGAACTCAG
>QEPC01007949.1:187859-214848 GCA_003113815.1 Sphenodon punctatus
CCCCCAAGCCAGGCCCCACAGGCCAGGCCAGGCCAGCCCAGTCCCTCCAAGCCAGGCCGCACAGGCCAGCCCAGGCCCTCCAAGCCAGGCCAGGCCCCCCACAAGCCAAACCCTCCCAGGCTGGCCCATGTCCCACAAGGCAGGCCCCACAGGCTGGCCCATGTCCCACAAGCCAGGCCCCACAGGCTGGCCCAGGCCCTCCAAGCCAGCCCAGGCCCCCCACAAGCCAGGTCCCAGAATGTTGGGAGCCATCTCGAAGAACCTTCTTTACACGGTAGCAACCTTCTGATCAGCACATGGGCAGGAACAAACAGCCTTATCTCCCAGCCCGATCGCTGTCCCCGCTACTAGGAGGGAGAGTCAGGTAAGGCCTCCCCCCCCAACGCAACTCAACCCGACAGGGGTCAGGACCAACAATTTTTTTTGTTTGTTTGTTAAAAAATAATTTTAAAAAAGACAGCGTGACCGGCCGCCAGCCCACCTGGAATCCTCCCTGTGCATTCAATGGCTAATCCACCCCTGAGTGGGCCCAGAAAATGGCCTCTGCATGCTTGGGAGAAGAGGGTAGAAGCAGCAGCGCATCATGCAAACACACAGCAAACAAAACAAATGATCTTAACCCAACAATATTATGTGCAGTCCTTAGCACACTATAAAATCAGCAGCATGGGGTTCCACTTCTCCCCCAAGACCCCAATCATGCTGCAAAGAGTTTTGCTGCAGTGTAAAAGGCAGCTGCTGTAGCCAGAAAGGGTAGATTAGCCATCAGCCAATCAATTGTGGTGTGGCATGGCTTTCTTGCAGAAAAGCCTGCCACATCCCACGAAACTTCAGGGGACCAATTTAAAATGTAGGGGAAATTCAAGCAAAGAATTCCTAAGTTCCATTCAAACCCCCAGTCCCCCCCCCTAAAAAAAAAATATCAGAAAGCAGACATTTAGGGTCACAAGGTGAAAAACAGCAACAGCCAAGGAACCATTTTAAAGAAGAGGAGGCAGCACAAGTATGCCCAGTGTTTCAACTAGGTTCACAAAATTGCCCCTGCCTGCATGCATTGCATGCCCAGGGGAGACCGGGAGGGGACAAAAGAAAAAGCACAAGCAGACAATATACGGGGGATATTTCTTCTTCTTCTCCTCTTCTTACCATGTTTCTATGAAAAAATGGAAGAAGCAAGTCCTGAGTGAGCACTGTTCTCCAGCAGTAGCGCAGTTCAAGTTGCCTTCCCTCCAAGGCTCCAAACCAAATGTCACAAGCATGTGCAGTGGGCTCCTTCTGAAATGGTGTCTGTGTGCCCTGCCTACTTCTACCTAACTAGAGTTAGTACCTTCCAACAGGGCAGTCTCACCACACAGGCAGGCTGACGGACAGCACTTCTCCCTTTGCCCAATCCCATTCACTCCCACTCTGCTCTGAATCCATCCTGTTCTGCTCTACTGCCCCCCACACACTATGAGGGCCAGGGGCCACCCCAGGGAAGAATGTATTACTGCCCAAATTGAACCTTTTTTGGCTGAGTTCCACTAATGAGTTCCACTAATGGAACTCAGCCTGGGCACCAGAAGCCCCTCCTCCTGCCCCACCCCTTGAACACTGCAGAGAGAGCCATGCTTCAGGGATGGCGCCCTGAATATGCTCTCTCTGTGGTGGCCTGCCTGCTCCAGCCTCACCTCATCATTATGTCATCATGACTCACACACAGTCAGTCCCTCCCACCCTAGCCTGTCGATCAACAGCCTCTTAGTCCGCCGCTCGGACTCCGCTTCTACACCAATGCTGACCAGGGAGTGTAATGTATGCACAAAGATCCAGTGTATGGTCCTTTAAGAGAAACAGCCACACACACCAGGAGGCTGGCTCTGAGGCTCAGCTCCTGAGAGGAAGGCCTAGGGAAAGGGCTGAGGAACTGAGAGCTTGTACGAGGCCTGGATCCAGGGTTAAATGAAGAGATTTGTTAACTCAGTCATCTTGTGTAAATCTTCACTTCTTCGGAAGCAGCAGACAACACATGGTGTCAGAGTGGGATGAACCATGGCCTTCACACAGAGCAACTTAAGAAATGTGCCTCCCATGGACCTTGAAGCAGGAAACACAACAGAGAACTGGACAAGATGGAAGGAGCTAATGGAGCTAACATTTGCAGGACCAGAGGCAGGTAAGTGGTCTGCAGCCCAGAAAGCTGCTCATTTTCTACTATGCATTGGGCATAAGGACAGGGATATCTGCAGAGCCTGGGTATCTAGTGGCAAGCTCACAGAAGCAGAAAAAAATGACCCAGACAGACTGTTTGAACTTTTGAGACCGACTGCATGCCAAAACAAAACACCTCAATACAGAGGAAAATTTTCTATGACAGAAACCAGGGTCCAACTGAAACCACTGATGAGTGGGTAACCCAGCTGCAGTTAATCCTCAAAGACTGTGCCTTCACAGATGGGGATGACTTGCTAAAAGATAGAATCCTCATGGGATCAAACTCCAAAGACATACAGGAAAAATTACTCATGGAGGACAACCTAACACTAGAGAATAGCAAAAGCACATGAGACATCCAAAGCACCAGTAACAATCAAACTATAGAAGTGATACAACCAAGAGGAAAGGGTACACTCTTAAGATGCCCCACAAAGGCCAAAAGAGATTACACCATGAAAGAACAAAATCTGCAAGCCCACAGAAGATGCGCACAACAGCACGTAAAGGAAGATTTATGCCCAGCCATAGGGAAAATATGCATGTACTGCCACAAAGCGAATCACTTTGCACGAGCATGCTGCCTAAACAAACAAAGAGGCAGAGGAAGCACAGTGCACACAGTTGCAGAGCACACACAAGAGGAAGAAGAATATGACCCGGATGATTCAACTATGTACCTAATCACTATTCAAAAGAGAAAGACAGATAATGATGAGGCTCATGTAACCATCCTAATTGGCCCAAAGCACATACCCAATCCCATAACCTTCAAAATTGACACAGGGGTGCAAGTAAACTGCATTCCCGCTACAGAATACAGAAAACATCTAGCCTGCTATTTCACTCTGGCATCACCTGTAACAGAGCAGCTGGCAGGATATGGGGGACATCAACTCAGTGTAGTGGGGAAATTTTCTGCAAAAAGCATGTACAAAAACAGAAGTCAATATCTGGATTTCTACGTGATAAACACCCCAGCAAAACCAGTACTGGGACTGAAGGCCCTTCAGTCCTTAAACCTAATCAAAATCATGATAACTGTAGACTCCACAAACAGACCACTCACATCAGAAGAAGTCATGACAAGATTCCCTGACATGTTTAAAGGCACGGGATACCTACCAGGGGATCAAGCTGTCACCAAATGCAACACCAGCGATTCACGCACCCCGCCGACTCCCACAAACAATAAAGCCCAAAGTGGAAAAGGAAGCTCGCCGCATGGAACAACTAGGAATAATAGAACGGGTAGAGAACCATCAGTGTGGGTCAGTTCAATTTTTGCGGTGGAGAAGAAAAGTATTGGCACAATCAGGATATGCATGAGATCTAAACAAAGCAATCATGAGAGAACACTACAGTCTGCCCACACTAGATGACATAACTCACAAGCTATCTGATGCCAGAGTATTCAGTGTTCTAGACGCACAATCCGGATACTGGCAAATTAGACTGGATAAAGACAGCAGCAAGCTGACCACCTTCCACACTCCATTGGGACAATGGCGCTTCAAGAGAATGCCGTTCAGCATCTCATCAACTCAAGAAATATTCCAAAAGAAGGTACATGAAGCACTGGAAGGGCTAAAAGGGGTTGAAGTGATCATTGATGATGTTCTGGTACATGGGAGCACCAGAGAGAAATATGATGAAAACCAAATAATGCTACTTACAAGATTCAAGGAATGCAACCTAAAACTGAACCACACCAAAATGCAAATTGGAGTAGAACAAGTAAGCTACTTTGGTCACATCCTGAAAAGAGGAAGCATCAATCCTGACCCAAATAAAGTAGAAGCCATAAAACAGCTGAGAGCACCAACATCCCCAAAGGAATTAGAAACCATACTCGGAATGGTGGCCTACCTATCAAAGTTCACACCAAGACTGGCAGAGATTACAGATTTCCTCGGAGACCTAAAGAAGAAAAACAGCAAGTGGTACTGGGATGACAACCTAGACAAGACGTTTGAAAACATGAAAGAATGCTATCTCGGGAGAAGCAAAAGTAAAGTACTACGATGTAAGATGCATCACAGGCAGTGGTCGAGGCAACACAAATGCATAGAGATGGGTGAACGCGGTTCGGAAGTTCAGAGTTCGGCCTGAACTTGGCCTGTTCGGACGACCAAACCCGAACACGAATCCGAACACGAACTGACCAAACTGAACTCAATTCCGAATGTCGAAATGACTGAACAGTTTGGTCAGTTCGGATTGCGTTTGGGTGAGTTTGGGTGGCAAAAAAAGGGTCACTGGAAGGTCAAACATGACAGGGAGGGGTAGTCAGCTGAGGAACAGACTTCCAGGCACCAGGGGTGGAGAGGCTTTCAAGAAATAAAACTATTTGCCTCCCCCCTTCCCAACACCTTCTGAGCTAGTCACTGTTCCTGAACAGCAGGAGTTTCAGAAGGCAGACAAGACAGAACTAACAGTAGAAAATTGTGATTGATTTTCATCTTACCGAGACCTCTCGTGTGGGGTTCCGCAGTTCTATCTTGTCCTCTCTCCTGTTCAACATGTATATGCAGCCGCTCGGTGAGGTGATCAGAGGATTCGGGGTGAGGTGTAATCAGTATGCAGATGACACCCAACTGTATCCCTCATTTTTGACCGACCCAGGCCCACCGTCTCGGTGCTTACCTGGTGTTTGGCAGCTGTGGGGGACTGGATGAGGGCTAATCAACTGTGACTGAATCTTGACAAGATGGAGGTGATGTTAGTGGGTAAGTCAGTGGAGGTGACGGCTCCCTCGATTGAAGGGATCTGTCCTCCACTGACTTCCCAGGTATGGAACATGGGAGTGCTCCTCGATGTGCAGCTCTGCCTGGTTCTACAGGTGGAGGCTGTGGTGAGGAGTGCCTTCCACCAGTTACATCTGGTGTGGCGGCGTCGGCTGCTGGCTTAGGTTCCTGACCTGGCCATGATCATCCATGCTTTTATTACCTCTAGGTTAGACTACTGTAACACGCTCTACGTGGGGCTACCTATGGTGATGGCTCAGAAGTTGCAGCTGGTGCAGAATGCAGTGGCCCGGCTCTTGGTGGGACTGGGCTGCCGGGAGCACATTACACCAGTGCTCTGATCTCTGCACTGGCTGCCAATAGTCTTCTGGGCTCGATTCAAAGTGTTGGTTTTGACCTATAAAGCCTTACACGGCCTGGGCCCTGCCTACTTGCTAAATTGCCTCAATCCCTGGGTTCTGGACGGGACCCTGCGGTCGGCTGGGGGTGCCATGTTGGAGGGCCCCCGGGTTTCCCGGGGGGCCACGCAGAATAGAGTGTTCTTTGTGGCCATGCCACACCTTTGGAATTCCCTCCCGGTGGGGGTCCGTCTGGCCCCGGACCTCCTGTAAGACCTGGCTGTTCCATCAGGCATTTGGTGAGGGAGAGGGGTAAGGGTTGGTAGGGGGTGGGGAGATTGGTGAGGGTGGAGGAGGGTTTTTTTCTTTTTATTATTATTGCTATGATTATTGATGGATGATGTTTTAATGTTTTATAGTATGTTATATTATTATTGATATTATTAGCTGCTCCGAGCTGCCTGTGGCAGAAGGGGCAGGGTATAAATTTTTTAAAATAAAAATAAATTAAAATGGCCTAATCCTGAAAGGAGAGAGAATAGTAATCCCAAAGACAATGCACCCAAAGATGCTAGAAAGGGTCCATGAGGGACACCTTGGAATGGTACTATGCAAGAGACAGGCAAGGGACACCCTCTATTGGCTCAGCATGACTGCACAAATAGAGGAAATGATAAAAAAACTGTAGCACTTGTGCAAAATACCAGACACAGAGCTGCAAGGAACCCATGATAATTCGGGATGCACCCAGCAGAGCATGGCAATGATTGGCAACAGACCTATTTGAGCTAGGGTGAAAGCACTATCTGCTCATTGTTGATTACTACAGCTGCTATTTTGAAGTAACTCAGCTAAATAACACATCCTCCAGCAGTGTAATAAAGCACACAAAAGCGGAACTGGGAAAACATGGCTTTTGCAATGAGTTAATTTCAGACAATGGCCCACAATACACATCTGAGGAATTCTGCAGATTCGTAACAGACTGGAGTTTTACCCACACCACCAGCAGTCCATATTACCTACAATCCAATGGGCTAACAGAGATATACAAGCAAATAGCAAATCAAATACTGACCAAAGCTACAGAAGATAATCAAGACCCATACATAGGTCTAGTAAACTACCAGAACACACCCATGGATTCGGGGTACTCACCCGCCCAGATACTAATGAGCAGAAGACTCAAATCCAAGATACCCACCAAAGAGTCCCTTTAACGCCAAGGAAAATTGGCCACCACCAGGTGAAACAAAACTGGACCCATGGAAGAGGAAAGCAGAAAATACTAGGGGTGGGAAACCGGTAAAATCTGGTATCCGATAATGCCGGTACCGGGCGTACCGGCATTATCGGATTCGACCCGGTAATGAGCAGAAGACTCAAATGCAAGATATCCACCAAAGAGTCCCTCTTAAAGCCAAGGAAAATCGACCACCACCTGGTGAAACAAAACTGGACCCGTGGAAGAGGAAAGCAGAAAATACACTATGACAAAAGTGCCAAAACGCTAAGACCTCTTGCGAAAAACTCAATTGTATTGATACGAAGCCAAGAGGGATGGTGGCACCCGGGGACAGTCACAGAAACCTCAGAATACCCCAGGTCATACACAATGCAAACAGAGAACAGACAGATCCTAAGACGGAACCACAGACACCTGAGACCTGCTCCTGCACCAGAACTCGCAGATGCAACAGGAAAAACAACCAGTGAGAACGACACAACTAACCCAAACACCCCAACAGGGCCACCAACTAGCCAGGGAGAGGAAACAACACGAGAGCCCCAGACACAAGAACCAATAAAGGACAGTTCCCCCAAAGCACCAACGAACGTGAGCAACACCCACTCACGGTACAGAAGGAAGTTCAAGCCCAAAGAATGGAAAGACTATATCACACCTTTGTGACATCACCGACACACACACACATTTCCACCCATGGAGCCTCCTCCAGTTTTCCAGAGGGCTCCGTGGGTGGAGGNCGGCCGCTGGTGCTGGGGGGTGGGCTCGCCTCTGGGTCTTTTTTAAAACAAAAATCCAGGCTGGGCAGGGTGGGTGGGGGGTGTCCCCCCTTCCACCCACGCAGCCTGGGAGGGGGAGGGGGAGGGAATTAATTTATTTCATTGGTTTCAATGGGGACACAGCGCCCCATTGAAACCAATGAAATAAATCCGGTACCAGTATACCGGATTTAATCCGGTTTTCGCAGAACCGGTAACCGGTAAATCCGGTAGCAGGTAATGGGCCCGGGGTCCCACCACTAGAAAATACACTATGACAAAAGTGCCAAAACGCTAAGACCTCTTGCAAAAACCTCAAATGTATTGATACGAAGCCAAGAGGGGCGGTGGCACCCAGGGATAGCCACAGAAACCTCCAAATACCCCAGGTCATACACAATAGAAACAGAGAACGGACAGATCCTAAGTTGAAACTGCAGACACCTGAGACCTGCTCCTGCACCAGAACTTGCAGATACGGCTGGAGAAACAATAAGTGGGAATGACACAACAACTAACCCAAACACCCCAACAGGGCCACCAACTAGCCAGGGAGAGGAAACAACACGAGAGCCACAGATACAAGAACCAATAAAGCACAGGTCTCCCGAAGCACCAACGGACATGAGCAACACCCACTCAAGGTACGGAAGGAAGTTCAAGCCCAAAGAATGGAAAGACTACATCACACATTAGCAACATCAATGAACCAACATTTACAGGAACTCTTTAATTGTTATTTGTTTTTTTGGAGGGGGGGGTGTAATGTATGCACAAAGATTCAATGTATGGCCCTTTAAGAGAAACAGTCACACACCCCAGGGGGCTGGCTCTGAGGCTCAGCTCCTGGGAGGAAGGCCTAGGGAAAGGGTTGAGGAACTGGGAGCTTGTAAGAGGCCTAGATCCAGGGTTAAATAAAGGGATTTGTTAACTCAGTCATCTTGTGTAAATCTTCACTTCATGGGAGGCAGCAGACAACACAGGGAGGAGGGGAGCTGAAAGCACTGGCAGGTCAGTGGCTCAGCCTCCATCAGCTGAGTGCTGCCATTCCTTAGTAAACAACTCAAGTTTGGGCACATGGACAGGAGGCTCAGGGCTGCCCTGCGCCTGACCTCGCAGTGCGACCATGTTTTTTGCTCTCTGCATATGACACAGAGAGCAAAAATATGGCTGCATTGTGAGGATAGGCACAAGGCACTAGTCTGTGCCTCCTGGAGCGCATGTGTCCAAATGTGAGATGTGAACTGGTTGCCGTGGCAGCAGTGTGGTGGCCAGGAACAGAGCTGCTAGGGCCAGGGGAACTATCTGAGCTTAGAAGAGGTGCAGGGAACACGTACGCCCACCCGCCCATTCATAGAAAGAGCCACTGGAAAAAAGACAATAAGGTGCTCAGTGTATATGGAGAAGAGGCTCTCAAGAAAGCCATAATTCTGCAGGAAGGTGTGTTGGGGCTTCATTAGACAGACATATTTCTTTTAATATCCGAAGTAATTCCCTGACTGAGAGACCCCAGGTCACCTGCTGTAATTGAAGATGCTATGCAATTCATCCTGAGAGTAATGAGGTACATTTTAGGATATGGACAAATTCCATGGTTAGTAATGAAGCCTAAATTTTGCCTATAGTTTCAATTGGAAATTGATGACCCCAGGCCTTTCAATTGGATAAGTTAGGGAAGAACAGTTCTTCAACTTCTTAAAGAAGAGAGAGTGCTTCCCACCTTCCTTGGTATGGGCAAGCACAGCTTCTCCGTGGCTTCTCAGTATTACACTGGCTGGCAAGGTGGGAACACAGCATCTAAATCTGAATGAATTGGGTTCAGTAGGAGGAGAGGTACTCAGCTGGGGAGTCTTTAAAGCTAAACTTCTACTAGAGAGAGAAGCAAAATAGTTCAAATGATACTTTTTATTGGACTGTTGGTGGAAATAAGCAAACTTTCTGGCTACACAGGGCTCTTCCTCGGGCATGTAGCATAATGACTAAAGGGAGAACAGCTAAGGTGAATTGATATCACATAAGAAAGGATCTGGGAATGTAGCATCTACATATGACAGGGTCTGTGAGTGGCAAAGATGGTGTCACCGAATTAGGAATAATAAAATAGGATGTTTTTATATGAAACAGCTGGGAGGGGTCCGCACTCAGTGTATGGGGTGTGCGCAGAGGCATTGTGCATGGGGGAGTGCTTCAAACGAGTGGTCCTACACGTGACCATGCACTGGCCACCCCATCCGTGCGCATGGCACTCTAGCTTTTTCCAGAGTGCCCCATGTATGAATGGGGTGAGTGGTGCATGGGTCATGCTCCCCCACATGAGTACTCTCCCCACATGGACAGTGGGTGTCCATGCGTGGGGGCATCTCATTTAAAAACACTCATATAATATGAAGGAACTAAGTAGATAAGGAGGCAGAAAAAAGCAGGGTTAGATAACATTAGGAAGCTGGTGGGGGGTTTATAGTGACAGACATTAAAAACAGAACTATAAAAACAGAGCTGTTAAAGATGTAGATAGGTGTAGGAGATAGACATAGTGGCTGGAGAAATTTAGGTCCTTGTTAAGTTCATTGTTTTTGGTGTCAAATAAAGTTATGAATTTTAGTTCCCATGCCCATCTCTTGAGGGTGCTGTGAAGGTTTCCTTTGAAGATTAGGACTGACAGATCAGAGATGAAGTGGTCTTGTGGGATAAGTGACTCCCACTGTGGAGTCAGTGGCTTTGTTCAATATTGTATCTCTATTTGAGTTCATAGTAGGGATGGGCGAACGCGGTTCGGAAGTTCGGAGTTCGGACCGAACTCGAATAGTTCGGTCAACCGAACCGAACGGTCGAACCGAACTCGAATTCGAACGTTCGGTTCGGATGCGTTCGGTGAGTTCGGAATTGAATTTCCATTGGTTTCAATGGAAAACACATTATCGGCTGTAACTTTTTTGTTTTTTAAGCTATGTGGCTGAAATTTGGGGTGCCTCTACCTTCAATAGAACTCATTATGTGCACCAAATATCAAAACAATTGGATAAAGGAATCCGATTTTAGAAGCAGTTGCATTATTGTATTTTGCAATATTCTACATATACATTCTTAGCTGTAACTTCTTTGCCTCACATCTAATGTAGGTGAAACATGTTAAGTTTATACCCCTTCCCATAGTAACTATCTTTGCCAAATTTCAGAAGGATTGGACAAAAGGTCTTGGTGGTATAAGCAATTAACAAATAAATGTATGTCTGATTATAACATCTTTGTAGTCCAACCAGTGTACATGAAATTTGGCAGGACTATATATTTCACTTTCATGATCATCTCTGCCAAATATCAGAGAGATATTATAAAGGGTCTCAATTTTATATGCCTGTACAACAAATGTAGAGAAGGGGCCTATGCCTGGGATTCTCTTATGTCACTGTGGTATAAGATCGGTTTGTGATGCAAATTGGCCAACAGAAGTGGTTCCCTTTATCAAAATCTCCTGTACATTTGCTGAAATAGCAGGAACGGTATTTGATACATTCCTGTCAAATATCCTGTAAACAGAATGGAATATCAAAATGTAACAGCTGGAAATGTATTTTCAGGTTAATGTCTTATACCCTTGGGACCCTTTATCCACTCTTTCCTAAAATTGGCAGAAATATTAAGCATATAGAGGGATGTAATATGCACAAGTTTCATGAACATTGGATGCAAGATAAAGAAGTTGTAGTCATGAATGTGTATGGAGCTTTTCTTAAAATCACAATATTCAATTGCTTCTGAAATCAGTTTCCTTTATCTAATCGTTCCGAATGTTGGTCTACTTGGTGCGCTCCATTGGGGGGTACAATCTACCTAAATATCATCAAAAAGTAATAAGAAACAAAAATGTTATGGCCAGAAATATGTTTTTTAGTTTATTCCTTTTATTTCAAAAACTAAATGTCATTTTCAGTTCCCGATTGCACTGAACTAAAGACCGAACCTATCCCGACCGAACCAAATCCCGAATTCGAACTCAACGTTCGATCCGAACCACCAAACGGCTGAACATTCGAACCAACGAACCAAACCGAACGGGCGAAACGAACGGACGAAACGAACGCAGCCGAACCGAATGGCCGAACTCGAACCACGATCTGTTCGCCCATCCCTAGTTCATAGGTGTTAGGGTTGTTGCTTTTCACCACCGTAGTTTCCATGTCGGCACTTGCTGAACTGAGTGAAATACACTACATTTTGGGATTTACAGGTGTAGCTGCTTTGTATTTGGAATGGTTTTTTTTGGGGGGGCGGGGCAGTTTACAGTGGGGGTGATAGAAATGTGTGACAGGTTTTGCATCTGCTATTTTGGCATGGTCTTGTTCCTGCTAATGTTGGGGTGGTCCTGGATGTTGGTTAGTTTGCTCCAGATGATCAGTTGGGAGAAGTTCAGGGGTTTTTTGAAGGCCAGAAGAGGTGGTTCAGGGAAGATTTTTCTTAGGATTTTGTTCCCATCAAGTATGGGTTGTAGCTCTTTGATTATGCCACATATAGGTTCCTGTGGGGTGGGAAGTGACAACAAGAGATAATTTCAGACATTACAAAATCACTGCTCACCACAGTGAATCCCAGTGGATTCCGTGTGGTGGCAGCGATCATGGGAACGTTTTTTTTCTCCCAGCCAGATGTTCACCACAGTGAACACCCAGCCAGGATCAAATTGACCACGGTTCTCACTCTCAGGCCAGCCTGAGGGCCAGAACCATGGTTAGATTGGCCACAATCCGGATTGGTCCAAAAGTAACATCTGTTACCTTTGGCCCATCCTGGATTGTGGCCCCGACCATGGTACGGAATCAGGCGCAGCAGCCACATTGGCCGCTGCACCTGCCCGTCTCTATGAGGGGGAGCCTTGTCCCTCCCCACACAGCCCCACCCCCTGATCCCCGTTAGTGATCAGGCCGGCACGTCTAAAGGACAGCCGGTCTGGTCCAGGGTTCAGCGTGGTGGGCCGAACAGCCCGTAATGTCTGAAAATACCCAAGGAGTGTGTGGCTGGAGGGTTCTTTCTTCCTGTATTTTAACAGATTCTCTCGAGGGATTTGGTTGACTCATGCTATTATTGGGTCTACTTCTCTGTTGGAGTGTCCTTGTTTTGTGAAAGCAGTTTTAAGCCAAGTGAGGTGACATCATGGGTTCTTTAGGGAAGATTCTGTGGTGTCTGAGTGCTTGGCTGTAGATGATCACTGATTTTTTGTTGTGTCTTGGGTGGTTGCTGGTTTGATGGATATAGGTGTGGTAGTCTGTCGTTTTTTTGTATATTGCTATCTGTAGGTAGCCATTGTGTATGCTGACAGTGGTTTCCAGGAAGCTGATACTGTTGTCGGAATATTCCAGGGTTAGTTTGATAGAGGGGTGATGACTGTTGAAGCTGGAGTGGAAATTCTAGAAGCGAGTCCAGATTGTTTGTCCAGATGTTGAAAATATCATCTCTGTATCTGAGGCATAGGAATGGTTTGGTTATGCATTTTTCCAGGTATTCTCCTTCAAGATATTGAATGGGTGGTAGTTCGGCAGCTTCAGGGGCATCTGAATTGGATCCGTTTTCTTGATCCCTCGCAGTCTGGCTTTCGCCCTGGGTTTGGCACGGAGACTGCGCTTGTGACTTTGGATGACGACCTGCACCATGAGGTGGATTGGGGCAGATCATCTCTTTTTGATTCTGCTAGATCTGTGAGCAGCATTTGATACCATTGACCATGAGATGTTGGTGACTCACCTGCGGGACCGAGCAGAGGTGGGCAGAATTGTTCTCGATGGGTTACGCTCTTTTTTGACCGGAAGAACTCAGCAGGTGGTGCTTGGGAAATGCTCGTCATCTCCCCGGGACTTCACGTGTGGAGTCCCGCAGGGTTCTATTCTGTCCCCGCTCCTGTTCAATGTATGTATATGCAGTCTCTGGGTGAGGTCGTGAGAGGGTTCGACGTATGATGTCATTAGTACGCTGACAATACACAGCTTTACCTCTCTTTTTCAGACATATGTTTCAAACTCTGATCTGGCCACCTTCATCCATGCCTTAATCACCTCTAGGTTAGACTACTGTAATGCACTATATGTGGGGATACCCTTGGTGATGGTCCGGAAGCTGCAGCTGGTGCAGAATGCGGTGTTCCTTCTCCTTATGGGGATGGACCATCATGAGCACATTACACCAGTGCTCTGTTCTCTGCTCTGGCTGCCTATTGTTTTCTGAGCCCAGTTCAAGGTGTTGGTGCTGACCTATAAAGCCCTAAATGGCCTAGGCCTTGTCTATCTGTGGACCCGCCTCATGCCCTGGACCATGGTACCGCCCCTGCGGTCGGCCGGGGATGCCCGTCTCGAAGTCCCCTGGGTGGCGACGATGGGGAGGCCGTACTTGGCGGCCGCTCCTTAGCTGTGGAATTTCCTCCCATCAGAGGCCCACCTAACCCTGGACCTCCCTTCTTTCTGATGACAGTGTAAGACCTGGCTGTTGGGGAGGGAGATGGGTAGGGGGACTGGGTTGGGGTGGGTGGGTTATTTCTGCCCTTTTTAAATGTAAATTATTTTATGAATTTTATAAATGTTATTGTTTTTTGTTGTGAGCCGCCCCGAGCTGCCATTGTGCAGGAGAGGGCGGGATATAAGTATTTGTAAATAAATACAATAAAAATATAAATAAATAAAGGTGGCCCATAAAAAGGTTGACATATTGGGGAGTCATTTTTGTACCTGTAGCTGTTCCATGGTTTGGTAAATAGTGTTTGTCATTGAATGTGAAGTTGTTGTGTGTAAGGATGAAATGGATGAATTTTGCAATGTGCTTGGGGCAGATATCTGAGATTTCTCTGTTGTCCTGTAGTTTTTTCAGGCAGGTGGCAATGCTATCTGTGTGGAGAATGTTGGTGTATAGTGAGGCCACATCCGTGGTAGCAAGGACAATGTTGTGTGGAAGGTCCCTTATGTTGAGACATTTGCAGAGAAAGTTGGTGGTGTCTTGAATGAAGCTAGGTCTTTGCTTGGCAAGTGGTTTGAGAATGTTTTCTTTGCACCCTGATTCTTTCAGTGAGTGTGCCAAGGACAGATATGATAGGTTTGCCTGGGTTCCGTATTTGTGTAACTTGGGGATCATGTAGAAAGTTTCTGGGGTGGGACCGTTGGGAATGAGGCCACTTTTATATGAGCAGCCGGATTCAGCACATTGAAGAATGCATGTTCTGAAAAGCCCCGCAGGGTGCATTTAGACACACCGGAAGTAGTCAGCTGCCATAGGAATCGCGGTCTTTTTGAAGGCGCATTTGGGAAACCCCGATATCAACGCTTCCCAAATGTGCCTTAAGAAAGACTGCTCGAGCCGCAATTCCTATGGCGGCCAGCTACATCCAGTGCATCTAAATGCACCCTGTGGGGCTTTTCAGGAACTGTGTTCGTCAACGTGCTGCATCCCACCACTCGTATAAAAGCACGAGATTGGATATTTTCACCTGGGTTTCTCTTGAAAGAACTTTGATGATGTTTGAGTTCCAGTATGAATTTTTGTGGGGGATCCTTTTTGAAGTCTTTGTAATAGTTGTGATCAGAAAGTTGTCAGTATGCTTCTGTAATGTAGACTTCTTGATTTAGTATTACAACGGTTCCACCTTTACCTTTTGGTTTGATGACTATTTGTTGGTTCGATTCTAGGGACTGTATAGCCTTTCTTTCTGTGATGGATAGGCTATGTTTGGTGGTGTTTAGGTTCTGGATTTCACAGCCAACTCTTTTCCCTTCAGCTGTACACCCCTAGTCATCACCTACTACCCCACACTGGAACCTATACATGGCATCATCAAACAGCTACCACCCATACTTGGGTATGTAAGGACAAAACCCTAAGAAAATTTTTCCCTGAACCACTTCTGGCCTTCAAACAACCCCTGGACTTCTAACAACTGGTCATCTGGAGCAAACTACCCCAACAATCAGGACACCCCAACATCAGCAAGAAACAGACTATGTAAAACCTAGGGACAGGTGAATAGAACCGAGTTCAGAAATTCAGTTCGGTTCAGTTCAAAAATTGAGTTCGGTTCAGAAGTTCAGTTCAGTCCGAGAAGTTCGGTTCACTCCGAACTTCCGAACAGAGTTTGGAAATTCAAACCCCATTGAACTAAATGGAATATTATCTTATAGGGATGGGCAAACAGAACCGAGTTCGGAAATTCAGTTCGGTTTGGTTCGAAAATCGAGTTCGGTTAAGAAGTTCGGTTCGGTCGACCGAACTGGTCGAGTTTGGTCCGAACCCCGAACTTCCGAATCGCGTTCGCCCATCCCTAGTAAAACCTGCCAGCACATTTCTACCATCGCCACTGTCAACATCCCCCATAGAAAACTGTTCCAAATACAAGGCAACTCACCTACAAATCCCAAAATGTAGGGTTGGTTTTTTTACATTCATTGCACCAAATATTGCCATGGAAATTACATTGGTGAAACTCAACAACCCTTACACCTATGTACTAACACACATAGGCATACAGTTTTGAACATTACAAAGCCACTGACTCCGCAGTGGGCAGTCACGTCTCCCAGCAAGACCACTCTAATGCTGACCTGTCAGTCCTAATCCTCAACAGAGGCCTGCTCAACACCCTGAAGATATGAGCCTAGGAACTAAAATTCATAACTTTATTTGACATCAAAATAATGGACTTAACAAAGACCTAAATTTCTCCAGCCACTACAGAAATCTATAATTTACAGTCTTCTACATTTTTAACTTTCATTACACAGTTTCTTTATTTTCTGTTTATATTGCTGTGTACCTTACTGGTAGATTTTCCCTACTTCTGTCTCCCTCTCTGACTCTTACAGCCCCTCTATGTAAATACTACCTTGTGTCACTTGTTCCCAGTTCCTTTCTTACGCGATTTCATTTCAGCTATGTGTTCCCCTTTCCACCTCCAATATCTGGCTGCTTTTAGACGACTCACGTGACTTTTGAAAATTCTGTGGGCCAGGATTAGATGAGATGTCTTGTGCGTTAAAGCCAGTTGCACGTTTGTTTAAAAACATGAACTAAATACCCCAATATCAGGGTATTTAGTTCATGGTTTTGAACGAATGCGCAACCAGCTTTAATGTGCGAAACGTCCCATCTAATCCCAGCCCACGGGATTTTCAAAAGTCAAGTGAGTCATCTAAAAGCGGCCTCTATCTCCTATACACAAGCTTGCCTAAGATCTTCATACAATGGACAGGAAAAGACTATGTGAAACACATCTTCCAGGTGAGTATCAGTAAATGGGCAGTAACGATTTGCATACATTTGACCTACATACCTGCCTTCAGTTACAGCATATTTAATTAGCTGCATATGTAATTGAGTACATGATCTATGAATACAGCGTCTAGGGAGCCAATCCAGGTACTGTTCAAAGGCATGTAGCCTTTTAATTAGATTAAAGTTGGGTGCAACTTTCAAATCAACCAAGGCAGCAATGTCCTCTTGCCTTCCAATATCTTTCACCCTGGATTTTATTATATTTTCCATACTTCCTCAGTCTTTAGTGAGTAAAAACTCCGCAGACAGGCCAATTCCCCTCAGATGTTGTGAGACCTTACTCAACCATGGATAAAGAGGACAATGGTTTTGCTCAAGTTCTTCTTGGAGGCAAAGAGAGGTTAAATATGTCTCCTCCCGCATACAAAGTTTCACCCAATAACATAGACCTTTTGATTTTATCCAGTCTGAGATAGAACACAATCCCGTTTCTGCCCTAAGAACTGAACCTGGAACCGCCTGTGGCACCCCCAAGATACCTCGTAGAAACTTGTTCTGCACTATTTCTACATTATAACAACAGGGCCCATCAAATATCTCAGCTCCATACGTGATCAAATTTTTAACTTTAGCTGTATTCACTTTAAGAACATGAGATATTGGGACATCCACAGACCTAGAGGCCAGCTTGATAATACCCTTGGAGACTACTGTTGCTTTCAGGGCCAGTTCCTTGATATGCCTATCCCACTTTAAATTGTTGGAGAAATTCATATCCAAGTATATATAGTTATCTACCTGTGATAGAGATTCATTCCCCAGTTTCCACTGAAACGTTCCAGGCTTCTTGCCAATTACCATTACCTGAGATTTTTTGGAGTTAACCACAAACATATTAACCTTGCAGAATTCCACTAAGTTGTCAAGCTGGAATACCAACCCCTTCCTGGTTTGTGATAAAATCACATCATCGGCATACATTAATGCCAGTATTGACTTATTCTTAATCTTCGGGGGGTGACCCTCCTCCTTTCCAAGATACTCCATCAAATCACCCAGGAAGATATTAAATAGGGTGCGTGCTAATATCCCACCCTGCCTAACCCCCCTCCAGATGGGGAAAGATTTCGTAGAGGTAACCCATGGAGATGTACGGATACGAGCAGTATTATTCATATGGATTTGAATTATAAGGGCCAGCTTCATAAGCGAAGCAAACTTACACACATTGCTGTATCCCATTCCTCTTATCTCTCACTTGCTCCCAGACCCATTTGGACTGACTTTATTGCTCTGACCCTTGGACTCACGACTATGATTCTGCCTCATGTCTCAGCCCCAACCCACTACTCTGCCCTGACCCTGATTATGTAATTTGCCAATATCTTGGATTACTCCTGCCCTTACAGTAAGAGACAAAATGAGAGGGAGGCAATTCCCCCCGTTAGTCACCTCTATCTCCTGCCCACAAAAAACCACACGTTTCAACTTAACCTACTTGTCCAACTTCCCAGAAATGCCAGTGAGAAATGAAGGGCTGCAGAGGCCGACCCTTCCTTAATCTCAGCCCTTTGTGATTGTCATGGGGGATGAAATTAAGGAGAAAATTACCCCGTAAGTATTCTCTTTCTCTAACCTGTTTGAATACCTATAGTCTTTGGATAATATGAGAATTCCCATCCTAACAATTTTCATCCTAACTGGACAGAACATTTTTTAGCCTTGAAAATGTATAATTAACAGTTTCCCTTTTTTACAATCATCATTTTTAAGCACTTCTGGGCTCTGGCTGGAACCAAAATGTAGGGATGAAGTATTAGGGGAGGTTACAGAGGTGCACATCCAAGCCAGCAGGAAAAACTACTGGCAATCAAGAATACCCATTTGTTTTGTACCTGTATGTGTGAGAGAAGATTGCTCTAGGCCTCAGTCTTGTAAATGGTTCTACCTACACAGCACCTTGTACCCGTGCAGGTCCCCAGTAACATCAAAATTTGTGGACCTGTTATTATTTATCATTTGTACAGCAATTTTCAAAGTGCTTTACAATACTTATCTAGTCCACCCTTACAATAAACCTGTGAAGAAGGTAATTATTCCCATTTTACAGAGGTTGAGAGATAGTGGTTTACCCAAAGTCACCCCATATGTTCACTGGTAAGGAATCCTCATCTCTCAGGTCCAAGTCCAACACTATATCCACTAGGCCACTCTAATTACAGGATCATATCTTTGAATCAGAATAGAAAATTTGGATTTCAACTGAACCTATATGCAAGACTTAGGACTTAAACCTGCAAACACTTATTTATTTCAATTTGTATCCTACCCTTTTCCTTAGGCTGGCTCACATTTCAACTTATTAACTTTTACAATTAACCATTAACATTAAACTAATTAACTCAGCTAGTAATCCTTATAACAACCCCTTTTTAGACAAGTAGGATTTTAAACCCGTGGCTCTTGGGACACCTATGCAGGGAGCTTTAGACACTCCTCCATGAACCAGAAGTTGCCCGAGCACCATTGGAAACAGTGGCGCCTGGCAACTCCTGGGTATTTTGAGATGCGGCGTAGTACAGACCTCAATTATTGAGGTATTACCATACCGCGTCTCAAAACACCTGGGAGTCACCTGGTACCGCTGTTTCTAATGGCACCCGAGTGACTTCCAGTTCACGGAGGAGCATCTAAAGCCCCCCCCGGGCAGGTGTCCAAGAACCGTGGGTTTAAAATCCTGCTTATCTAAAAAGGTCCTGTGTGGTAGGTTAGGCTGAGAGATCTGCAATGAGCCCAAGGTCACCCAGTACATTCATGGCTAAAAAAAGTCTTGAACTCAGGGCCTCCCCTCTACCTCCTCCTCCTACACTCATAACCACTACACCACACTGACTCTTTTATATCTGTACTTTACTATTCTGAGTAGTTCTGGTGTTTATGGACTGAGGTATTACTACTAAGCAATATAAAATGGTGGTGTACTGACCAAAGTTGACTGTTTTCCTCATTTTCCCCCTGCAACAACATTTTTCTTTGTAAACCTGCTGAAAAGCCAAAGCGTGATGGGCTATGCTTGAGATTTTTCAGACTGCCCATGTAGAGAAGCTTATTTAAAGTAGTCTGCATCCCTAAGGTGGCTTCTTGCCAAGTAGCTGCAATAGCTTAGCTGAGCTGCTTCCCCAGTTCTTCAGCTGGTGATGTTTGCACTTTCACACATATCGTATCTGTTGACTAGAGTGTGAAACCATTAACAGTATATGTTTAAACTCTGACTTGAAATCCTTTGCCGTGAAGCAATGTGTATCCAGTCTCCAGTTTTAATTGTGGAATGTGTCCTCAGAACTCTTCAGTAAATATTTTCTCAGCTAGGTACTTTGAGAACATATACACAAGCATCAAGATGATATTTGTATTTAATTAGCAAAATATCAGATAAAAGGAAGGAGAGATTTCTCGTTAAATTTGTCCTATTACTTTCAACCTCTCAGGAGTGCTGAAGCAATGTTGTTCAAAGTAATCTCCATTGTCATCCTATACAATCCTATGGATGTTATTGTAATTAATACATATCCAGAGAGTTGCTATGTAAATGATATTATTTGAATATGCAATTACCTAAAGGAACACCACCGCTGCTGTGGCTTAAATGTACAATAAAGTTTCAGAATTCCTGCAGTGTTTTGTAAATGCTATAGTTTCCATGTAGCTCATAAATATTATTTATAAGAAAATAAAAGATCACTTTTACTTAGAAAGGTTCTGGAGGTATTTTCACTATGTAATTAAATAATCAGCTTGACTTGGTTTCCTAAAAAGGGAGTGGTATTTTATTCATGTCAATGGTCCTTTGGCTTTACCAAACAATGATTAAGAAAGAAAGAAAGAAAGAAGGAACCCGTTTATATTTACATACAGCTTTTGCTCCCATTTCACCATCAGGGGTTCTAAATGTAATCAGAAGTGTTAAAATGTAATTGCTGGTAGTCATGTTTTCCTAGATTAACCTGAACTCCTCCAGGTGGCAGTGAATTGCTGGAGTCACAAGTCCTTGGGGCACAATTGAAACTCTAGTCACAAATATATGGGTCATGTGTGAGAGAACACAAAAACAACATGATTTTTTTTTTTTTTTGACTTGGCAGAGAGCCTGTTTGTTTGATTACTGAGCAAAGAAAGTTCAGCGTGCAAGTGGGGATTAGTGTGAAGGATGTCTTCAAGGCCTTTGACAATACAGGAAAATTATTATTGGCTGAGAAGGACACTCTGGTTCTATAAAAAGGCCACAAAAGCAACTTAGGGGAGGGATTTATAAAAGTCTCTGATTTCAAATGAAGACAAGTGCTCAAAGTCTTTAAAAGCAAGAGACACGTTGAAGGCGTAGTGAATTTAATAGCAGCCCACATCAGCATTATAACCACATCCCACACCCAGAGGTGTTGGCAACCTTGGAGTTGCAGCTGAATGAGGAGCCTGCCAAGCAGCCAGCAGCTGCTGCTACTGCTGGAGAACATGTTTTCTACAGTTGAGCAGCTGGGTCCTGTGACTGCCGTGTGTGAAGGGAAGAAATAATAGTACGTGGGAGAGGGGGAAGTAGCATTGCATCCCAAGTGTTAAAAATAAAGAGCCTAAAACTTCAGTCAAAAAGTATACAATCCCCCCCGCCCCCCCGCCTTCAAAGTTTCAGAAGAGAGCAATGGCTCTCTTCTGAAGCAGAATCAGAATATTCTGAATCATAAACGTATGCAAAATATTGTCTTAAAACTTTTGTTTGATTTTCTATAGCCTATGGATTTCAGTTAATGGGGGGAAAAGCTCTGTAATTCCATGTGTGTGTATTGTGTAGGTCTTCCCTTATGATACCAGAGACCATTTCCCACTAAATTTGGTAGAGGAAGAAGGCTCATAAGTAAGTAGATTTCCAAAATTTCATACCTATAAGTTCATTTAAACAGGAGGTGTGGCCCCTTTTGAGGCTAAAAAAAATATATTAAAATCCTGTCAACTTGTATTGATCTTTGTTCCTGCCTTAAGAAACCAGGCTTCATTAAACTGGATGAAGGGACCTGCTTCATACTGCCCAACATTTCAAATGACCAAAGAGCAACAAGTAGGAATGTGTGAACAGAAAGGGGTTCGGATGTTCAGCCGTTCGGTCCAAAAACTTAGTTTGGGTTTGTTCGTGGGTTCCATTCAGTGGAGTTTGGACCCCCCCAAACATTCTGAAAATTTGGCCATGGCAGAGGCTTGGGGTGCTTCAGGGGTGCTCGAAGGGGCATGACAGGCCGTCGGAGACAAAGCAGCCACAGCAGCAGAGACTGGGATGGTTTGTGACTTGGCACCCTGGGTTTCCCAGGCATGCAGGCTCGGTGATTGGCCCCCGGGGATGCCCATGGGGGCATGCCAGGCTTTCTGAGACCCAGCCACCACTGCAGCAGAGGCCGGGCATTGCAGGATGCCCGGCATCGGTGGAGCAGCAGCAGAGGCCCGGCCAAGGCTGGGTGGCTGGCACCCCTACTTAGCTGAGCGTTGCAGGCTGGCTGGCATTGGTGCGGCATTTGCAGACAGTGAAGTGGAATGACAGCCCTCCTTGCCTGTAAAATGGGCCCCAGAACCCTGATTGTGGGTCTGACTCCTGGGGCTGGAGTGGCTGCTTCTTGATGTGGTGGAATGACAGCTCCCTGTGAGCTTAATGACAGCCCCAGAACCCTGACAGTGGGTCCTGGGTCTAGAGTGGCAGATTCTGGATGACATTGAAAGACAGCCCTCCCTGTCTGTAATGTAGGCCCCAGAACCTTGATGGTGGGTCCTGGGACTGGAGAGGCTGGCTGTTTCTTGATGCAGTGGAATGACAGCTCGCTGTGAGTGTAATGATGACCCCCAAACCCTGATGGTGGGTCCTGGGGTTGGAGTGTCTGACTGTTTCTTGATGCAGTGGAATGATAGCTCCCCTTGACTGTAACGTAGGCCCCAGACCCCTGATGGTGGGTCCTGGGACTAGAGTGGAAGCTTCTTGATGACGTGGATGGATGCCCTGAATGTCTGTTAGGTGGTCACCAGATGTTCACCATGGTCGATTCACACATGGGGTCAATTTTAACTACACTTCCGGGGCTCCCCGCTGGACAAGCATCTCAAGCATGGTCAAGGAGATCCCTAGCAGTAACCAGAAAGAAGTAACGTCTGGCCGGCACCCACGGCCCGGAATCCCCGGTGGAATTCCGGGCCGTGGTCAAATCGGGCTGGCGCTGTGGCCACATTGGCTGTGGCGCCTGCCCATCTCCCCAGAGGGTGGGCAGTGGGAGAGCNAAGATCACGCTCAACCACAGTCAATTCCCTGTGGTGGGGAATGCCCTCGTAATGTCTGTTGGGGAACCAGAAGTCCCCCCTAGATGTTAACCATGCTCAATCCCCGCCGGGAATCTCATTCGCCACGCAATTGGCTGGACCGGCGGGGACAGCGCCGATTGCATGGTGAATGAGATTCCCGGTGGGGATTAAGGGGCCCGTCACATCTGGACGGCGATCACGGCCCAGAATCCCCACTGGGATTCCGGGCTGTGGTCATTTTGGGCGGGTGCTGTGGCCACATTGGCTGTGGCGCCTGCCCATCTCCCCAGAGGGTGGGCAGTGGGAGAGCGTGGGGGGGGCGGGACTGTGCATGTGGCCACACGTTGCGCTGCACGGTCCCGCCCCTTCCCCGATTCCCCGCCGGGATCAGCCGGCACGTCTGTTGGACGTGCCAGAGTTATCCCAGCAAAGAATAATTTGGGTGATTCCTGGACATGGCGAATGCCGCCCTGTCTCGTCTGAAATCACCCACTGTGACAGAGGACATAAGAGAATCTCTATTGGTTCTTTCCTAAACAGATGCTTCTGACTTCCCACTAACAAGTGGGGGAGAGATGTTGGGATGGTCACAGCACAGAATTAGGATATTTGGTTGTCATTTATGCTGGCCAATTGGCATCACAAACTGATCTTATATCACAGTGACATGTAAGAGAATCCCTGTCATAGGTTCCTTGTCTGCATATGCTGTGCAGGCATATAAAATTGGAACCCTTTGTCACATCTTTCTGATATCTGGCAGAAATGATCATGAAAGTGTGATATAGATCCTTGCCAATTTTCATGTACACTGGTTGAACACCAAAGATTTTATAGTCTGACATGCATTTATAAGTTAATTGCATATACCACCAAGACCCTTTATCCAATCCTTCTGAAAGGTGGCAGAGATAGTAAATATGGGAATGGGTATACACTGGCCAAGTTACATCTATATTAACTGTGAGTAAAAGAAGTTACAGCTAAGAATGTATATGCAGATGTTTACAAAATAAATTAATTCAACTGCTTCTAAAATTGAATTCCTTTATTCAATCTTTTTGGAATATGGTACACATAATGCTTTCTATTGGAGGTATAATCACTCTAAGTTTCAGCCAAATATAGTGAAAAACAAAAACGTTACAGTCTCAAATGTGTTTTCCATTGAAATCAATGGAAAATGAAAACGTAAGTAAAAATGAAAACAATAATTTGCTATTTATGAAAACGAAAACAAAATATTTAAATAATGAAAATGAAAAAATGAAAATGACATGGGCCGCTGGTGCACACCTTTGGTGCTTATATTAGTTTTTATTAGTGGTCCACAGGAGAAAGTTCCCCATGTAAGTAAACTTGTTATGCTAAGAAAACATCCTGGCTCCATTTAACTGATTGCTCTTCCAATGATAAACTGACCTGATAGTCCCAAAATTGTGCTACTGCTTAGCAATAGTGATATAGAAGCAGGGCCCTTGATACGGTGTAAAAGTTATTAATAGGGTTTCACACACCTGCATGTGAAGCATTGTTGGTATTTTCTGTTTAAAAAATTGACCAACAATGAAAATGTTGCTATGTTTTCATACCATTTTTTAAACTGACACTTTGCAATCAAATAAAATAAAAATAAATATAAAATAAAAAACATTTGCACCTGCACTCATAGTTACAGCTAACAAACTCCACTACAGCTGCATCCTTCTTGAGATTTATACTTTGAAGTGGAATGAGTCGATCAATCATTGCTTGCTATTTTATTTTACTTTTTGTGATGATCTAAAAGCTGGCTTTCCTTTGGAAATCTTAAACCTAATTGAAAGACGCAATTTTTGTTTAGTTGTTTACTTCCAAGAAGAAAGTCATTTTATGCCTCTATCTTTTAGGAAGCAGCCAGCTACACATACATTAAATAATTTAGTATATGTAATGCTAGAATGAAATTTAGCTAATTTAGCATTTTGTTTTAATAATGCATCTCCTTTGATTGTTTGCACATACTGGAGATGAGAGCTGCCATTATACTGATAGGAAGATGTAGATACATATGTATATATATCTATTTTTAATGCTGGTTCTGAAATCTCTGACAGGATAAAAGCTTTTTCCTTAGGGATCTGTAGTGTTGAGAACGATTCCACACATGTCAGACAGCAATCCCAGAAGTGACTCTTTTATCCTGTCAAGTAGACTGTAACATGAAAGTGAACAGTATGCTGGATTGGTCAGCCATAAACACTGCATACAAGTTGGATTTAGATCGCATCAGTCAATTTACTTCCAGAAAGCAAGACATCAAGCAAAAAGAAAAGACACAGAAATGGTCTTTTGAGCAACATGAAATCCCCATAACAGACTGGAGGAGAGGATGAAACTTATTTGCATGCACATATTAAGGGATTTATTCAAGAAAATTATTCATCATCTTTCTTTGCTACAGAAGACACTAAGGTTTGGCCAGAAGAGTCTTAGTGATGAGCTTTCATCAGGAGATGCAATAAGGTCTAATCACCTTAAGGTCTATCATGTGGAAAGCTTGTCAGGGGTATATCTATAAGATGCTTCCAGCTCCTATTTTATTTTATCTCTTGGTGTCAAGATGACCAGCCATCAATCATTAGTGAATGAAGAAAATGCTGGAAAGCAAATGGTTAGCTTCTGCAGGCTCAAAGTACGACTCTCATGATTGACTTGAAAATTATGACATTGAAATGATTAAATAATACAGTTTTAATTTCTGTTTGATGTTTAGTTTCTCAGCTTTTAGGGTACACTGCAGCCACATTTCCAACCTTTCCCCCCCAATTATAAGGGCCAAAGCTCTCTTTTAAAATGAAATGTTTTCAGAATTTTCTTATATGTGCTGTGATTTTAGGCTTTAAGAAATCCTTAAAATCACATGACTGATGATAAAAATCAGAAGGGGCAAGGTGCAAAGCTCCCCCATCACTAGCTCTTTATTCCAAGGGTCTTTTATGTTGTTTTTAGCATTCTCAATACTGTGGTGAAGTTTACAGTTTCTTTATAAGTTGTTCCTGGTTTCTTCTGATTTTTTTAAAAAGGTTGGGAGCACATCTCTGCTATTAATTTCTGTAAAGTCAGTACAGGTAATTCCGCCACAATCCAAAAACCACTTATTCTGGAGTAGTCCCATTGAAACTAATGTGGCTACTGCAGAATAAGTGCTTTTTGGCTCTTGGGCTTGGGTCTACTCTTGCTTACATAATATAGTATATAAACTGAGACTAATAAGAGTGTTAATTAACATATATTGGCATTTTCAGACAAGACAGTCTCCATCCAGTACCCACCCACCACCAACTATACATGTTGCAGGGCTGCAGTGTTGCCCTATAGGTGCCCTGTAACATGTATGGGAGGTGGGAGGTGAATGGGTAGTGGGTGGAGAGTGTCGTGTCTGAAAATGTCCATATATGTTAATTAAGACTCTTATTAGTCTCAATTTATATGATATATTATGTAAGCATTGACAAGAGTAGACCCACAGCCCTGCAATAGTGAGGGGATGACAACTGGAGGAAAGATTGATTTGGCTCTAGAATCCATGCTACCACTGCTGCTTTCAGAACTTCAGAGTTCCATTTACAAAGGAGAAATTCAATCACTGGAAACAGAATGAGCTTGTTAAAGCATTCAGTATTATACAGAGATTCCTTCATACTGCAGACAGTGGTTGGGATTACACCTATGTAGAGTCTGATGAAGACTGTTTGTTTGGTTTTTAAAATTATATATAAAATTTAATGAATAACAGCTAGACTATTATTCTAATTAGTATGATGTTAAGTTAACACCCAATAACTCCAATCAGCACAGAGGCCTTAATTTATTTGGCATTGTGCAAACTCACCCCAAGAAACATATGCAATATAATGCAACCTTGAAGAACTAGTTACTTATTGTTATCACCCTCAGTTTCATTATCTACTAGGGGTGGGAAACTGGTAGAATCCGGTATCCGATAATGCCAGTAACGGGCGTACCGGCATTATCAGATTCGACCCGGTAATCCGGACCCGGTACCGGATTCCGGGGTACCGGATTTTTTTACATTGCAGCCATTTAAAAATGGCTGCAATGTAAAAAAACTTAAAGCCCCAGCCAAAAAGTTTTTTT
>QEPC01007949.1:227861-239427 GCA_003113815.1 Sphenodon punctatus
GGTAACTAGAGGGGTCAGAGGGGTTGAGGGTGGACTTTTTGAGGATTGGAGAGACAGTGGCATGCTTGAAGGTGGAGGGGAAGGAGCCAGTGGAGAGGGAGAGATTAATGACATGTAAAAGGGGAGGGGGAAGTGGGAGCAATGGAGGTCAGGAGGCGGGAGGGGATTGGGTCTCAGGGGCAGGTGGAGGGGTTGGAGGAAGAGAGCAAAGAGGTGATTTCCTCAAGGGAGGCAGGAGGGATGGAGGAGAGGAGAGAGGGGGGAGGGGTAGTGGTAGTGAGGGAGCAGGGAGAGGAGACGGGTGGGAAGCAATGTCCTGGCGGATCTTGTCAATCTTTGAGGTGAAGAATAACGCAAGATCCTGAGCAGAAAGGGAAGAGGGTGAAGGGGGCAGGGGGACTTGAGAAGGGAGTTAAAGGTAGAGAAGAGGCAGTGGGGGGTCACGAGGCTAGGATTCAACCCGGGAGGCATAGTAGTGTTGCCTCACCAGGGAGATAGTGGAGGAGAGGGAGAATTTATAGTGGAGGAAGTCAGGGTGGGAGCGGGATTTGTGCCAGAGGCGTTCAGCAGCCCAGGTGCAGGAGCGGAGGTAGCGGATAGTAGGGGTGAGCCAGGGATGGAGGTTTTGGGGTCGAACGGAGTGGGAGGAGAGGGGGCAAGAGAGTTGAGGGTCATGGCAAGAGAGGCGTTGAGAGAAGAGATGGCAGTGTCAGGGGAAGATGAGGAGAAGACAGGAGGGAGTTATGATCTAAATAACTATTCTGATCTAATCTATATGTCTATAATATATATCTATATGTAATCTATACTCACTATCTATATAAAATGTATGGGGGGGAGAAGGGCAGGGAAAGGGAGAAGGTAAAATGTAGGGTATGAGGAAGGAAAGGTATTGGTAATACAATGAGGGCTAGGGAGGATTTCTGGTGTGCAAGCACCACAGTTCTGTAAACGCAACCTGCCAAGCAGAGCTCTCATAGAACGAAGAGAAAAAGCCTGGCCCTCCCATTATAAAGTGTTGTAGTGCCCTCCCCCAGAGCTCCCATGATTGGTTGTAGGAGGCAGCAGGCATTGAGCAATCACAGAGTGCCATGAAACTTCTTGGGCCTGCTTGCCCTGCTTATTTGGCCAGTGATACATCCATCAGATACTGCTGAGCTGCTCGTCCTTCCCAACACAGGCACAGTTCAAGAGTTCAACCCTGTTGAGAGTTCCGAGATGTCTGCTCCCTCCTCCCCTTTCCACATTTTCCCTCCAAAACCCAACTGCCACAGCACTAAATAACTACAGCGATCATGACATTGTCATTTTCATTATCATTGTCATTATTGTCGGTTTTGTTATTGCAATAACGAAAATGACATTTTTTTAATCATTATTTTAATAAGGAAAATGACATGCACACCCCTTCTGCCTTTCTCCTATTGTCCCTCCATGACCTCTAAGATCAGCTGAGAGCACCCTCTTGCAAATTCCAGTATTGACTCAAGTCCATATCTCCAGGGCTCACAGAGAGGCATTTTCAGTGACTGCTTGACAGGTTTGGAACTCTCTTTCTTTGAAGATTCACCTATGTCCTAGTTTGTGCATTAGGGATGGGACTTTTGGCAAAATCTTGGTTCTTGGTTTCATTGGTATCAGATCTCTGTCTACCGGTTCTCTAATTGGTTCTTGGTTCTCTTGGTATCAGATTTTTAACATTGTGGTTTTCCCATCGACTACCTTTTGTGAATTAGATCCATGACCATCCTGGCTGGTTAGAGACAGTGGGACCATTGCTGGCTGGGGTGGTTAATGCCTTCCTCCGGGAGGGCAGGGTGCCAGGCTGCTTTAAAGAGGCAGTGATGCGGTCCCTGTTCAAAAAACCATCTCTTAACGTTGACTCCCTTGTCAGCTATCAGCCAGTTTTTAACCTTCCCTTTTTAGGGAAGGTTATTGAATGGGTGGTGGCCCGGCAGTTGCAGGAGCATCTGGAGCGTGTCTATTTTCTTGATCCCTCGTAGTCTGGATTTTGCCTAGGTTATGGCACTGAGACTGCACTTGTGGCATTGATCGATGACCTGCTCCGGGAATTAGATCAGGGCCATTTGGCCCTGCTGATTCTGTTACATCTGTCGGCTACTTTTGATACTATTGATCATGAGATGTTGGTGACACACCTGCGGGACTGAGCGGGAGTGGGTGGCATGATTCTTGACTGGTTCCGTTCCTTCCTGGCTGGAAGAACTCCACGAGTGGTGCTTGGGGATTATTTCTCATCATAACCAGGTGTCTTGCGGCTCTGGGGGATTGGATGGAGGGCAAATCGACTGAAGCTGAATCCTGACAAGACGGAGGTGATCCTGGTGGGTAAGGCAGCAGGGGTGATGGTCCCCACCAATGATGGGGTCTGTCCTCCGCTGATTCCCCAGGTGTGGAGTCTGGGGGTGCTCCTTGATTCTCAGCTCCATCTGGATGTCCAGGTGGAGGCTGTGGCAAGGAGTGCCTTTCACCAATTACACCTAATGTGTTGGCTTCAGCCCTATGTTTCAGACTCTGACCTGGCCACTGTCATCCCTGCTTTCATCACCTCTAGGCTAGACTACTGTAATGCTCTCCATGTGGGGCTACCCATGGTGATGGTTCGGAGACTGCAGCTGGTGCAGAATGCGGTGGCCCGTCTCCTGGTGGGACCAGCTGTGGCAGGATGGGTGGGATAGCAAGTTTTTAAAATAAATAAATAAAAAAATCCGATAAAAAATCCAATACCTCCAATACCGAGAAAGAACCAAGATATCTACTATTCTAGATCTTCCAGAGGCAGATAAATAAGACCTATTGGTTTGGCCAGGCATTTAATGGGATGGGGTAGTTTTGGGTGAGGTGGGGTATATTTGTTGTATTTTATTGGGTTTTTAATTTTGTGTCTATATAACCAATCTCCTAAACCAGTAGCTGAGAGCAGTGGCCATGTACCGACATTTTGACAGTAATGCACTCCCCTGGAAGACCTACTTCACAGACACTCTTAGGCCACCTCTGGCCTTAGTTTAGGTCAGAGGTGGAGACCTGAACCTGGACAGTGTCTGGACCTGGTCCATAGATTTAGTTCCACCTCCAAGGACTGAAAAACTGAGCTCAGGGTGAGGGAACAGGGTGGAAGGAGGGCATGCACACAAGGACAGGGGATAGATCCATGACACATGTCAATGATCTGGGTCCTCCTCTTCCTAAGCACACCATTAAGCATCCCCAATCTCAACTTATACACAGCCCTTATACAAATTTTCAAAGGGTATTTTTACATGTGATGGTGCACCATCACACTTTGATCCTGCCCAGGATGATGGCCCTCACCGCAGACAGCATCTGACCCAGCTGCCAAACATGTGTGTCAGCAGCCCGAGACAGGGCAGAGAGAGGAGAGGGTGACATGCTGAAATAGTCCACATGGCCCGACCCCCGTGCTACTGAACATGGCATGCTCACCTCCCTGACAGGTCACTGCAGCAGCCTATGAGGCCACTGCACTCACCCACAGTAGCCCTGGCCCCAGACCAGGGTCAGGTAGAGCGGGCCATCACATGTGATGGCCCACTCTATCCTGGTCTGGAGAGGACTTCCCCAGGCCACTGTAGTGCTTAACCTGAGCTGTGACTTAGCGATGTGCCCAAGTTACAGTCCAAGCTAAGAACTGCCACGGTCCACGGAAACATCTGGCTCAGGCGTGACAGCACCATGGGTGGCCACATGCGTCAAAACATGGCCTCCTGCAGTACCATCACGTCTGAAAATACCCAAAGTGGCTCTTCGGGGAGAAAAGATTCCTTTCCCTAGGCTAATAGAACAGTGTCCAAGAGGTTTAGCTTAGTAGAGAATTGAGTCCTGTGTGAGCTGAACCTGTCATGGGATTTTTCCAACTTGTATGTCTCGATCCTATGGTCCTCTATAATTAAATTTACTACTCCCTGTGAGTAGGAGCAGGCAGCAGAGGCTCCTATTTGATGCCATCTTTTAATCAGTAGATGTGCCATCATTTATCTGATGCCACCTCTGCCTTGGGAATGAGCAGGAGGGTGAATTTGTTTCTAGTGGAAGAGCTATTTTCTTGAACTGTTGCAATGCAGGTTAGAATTAGGTCAGTTAAACTGCACCAGGAATGTACGTTGAATCTGTCATGTAGTTTTATCAAAAACTACAGTCGGGAGGTAAGTGTGTAAGGGAAACTTTTGGAGTGCTTGAGGCTAATCTTTGCTGCCTATAAATAAAAGGAGACAAGCTGAAAAAAGGGGAGGCTTGAATAAGTAATCAATCTCATGCTAGCTTTAAGCCTAGGTCTAATGAAGGGGAAGTGGGAGAAGGGGGATACTTCTGCCACCAATAATTCGAAGAGGGAAACACATATTTCCCTCTATTTATTTATTTGCATGTTTGTTTATTTATGAAAGTCTGTAACCTAGTATGCCAGCACTGTAAACCAACTCTAGATCTAGGCAAGATCAGAAATCTCACCCAGGCCACTTCACACATAAAAAATGCAGGGCAAGCTGCAGTAGCCATCCATACAATGCAATGAAAATATATTTACTTCTAAGGATCCTCTGGACTACAGCTTGTACAGCCAATATCATGCCTTGCTATAATTGGTCTGTGACACTACAATTACAGTTCAAACATGATTGCATTTTCCCCTTTCCCTGCCCCTTTTCTTTTTCAAGTCATCCGTCATGGAGTGAACGGAGCAGATGGTCATGTTCTACAAGCATTTACTCCACAGTAGTGACATTGAGGCTTTGGTGGGACTACTCCAGGGTAAATTAAAGTCAGGCCCTGGGGGCCTAATTGTTCATTATTTCTAATATTGGCTAGTAGTTTTAATCTCTTATGGGGCCCCGAAGTAGTACAGAAATCAACAGTGAATTGAGAAAATTATTTGTTCGCTACTTTTATGTACTCAGTCAAATTTTTATTATTATTTTTTGAAAGGAAGCAAGGAGTCCTTCCGATGCAAGGATCCATCTCTAAATCTTTTATTTTTTCCCCTCAGACCTTTAAAGAGCATTAAAGCAAACAAACACCGACATTCACCAACATAAACTTTAAAAACTGATAACTGGAAATGATAGAAATCAAAAGTATTTTCTTAGCAGCTTTTGAAATTATATTTAACCTAGACTGAGTAGTAGGTTAAAAGCTCCTCTTTGCCACCCTGCTTGCTTAACCAGTGCTGGAAGGGGTGGAGGGCTTTGTCCCTGCCCCCACTAAAGGAAAGAGGCAGGTACCGAGGGAGGGAGCCACTGTTGCAGTTTTGGGCGTGACCCATGTATGGTGGTTGGCAGGGGTAACAAACAAGGTGCGCAAAGCAAGTCTCGCCTCGCGGGACTTACGGGTGCCATTTTGACCTGCTATGGCCTCAGGCAACAGTCTGATGCTACAGCCAGAGCAGGAACAAGTGCGCACCCAGCCACCTTACTTGCAACACTGTGGTCATATCCAGTCACCTATTCCAAGGGGCCAGGAAGGAATTTATTTGTTGACATAGTTTGGCTCCTGTGACGGGCACGTTTCCCCCCCCCCCCGCCATCCTCATAGTGCATTTCATGAGATCATTGAGTACTAAGGAAGTACTATTGGGTCTGGGTTGGAGTGCAAACCATCATATTTGTCTCACTCTTGCAGGGCTCCAGTAAGTGTTTGAAAGTTTATTAGGCATAATTAAGCATTTAAGGAAGACATCTCCCTAGGACAGGAGTGGGGAACCTTTTCTGTCCTGGGGGCCATATTGAGTATTTGTATGAGCTCTAAGAATAACAGAGAGGGTGTTGGCAGGAATGCTTAGCAGGTTTATTCAAGAAGAGGGGCCCCCCATATCATGTATCTGTGCTGTCCCCTACCCTTGTGTAATGCCTTCTGCTCTGCTTCATTATTATGAGGTCAGTTTTTCAGTGTTTGGGGGTAGAGAATGGATCCAGGAGCCAGATCCAGGTACTAGAAAGAGGCCACATAAAAACTTGCCAAGGACTGCATTTGGCCCCCAGGCCTGAGGTTCCCCACCCCTGCCCTAGGAGATGGGGGCTTAATGACAGAATCAAGAGCAAGTACAGCTAGGTTCAAGCCATCAGCCAAGGGTGGATGGTCAAGTACTACACCTGAGGACAGAGACAGTCCCAGGTAGACGATGGCTTCCTCACCTGCTTCAAGGTCACTATTAAGATTACACATCTTCCCAACGTGGCTGGGTGGCATGGGGTTGAGTGACCTAATCTATAGAGCATAGAGTTACAGAGGTACATGAGTGTACATCAGGCCACCTGTAACTGCCGTTGGTTACTTAGCATTACTGGTAATCCAACACGCCTGCCCCAACACAGCCAGGCAGCTGGGGGGTAAAACAACTTACTCTGTAGAGCACAGAGTGATGGAAGCATCCTCACTGAGGATATGGCAGGCTGCTCATAACTGCTGTTGCTTATGTGGTGTCAACAGAGCCGAGACTGGGCACAGCCCATCTCCAGATAACCTGAATTGCATTAACTGAATTTGAATAAAGAGTGCAGCCATTAAATCCCAACATGTGTCCTTTCTCCTTCCAGGATTCAGGATAAAGCGGACTATTCTGTAGTCATGGAAAATGTTTTACCTCAATGACAAGTTATTTTGTATTATATTATTCAGGAAGCAAATAGTAACTAGGAAGAGCCATCTCCTCAAAACAGTTGTACTATAAATTGAAGGAGACAACAGCAGAGCACCGAGGAGGAAGACAAAACAAAAATCTGGTTCACTGATGGCAAAGGCATGTCAGAAGTGAGGTTCTGTTTTAGATAAAACAGAAATGGCTCCCATCACTTCAGATGCAGGGACAAAGACTGAAAGGGGAATGCCCTGTCTGGTCAGTTTTTATGGGAGGAATTTCAACTGGTGATGCCTGCTGAGGCGGCGGATGTACTGGGGCTGGTGTGGGCCACAACTTGTGAATTAGATCTCTGCCCATCCTGGCTGCTAAGAGCTGCCAGTGAGACATTAGGGCTGGTGCTGGCAGAGGTGGCCAATGCCTCCCTTCAGGAGGGGAGAGTGCCGTAGTGCCTTAAGAAGGCTGTGGTCAGGCCTCTAGTCAAGAAACCATCTTTGGACATTGGTGCCGTGGAGAGTTATTGACCTGTCTCTAATCTTCCCTTTTTAGAGAAGGTTATTGAATGGGTAGTGGCCCGGGAGTGGCCTGGGAGCTCCAGGCACATCTGGATCACGCCGGTTTTCTTGATCCCATGCAGTCTGGCTTTTTTCCGGGCTCTGGCACAGAGAGGTGCTTGTGGCCTTGATTGACGACCTCCTCCTAGAACTAGACAGTGGGTATATGACCCTGCTAGTTCTATTGGATACTTCAGCGGCTTTTGATACCATGAACCATGAGATGCTGGTGACATGCCTGCGAGATTTGGCAAGGGTGGACAGGACCGTTTTGCAATGGTTCTGATCTTACCTGGCGGATAGGTCCCAGCAGGTGGTGTTCAGGGATTGTACATCTTCCCCAGGGGACCTCCCATGCGGGGGGCCGCAGGGTTCCATCTTGTCTAATCTCTTATTTAACATGTATATGAAGTCATTAGAGAAGGTGGTCCGCAGCTGGGGGTCTGCTATCATCAGTATGCAGATGATACCCAGCTACATTTGTCTTTTTCCTCAAACCCAGGCCCTGCTGTCTCCTTGCTAGCCAGGTGTTTGGCGGCTGTGAGGGAATGGATGAGACTGAGCCGGTTGAAGCTCAATCTTGATAAGACAGTTGCGGAACCAGAGATCTGGGTGAGGAGATAGCCCCCATTACTATCACACCCCTCCTGGAGTAGGTTCACCAACTCCAGGAGGGGTGTGAGATGAACCCCAAATGGAAAACACCTATCCCTACACTCAGGCCACATTCACACCTGATGGCAGCACAGCGGAGAAACTTCCATGAGCCAAAAATGTGGTGGAGGGAGGGGAGGCATGACGGAAGCACCATGGGTGTGAATGGGGTTCCGCCATGATTTTACTCATGTTGTTTTTGTTTTTCGTTATCATTTTTGTTATTAAAAAGTGTCATTTTTGTTATTGTTGGTTTTTCGTTACCATTGTCATTATTGGTACTGGTATTGTTTCAAACAAAGATTTTATTTTTGGTATCTTAGGGGTGGGAATTTCGGTACCTCCGATATCTGAAACTGTTGGTATTTTGCTGTACTGGCAGTTTCAGATTAACCCGGTACTCTGGAGTACCGGTACTGGTTCCCCGTGCTGGATTTTTTTACATTGCGGCCATTGAAATGAATGGCCGCAATGTAAAAAAAACAAACAAAAAAACCCCACTCACTTTCCCTCCCACATCCAGGCTGTGTGGGTAGAAGGGGGGACACCCCCTGCCCAGCCTGGATGTTTTTTTAAAAAATTAACCCGAAGTCTGGCGGTGATCTGGAGCCTGCACCAGCAGCAGCCAGAGTGATCCCTGGGGTGGGGGTGGGGGTTTAACACCCCCCACCCCAGGGATCACCCTACCCCCCCCAGATCACCTTACTTGTGTTCCGGGCGATGGCGGCAGCAGCAGCAGCAGCAGCAGCAGCAGCAGCAGCAGCAGGGCACGGGTCTGGGTGGCTTCAGCGCTAGTGGCTGGGTTCCCTTCAGCCCTTCACTAGGTCTTCTGGGGAATTTCCGGGTTTCCCTGGAAGGCCTAGTGATGTGCTGAAGGGAAGACAGCCACTAATGCTGAAGCTGCTTGAACCCACGCTGTGCTGCTGCTGCCACCGCTGCTGCCGCTGCCCGGAGAACAAGTAATGCAATCTGGGTGGGGGGCTAGGGCGATCCCTGGGGTGGAGGGGGTGTTAAAGCACCACCCACCCCAGGGATTGCCTACTACCTGCTGGTACCGGCTCCATGTTGCTGCCGCCGGCACTGCAGTGGCCCAGAGCCCACACTAGCAGCCGGACTTTGGGATAATTTTTTTAAAAAATCCAGGCGGGGCAGGGTGGATGGCGGGTGTCTCCCCTTCCACCCGCACAGCCTGGGAGGGGGAGGGGGCAGGTATGGGTTTTTTAAAAATTGATTTCAATTGGGACAGTTCCCCATTGAAATCAATGAAGGAAAACCGGTACCGGTATACCAGTTTTAATCTGGTAAATTGCTTTTTTGTAAACCTGTAACCGGTAAAACCAGTAACCAGTTTTTTGCCCCAAGTTCCACCCCTAGTTACAGGGTCCAAGAGTTGATCATGCCACAGGTCTCGCGATACCTTGTATTGCGGGTGGCGGAAACATGATACAATGATCAGATAACCACAAAGATTCCACGATCAACGGAAAGGGGAGTTGGTGCCGCTTCTTATTGGAATCTGCAAAAGTTCCACTTCCATTCAACAGTTCAAATGCCGCAGCACCATTAGCGGCAAACTGCAGCCGCAGTCATCGGAGAGCTGTCTCTGCCCAACTGTGCCGTTATGTGCAGAATAGGGGTTTCCGTCGGTAACAGCTGCCACAGTGGCATGCCGCTACAGCCCTACTCTGGGGCGTGGAATGCAAGGCGATCCCTGAAGTATGAGGGACCGAGACCATGAAGGGCCTTATAGATCAACACCAGTACCTTGAACCTGGCTCGGCACGCTATTGGCAACCAGTGCAGAGCCCGGAGCACAGGCGTTATGTGGTCCTGGTGACCTGTCCCCTAGAGGAGGCATTCTGCCGCATTCTGCACTAGCTGCAGCCTCCAAACCAGGAACAAGGGCAGCCCCACGTAGAGTGCACTGCAGTAGTCCAGCCTCGAGGTGACGAAGGCATGGACGAGGGAGGCCAGGTCTGGGCCAGAGACATACGAATGCAACCTCTGCACCAGATACAACTGGTGGAAGGCAGTCTTCGCCACCCCCTCTACCTGCTGCTCCAGGCGGAGATCCGCATCCAGCACCACCCCCAGACTCCGGATCTGTTGAGCTACAGGAGGGCGAACCTCCCCAATCAGGGGGGCCAACACCTCTCTCACTCTCCCCACCACCATCACCTCCATCTTATCAAGGCTGAGCTTCAGTCTTCTCTGCCACATCCATTCTGCCATGGCCTCCAAACACTGGGATAGCAATGAGACAGCAGGGTTTGGGTCAGCTGAAAAAGAGAGGTACAGCTGAGTGTCATCAGCATATTGTTGACTACGCACCCAGAACCCTCTCACGATCTCCTCCAAGGGCAGCATATAAACTTTAAATAATAATGGAGACAGAATAGAACCCTGCGGAACACCACAGCACAAAGAGCGGGGGCAAGATGTTTCAGCTCCCAGCACTACCCGCTGGCTTCTCCCCAAGAGGAATGAGCGGAACCATTCAAGAACCGTCCTGTCCAGCCCCCCCCCCCAGGTCACGCAGCCATCTCAACAACAGCCCATGGTCCACTGTGTCAAAAGCGGCCGAGAGATCTAGCAGGACAAGAAATGTCGAACGTCTTGCATCCATCTCTCGGCAGAGATCATCGATCAAGGCCACCAATGCCGTCTCGGTGCCATAGCTGTGGCAGAACCCAGATTGAAAAGGGTCCAGGAAACCAATGCTGTCTAAATGCGCCTGGAGCTGGATCGCCACCGCCCGTTCAATAACCTTCCCCAAAAAGGGAAGGTTAGAGACAGGTCAGTAGCTGGCGAGTGCATCCATGTCCAACAATGGTTTCTTCAGCAGGGGGTGCACCACAGTCTCCTTGAGGCTGGGGGACAACCTCCCCTGCTGCAGGGATGCGTTAACCACCCTCGCCAGCACCGTCCCCAACGTCTCCCTGGAGGCCTTCACCAGCCAGGACGGGCACGGATCAAGTTCACAACAGGTGGCTCTCACAGACCCCAAGACATCCACTGTATCGGCTGGCATCACTTCCTGAAACTCCCCCCACAAAGATGGACCAGACGGGGCCTCCATCACCTCGCGCTCTTTACCTACTGCCTCTAATCCAGTGTCGAAGTCGCTCTGAATCCGAGTGATATTGTCTGCGAAGTAGGTGACAAACTCCTCACAGTGGACCTGGGACAAGTTCCCATCCAGGCAGAGGGAGGCCGGACTGACCAGCCCCCCACCTCCCGAAACAACTCCGCTAGGTGTGACTTCGCAGACGCTATGAGGACAGCAAGGCCTGGCCCTCCCATTATAAAGGGTTGCATTGTCCTCCCCCAGACCCCTCCTGATTGGTTGTAGGAGGCAGCAGGCATTGAGCAATCACAGACCACCATGAGACTGCTGGGGCCTGCTTGCGCTGCTCATTGGCCAGCGATACATCCATCAGATACTTCTGAGCTGCTCGCCCCTTCCAACACAGGCACAGTTTAACCCTGTTTAGGGCTCCGAGATGTCTTCTCCCTCCTGGCCTCTGCACATTTTCCCTCCAAAACCCAACTGCCACAGCACTAATAACTAGAGGTGGGACCCCGGGACCATTACCGGCTATCGGATTTACCGGTTACCGGTTATGCGAAAACCGGATTCCCGGATTAAATCCGGTATACCGGTACCGGATTTATTTCATTGGTTTCAATGGGGCGCTGTGTCCCCATTGAAACCAATGAAATAAATTAATTCCCTCCCCCTCCC